>JANVCC010010034.1:3516371-3530006 GCA_025345505.1 Todiramphus chloris collaris | reverse complement strand
TTTTTTTTTTTTTTTTTTAAAGAATTCAGCTTCAGGTTTGTTTGCTTTTTTTTTTAAGCTCCTTTTGCCCCAGGCTTAAGCTCAGTTTGGACAGTCTGAGCTGGGAAAAAAAAAGCAAAACAAACACTGTTTGTCTCCTTTTGAAAGTTATTCAGGCACCAGGGGCTAGGTCTTGATTAATGCTCTCTTTTGAAGCCATTGTTATCTAAGCTCTTATACAATTTGTTTTTGAATTTTCCTTGTTTTCAAAAGTAGTGTTGAAAACTCAATCAAGTTAACACAAAGAGCTAGTGTAATGACATAGGACTGTGTCCATACCAACAAAAGGGATAAAACCGAATTATTTCATATGCTGCCAGTGAGCATCAGTGTTAAAAGAATGTATGAACAGTGAAAATTTGATTCAGTTGCCTAAACACAGGCATCTATTGACATTTGAGATGCCCATTTGATGCCATTCATATGCAAATCGAAAAAGGCATAAGTCCTCCTTATTTTCTTGGGGTATCATATATGACAGGAGGCCTATGCAAATTCTCCAGTGTCTGAAATGACATGAGAGAGTTTTGCTGAGGCAATTGAATCAAGCTTTAAGTGTCTGTGTATTCTATCACTTACTGCCACAAAAAATTAGCTTTACACTTTGTCAATGGAAGACAAATATCCTACACAGTTTAAATGTATTTTGGATAATCTGATCAATATGAATTTTATGAGGCTGCAAAGCATCAACATGAGAGTAGTGAAGTCCCAGCACCTTTATGTCACATGCTTTGTTCTTGTGGCTGGCAGATTTTAGCACATTCCCATGGGGACAAATAAAGCCATGTTGTGAGAACTGAGTGAACTATGTAAAAGCCAGAAGCCCAAATCATCTGCTGCATAATTAGATGTAGTCCCTGTGACACAAAGTTGCTCCTGTTTCATGTCATGTTGAATTGATCGGTACTGAATTCATCTAGGTTTACAAATACTGAATGTACATATTACAGACTCCAATTGCATCAACATGTGCAATATTAAAGCATAGACATATCATAAACTGATTCCCAACCGTATGTATTGTAGGATGTTTATAAATTAAAGTGAAATATTCTGAAAAATTCCATTTATACTATTAAGTATATTTTTTTGTTCTAGATGGATCATCTAATTTTTACTTTGCCCTTGCTATAGCATTTGTTCTGAATATTAAGAGTGCATTTTGCCTTACTCTTTCAGAATGAAAGAGCTTCCAAGTGATCTGTTTCATTTAGTGTATGATAAAGCTTCTTTTGAGACAGTGTTTGCAATACATCGACAAAACACAGTGTCTGTTCTGTATACTGTCACTAATATAAAAGCTTCAACCATTTAATGTGGATAGCAGGTCCATTATGTTCAGCAAACTTTGTCCTCTTGTCCAAGTCACACTGACAAGCACAGTGCCTTTTTACTTTATTTTCTGGTTAGTTTCTTAGTCTGTATCCAGCCTGTTTTCACCCCAGCTGCTGACTCCCTCCATACTATCCTTCTTGCCTTACAAGGGCTGGCATGCTCCTCATTGCTCCCTGCACCAGCTCACCTATCCTTGGGGGCACTCCACCTCCGAATTGATAAATTCATCTTATTTCTGTTTCTTAGCCACAAACATCACCAGCTTTCATTTCTACTTTGGTAACCTTTTGACATTGTGTTCTGATGTGCAATGATGGTTTGTTCTACAAAGAATTATTAGTGACATTCAACATGGCTTTAGAGGGGTCACTTAAGGACAGATCATAATCTAAGTGTAAACTCCTTTATATAGTTGGTTTATTTCATTCTTAACGGTAGTTGGATTTCTCTGTGCCAATGTTACTATGCCTATACTGACCCCTAGGGGTTTGCTTTCAGTCACAGAGTCTTCAGCTTCTTTCTGTACAGTGAGGTCAATGTCCTGCTTGAGTTATGCTGGTGGAACTACATTTTCACTTTTTTTTTCTTTTTTCTTTTTTCTTTTTTTTTTTTTTCACATTGCAGTTTCTAAAGAAAAGTAAGAAAGATGTGAAATGAACGCTAAGGTGACAAAACAGAAAACCACACATATCCATGTTTGTAGGGTATCATGTGAGATATGACACTTATCTTCAGAGATGCAGAAAGCCTTGGACAAAATCAGTACACTCTGAAGGCAACCAGATGCAATGTCTTAAAACCATAGTAAAAGCAATTTTATTCTTAAACCTTTTCATTGCAGCTCATATTCACACTGCTATATTCATGATATAAACCCACTGATTTATATTCCATTTGTTCCTCTGAGAAGAATTAACAAAACTTCTACGAAGAAGGACTTGGACAGTCTTGACTTGCATGTGTCATACATGAAGACAAACTGGTTGCTTCGAGTGATTCAAAACTGGCTTCTTAACTATTAAATAGACTCTTTATATCAAAATGCTGCATTCTAACAATAAAAATCTTTCTAAAAGGACTTCTGGCATATATATAATACTATCTAGTAATGTGCATTAATGACAAATCAAAACCATGGTGGCCTTAGCACCTCTCAGCACCACAACTTTCCTAGGAAAAATCCGTAACATTAACAATATGGAAGTAAGATTCCAGTTAAAAAGCATAGGTCAGAAAACATGGAAGTGAATGTTTCCTGCTTCTTAGAAATGTACTGAGACAATCTTCAATTATAGAATTACATACAGTTGGATACAATTATATGTTTTTAATATGGACATGTATATAATCTCTTCAATAGTATGCACTACCTCATATTTGCTCAAAATGAAGTTAATTCACAAAAAAAATCTCCAAAAGTATTATTCACGAGTGAAAAACAATTTTTAAGCAAACATCACTTCTGACAAATCAGAAACAAGTTCTGCAAAACCTTCAAGAATTCTACCTCTCACTGAGTCTAAGTCTATTTTATAAATAACAATAAATATTCAACAATCTGCGTTGTTCAATTTCTTCATCAGTGACCTGGAGGAAGGGACAGATTGTACCCTTAACACGTTTCCTAATGATACAAAACTGGAAGGAGTGGCTGACACACCGGAGGGCTGTGCTGCCATTCAGTGAGACCTGGACAGGCTGGAGAGTTGGGCAGAACAGAACCTAGTGAAGTTCAACAAGGATAAGTGTAGAGTCCTGCACCTGGGGAAGGATAACCCCATGCATCAGTACAGGCTAGGGGTTGACCTGCTGGAAAGCAGCTCTGTGGAGAAAGACCGGGGAGTCCTTGTGGACAACAAGCTAACCATGAGTCATCAATGTGCTCTTGTGTCCAAGAAGGCCAATGGGATCCTGGGGTGCATTAAGAAGAGTGTGACCAACAAGCTGAGGGAGGTTCTCCTCCCTCTCTACTCTGCCCTAGTGGGGACACATCTGGAGTATTGTGTCCAGTCCTGGGCTTCCCAGTTCAAGGGAGACAAAGAACTACCAGAGAGAGTCTGCAGAGGGCTATGAGCGTGATTAGCAGGCTGGAACATCTGTCTTATGAGGAAAGGCTGAGACACCTGGGTCTGTTTAGCCTGGAGAAAAGTCTGAGGGAGGGTTTTATCAGTGCTTATAAATGTCTAAAGCACAAGTGCCAAGAGGATGGGGCCAGTCTCTTTCCAGTGCTGCCCAGAGACAGGGCAGGGGACAATGGCCACAAACTAGAACATGGTAAATTCAGCCTAAACGTAATGAATAACTTCTTTACTGTGAGGGTGACAGAGCCCTGGAAGAGGCTGCCCAGAAGGGTTCTGGAGTCTCATTCCCCAGAGACTTTCAAAACACTTCTGGATGTGTTCCTGTGCAACCCACTCTAGGTGACCCTGCTCTGCCAGGGGGGTTGGAGTTGATGATCTCCAGAGGTCCCTTCCAACCCTTACCATTCCATGATTCTGTAATTCTGTGATTATGATACACACAGTTAGCAAACAGTGATGACTTTTACCACTAGTGCCCCAGCTATAATCATAACAGAGCAGAGGTCAAAAAGTTAGTGTCTAAATTTGGTAAAGCTCACTGGCTTCATGCCCAAAATGAAACACTCACTGTTTCTGCTTTTACTTGTACATCTGGAATCATCAGATAATCAGGATATCCGTAGGTGGAAAATGGGAAATCCTATATTCTTCATCTGAATTGAAGTGGAATTCCACTGTGGAAAATTATATCACCTATAAACAGAACTAGATGTATTATACAAAAATAACATTTAAAAAATAATATATATATATATTTAAACTGGGAAAGTTTAAATGAAAAGCAGGAACACTACAAGCAGATGATTCTGATCTGTCCATGAATTTTGAATTGACTATGGGATTATGATAGAATTCTTATCTGTTTTATAAATCCCATGTAAGACAGACTCAGTCAATAACATTAGAGAGCATTATATCTGGAGACGAATGATGAATTCCAGTCAAGTAATGGACATACTTCATTTTGCTTATGAAATTAAAATTCCTGTTCTTCCCTTTTCAGATTCCTTTAATGATGATAAAATAATAATAATAATTTTGCTTCTATTTCCTTCAGTTCCATGTAGACTTTGCATACTGATTATTTCTCCTCTAAAATGGCATTTGAGGGCTTCTATATCAAGCCTGTATTTACAAAGCCTTTTCCTCTGCCTCTGAGTCCTCTGGCTAGTCCTCTGCCTTGAATTGTTTTGTATTATACTTGGGATGATTCATGGGAGACCAGACCTACATGGTTGGTAATTCCGTATGGTTTTTTCACTGTAAACAGACCCACTGATAGCAGGCAAGCAAAGCACAAGTGATAATTCTATACAAGCCAATACCTTTATGCAAATTATGATTTCTGCTTTCTTTCATTGAACACCACAGTCTCTGTGCAGCTGTCATCATCTAGTTTAAATTACAGCCTTTGAAATTCAGAAACATTCAGAAACATCCTTTTCTATTATCAGTCATCAAAAAACCTCAAATCCTGTGCACCTTATTGGTAGAAATTTTAGAGAAATAGAAGCCTGTGGAAGCAAATTTTTCAGGGAAAAGAGCTGCTGTTCCATTCCCAGAAACAGTGGGGCTCCTACAAGGATCTTCCTGATACTCTCAAGTTTGGTATCATCTGCTAAACAACTTCTCTGTAACAGCCTGCCTCCCAGGAAGCAGGATTAGTACTTAAGTACAAATGAGATTTCCTGATGTGAAAAACACTGCAGAAGAAATAATTCTGTTTAGATCTTGTAATGTATTGGAGCAACCTAGAAAATAAAAAGTTGGCAATATTTTACATAAGTTCAAGAAGATTCAATGGCAGAATGTCCAGCTGATGGATGATCTGAAATGCAGAAGCATGAATACAGCTTCTGTATGGTTAGCAGTACATGGAAGTATTAAAAAACAGAGACACAGCCTTGCAGAATCTCTGTTTGATGAAAGGCCTATCAGGCTTGCTTTACAATAAGTAAACTCTTGTGCTCAAACAGCTGAAGTAGAAAGCAGCACAAATATTGCACACTTAAAATTAACTTTTTTTTTAAAGTTCTTTTTTATTTTACTCTTCCTGTAAACATAAGAGGAATTCAATCTGTAGTTATAAACACTACGTTGCTAGGTGCTGTCTAAAACTAATTCTCTGTCTTTCTGTGGTCCAAGTTAGAATTAGCAATAAGCAGACACTATTTAATGAATAGCTTAAAAGCTGTTCTCCCTGACACTGCCTAGGGAGCTAAATGAAGAAAATGTGTAGTTTCACAGCTTCACCTTTAAAAAGTGGGTTATTATTTTACATAAATCTAAAAGGCAGTTGTTGGTGAATAATGGAATAAAACACAAAACATTATAATTATTATACTCAAATAAATGTTTTAGATATGACTTGTATACCAAACATATAGTATGATAAACACCAGTTTTGACTAGTTAAATTATATTTTCATATGTCACACTTTGATATGTAAGCAAAGTGTTTTATGGTAAATACTTATTAACCAACTTGTCTAGTTAGTGACTGTTGACAAAGACAGTTCTGAACAAAGCTGAGCATATTTAGCTTGATGAATTGCACATACGTAATATGTAAGCTGGGAAAAAAATGAACAATGACAGCCTTGAGAATTATTTCATTGTATGCTTCTTGTATTATAAAATGCCTGGTGGTATGAGCTTTCCTTCTAAGTACTGTAGTCTCCAGTCAGTCACACACTGATACAGTAACATGTGCATTTTGATTCTATACAACAAACCACAGGTATTGATTTGGGGTTTGGGGGTTTTATTTTTTGTTTTGGTTTTTTTTTGTGATTTTTTTTTTTTAAGAAATAAATAGGAAATAATCTTATCAGGCAGAGAAAGTGGCACTGTAAATGGAATTGTGTGCAATATGTCATCTCTAAACAAAAGGTCCTCTATGGAATCTGAGCTTGCTGAATGAGATTGAAATTCCTATCAGTGTAGGTGTTCTAATATCTTCGCTGAAACTGACAGGAATCTCAAATTCATTCAGCCCAGGTGAAATTTATATAAAGGAATGCATCAAAGGATATTTATAATTATGATGCACTGGAACTAACATTTGTGAGACAACAATGTCTTGACAGCTTTTATTGTAGTTATCTACAATTACTTCTGTATGGACTTTTTCTAATTTTCATTGGCTTCCTCCTTATAAAATGGCTGTGCTATAATCACAAAGGCCATAGTAGTCTCTGGGCAAAGTAGAAAACCCAAAGGGCCCAGAATTTGAAAGAAAAATGCCATAGGAAATGTAATATCTGCATGGTTATATCTGATGAATCTCAATACTACCTCACTGTGTTCTCTCTCACTACGAAAGGTTCTCTTCTTCTTTTGCTGAAATATCTGTAAAATCTTAGTGGTGAAAAGCTGTTAAATATATTAGAGAAAAGATGCCTATGATAGTGGGAATTAAACCAAATTATAAAAATTACTAGGGTTAAAATGACATCTTTACCACTAGTAGTGACTAGTATGCAGTTAATTATTTTTACAGATGACTAGTAAATAAGCTGAATTTGGTTATTACTAAGAGCTTCGGTGGAAAATCTTCCCTTATTCTTTTAAGCTTTTAAATAACTGTCTTATATGTCACAAGGTTCTATTTCACATATAGTAGCATAGAAAGGCACTCCTCCTAACAGTGTGACCTCTAGATGTCATTTGTTTTTGAAATTACTCTGTCATGTAAGCTTAATATATCTCACACACTAAAAGTGAGACTCACAGAGGTGGCTTTTCATCTCTCCACTGCTTATCAGCTACCTCAGTCATGTCCAGAAATAAGTGATGGCCTCCTTTCAACAGTGCTACATGCAGTGTGGCCTGATTACTGATCCAGTAACCAACTCTAAGTGGTGTTACATACATGGAGGAGACAGGGCTCAAAACATTGCTACACTGTGTTGTAGTTAAAGTAGCTATACAGTGAGGGTCTGTTCTTGAAATGACAGTGCTATGCTAAAACCTGGCACCATAGTCCTTTCCAAAGTCACGTGATTTAATCATCCCTGTTCCTGTCCTCTTCCCAGACACTGGGTCACAATTCTGAATGTGACTTGTGTCATGACAGGAAAAAAAAAAAAAAAATTAACAGCATGCATTAAGTTTGAAAAATCTGATTGAGGATACATGAAAAATATCAAGTATCTTAGCTCAGTAGGTACTATGCATATGGGTTGCCCATGTTGGAAGAAAAGCCTTCTATCTGTGCTCATATTACATAATAAAAGCAAAGATTCAAAATATATTAATAGAATTTTTCATTTTTAGCAATTCAGTAGATAAATTAATATTGACTAAACTCTGGATTAGTGTGGACGGAAGACTACGAAGAAGTAGTGCTGCTACATATCCACTATTTAAACTACACAGATCTAGTAGCATCACTAGTTTTGCTTAGCTATTTCATTCCACAGTTGCAATAGAGTGTACTAGCCATATACAAGTTCCTTCAGTTGTTTCACAAACTGCTTTAACATGAGGAACTTAAAAGAAATGCTAGTCTAGATAAAGCAACATGTATAAATACCCTATTGTTCAAACTGATGAAATGCCATCATTTGCACTGATAAATGATGTAAATTTGTACCATTTCAATCCAAAAAAATTTCCATGTTAAATTCTAAAATATTCTTGATTGTAAACACAACAAAGCACTCTGAACAGACGCAATAGCTGGAGTTGTAAACTCCTGCTATTCAGCAACATCTTTTGCAATTCACCATTATAACTTCCTGCCTGTTGCATTTAACCTTTGATTTCACCACTGGAATATTTTCTATACTGGCAGCCAAAGCAAACACCACAAGTACAGTAGAATCCTTTCCCATATCAGTTTTATTTCATTCACAGGACAACACAGGACTTTTTTGTTTCTTTTTGTTTGATCAAATTTTTTTTTTTAATAAAATTTGGTTCCACTTGGCTATCAAGACGTGTCTTATCTTATTAAGCACACCAAAATAATGAAGCCTCTGATAAAAACAGTATTATTTCTCTTACCGACATTGTAGACCAAACCCTCAAAATTAATTATCACATGCATCACATTCAAAGGCAGTTTCTGACAAATTAAATATTTTTGTGGCGTATTCTCTAGCACTAAGAACAGAAATCAGGAAAATGAGGCCAAAAAATCAATCCCTACTTTCTTAGCCTGATGTCCAACAACTGATACGGAGGCTTCCCCTCATTTGTTACAAGAGACTCTTAGAGTATGATAACTTCAGAATGGTCAATTTTCAAAGATGATGGGAATAAAATATGTAAATCTCCCTTTTCAAGTCTAAAAGAGTAATTTAAAATGTTGATGTTCTTCAGCTGTATAAAGTTTCATCCAAATATAAGCTGTCACCCAAAAGAAAATGCAATTTACTGGAAACTGGGAGCATCAAATCCTTATTGAAGTTTCTGTGGTAAATCAACATCAAATCAGATCAGAGTTAATGAGATCCTACTTGTGAGGGATGTGCATATGAGAGATAACTGAGAGTTCTTTCTTTGTCCAAATTACAGAATTACTCTAAGGTCATTTTTCTAACAGGGAAGAAATTTTCTTGACTTCTTTTGTTCTTTTTTACATTCAAAGAGGTTTGTTATGATGAACAAATCATATAGAATGGTTCACAATTATTTTAGTAGGACTTGTCCCTGACGTATTCAAGAAAATTGACAGCTATGTCATTTACTCTTCTACCTCACCTATTGTAACTTCTGTGACAGCAGTATTATTTACAGATGCACTAGAAAAGTGATGGTAGAACATAAATATTACCAGAACTGTAAAACTATATACTGAGCATGCAGGACTTTTTGTGAAAAAAGTAAAAATAAAAATTAAAAAAAAAACATTCTACAGATGACTCAGAATGACTATTTCAATTAACATCTAATTAACATATGGCATTAATTAGTCGTTTGTTTAGGTAAGGTAGACTTTATAAAAGTGTGCCAGATGAAAAAGGAACAACATAAACAGAAAAGTAGTAAGTGTTAAAACTGTCGCATTAAAAACAATTAAATATCTTTATTGAATGTTTTCCTCTTCTTTTAATTTTTTCATTATTAATTTCTAAGTGTTTTAGATAATTAAATTATTCAAATAAACTTGAATTCAACAAGCCTGTTTTTAATATAAAATGACGAAAAAAAAATTGTATCATTTTAGCTCAACAATAATGCTATTAAAATTTTGAAGTCAAAACAAAATAAAACATAAAACCTAAATCATGTACTCTGCTTTATATTTGTCTTGTTTTTATAAGTTACCTGATGACTTTTTTCAGATTCTAATGTAAGTAAGCAAAAGCAAGTAAGAATGAAGAACAGCACTGTATATTTACTTACACAATTTGATTCAAGAGTACATATAAGAATACAGTATTTACATAATTATTTTATAACCTAAGAATTTATCACAAAAGGAAACATAAATACAGCTCCAAATTGCAAAGATTTTTTATGGATATTCCCACTTGCTTTTCAAATTCTATTCTTCCCTTGGGAAAAATTCTTTCCTGAGGCATTTTAAGGTATATCTAAAAGACCCTCTGATAAGCAGGGGAAAGACAGGTATCACATCTTTTTGATCTGTCCTGAGGAGTGAAAACAAAAATCATTCCTGGCAACTCTTGAGCCCTTTCTTCTCTTTTTTACCATTATTCTGTGTTTGTGGCACCTGCGGACTCAGTCAGCCTTCAGAATAACTGCTGGTACAACATTGTACAAAATAAAGAAAACAAAGAGGAAAGCTGGCTTGGCCACTGGCTGCCCAACATATTAAATACACAAAGTACAGTGATTTTGTGTGCAATCTGAAAGATCTCATGTCACTAAAAGAAGACAATTTTTTCTCTGTCACAGGCATACACTTTTACACTTAAACATCAACCATGCAAAATTAAATGGTGTATGTAAGTCACAGATGAAGTTTTTATGATACACAGTGACTTTGAAAGATTCTTTCTGACCATCCCTTTCTGAAAGTGAGAGTCTGTTACTTTTCCACAACAGTGGTATGAAGTAATAACTTTAATTTCTCGTATATGAAATCAGAAGCTTGTCGTAGGAGCTGCCAATCAGTACAGTAATCGCAGGAGCAGATCTATCTGTTTAGAAATCTCTTTGTTGTACAAACTATGGAGTTTTGAAACATGACAGGAGCTGCCAGGCCTTATTACAGTAGAAATAATAAATGGGATTGAAGACTTGATTTGGAGTCTTCAGAAGTACCAAAAAAGTAGGCTGTTACCTTAGCATAAGAAACTGAGCAGCAGTGTTACAGGGGCAAGCAGCTATTAAGTAGAGCAGGAATTAGCTGAAAGCACAGTTAGCTTGAAAGACTTAGTTTAGACAAGTCATGTTAATGCTTTGAAAACTGTTTCAGTCATCATACCCACATATGGGAAAGTCAATACTTAGCTTTGCAACAGATCCTCTGTACTGGGTAAAGTGCAAGAGAATCCTCAGCAAGTATGCAGCTCCAGTTTCAGCACACTATAGTACTGCTAGTTTTCTAGCTCTTCAGTAAAAACAAGGAAAATGTGGTATTTCTGAGGCAAAATCACCTCTGCATCATGAAAAATGAACAACATGTGATACCCCATAACCTAAAAATACAATGGCTATGACTCTTCACTTATTCTTTGAAGACAAATAACCCAGAAACCTGTTAATATGTTCAGGTCTGCATAAGCCTGTCAAAAGGAGATTAGTTATAGAAATGTGTGTGTTCCTTTAAATTCTTACTTATGGACAAGTCTTGAAACTTGTTGTTTATTAATCTGTATTGCTTTTGCTAGACTAGTGCATGTATGATTTCAGACAGACTTGCAATTCCCTGGAATGAATGAGAGCACACTTAAAACATGTATCACGGTTTAATCCCAGCTGTCAGTAAGGACCACACAGTCACTCACTCACTCCCCCCTTCCCTGGTGGATGGGAGAGTGTTGGAAGGGTAGAAGTGAGAAAAAATCATGGGATGAGATTAAGACAGTTTAATAATTTTAGAAGAAATCATAATAACAATAAATAACAAATTGTAAGGAAAAGAGGAAGGAGGAAACCCAAACAAAACCAAAGAAAGATAAAAATAAAACTCAAGAAAGACAACTGACACAAATGAAAACAGTTGCATACATCCAACCAACCAATGCCCACCCAGTCCCTAAGCAGTACCCCCATCCCTGACCTGCACCCTGTTTTATTCCTAGCATAACATCATATGGTTTGAAATATCCTTTTGGTCATTTGGGGTCAGCTGTCCTGGCTGTGCCCCCAGTTTCTTGTGGATCCCCACCCTACTCATTGATGGGGTTGTGTGAGGACCAGTAAAGGCCTTGGCTATCTGTAAGCCCTGCTCAACAGTAACTAACACATCCCTGTGTTATCAGCACTGTTTACAGCACAGATCCAAAACAGCCCCTACCAGCTACTGTGAAGAAAATTAACTTGATGCCAGTCAAAACCAGCACAAAATGCATACATGTTTTAATCAAGACATATGAAACAAAACAGGTTTAGTTCTGATTACCTGAAAGACATTTGCGTGACTTCTCTCATTACAAAAAATTATCTACTTCAGCTTGAACTAATTCCTTCTTTAGCTTGAATTGGAAAGGCCTGGTCTCAAAGTGTCCTTCCCAAGAACTTATTGCCAGTTAGGCAGACCCTAGGTTGGATGATCCTTTGACTACTTTGACAGACCACCTATTCAGACCAAGGGTCTTCCCTAAACAGTGCTGAGAAACAGGCATCTTGCTTAAGACTGGAACACAAAATGGACCTAGATATTTGTGTTTCAAGGGTTAGAGGTCTCACAATAGAGAAACTTTACACTTTTGTAGAAACCACAATTTGTTTGGACAACCATTAAGCACTAGAAAAATAGCACTAGCTGAATGAAATGGGTTCCCTGATGGCAGAGGATGCAGAGAAGGCAGAGTTACTGAATGCCTTCTTTGCTTCAGTCTTTACTGCAAACACTGGCCCTCAGGAATCCCAGAACCTGGAGGTAGAAGAAAGTCTGGGGGAAGAAAGACTCTCCACTGATCAGTGAGGATTGGGTTAGAGATCATATAGACAAAATGGACACCCATAAATCCATGGGCCCCAATGGGATGCATCCATGAGTCCTGAGGGAGCTGGCAGATGTTATTGCTGTGTCAGTCTCCATAATTTTGAAAGGTTTTGGAGAAGGGGATAGACTCCTGAGGACCGGAGGAAAACCAGTGCCACTCCATCCTTCAAAAAGTGCAAGAAGGAGGACCTAGAAAATAACAGGCCTGTCATCATCAGCTCCATCCCTGGAAAGGTGAAGTAACAGCTCATTCTGAAGGTCATCTGTAGTCCTGTGGAGGAAAAGAGGCTTATCAGGAGTAGCCAGCATGGATTCACCAAGGGGAAATCATGCTTGACCAATCTGATAGCTTTCTAGGATTGTGTGAATGGCTGGGTAGATGGGAGGAGAGCAGTGATTGTTGACCTCCTTGACTTCAGTAAGGCTTTTAGTGTCTCCCATAACACTCTCATAGGTAATCTTAGACAGTGGGGGTTAGATGAGTAGACAGTGAGGTGGATTGAGAACTGGCTGAACAACAGAGCTCAGACGGTTGTAATCAGCAGCACAGAGTCTAGTTGGAGGCCTGTAGCTACTGATGTTCCCCAGAAGTCAGTACTATGTCTTGATCAACATCTTCAACAGTTACCTGAATGAAGAAACAGGGTGTACATCCAACATGTTTCCTAATGATACAAAACTGGAAGGAGTGGCTGACACACCGGAGGGCTGTGCTGCCATTCAGTGAGACCTGGACAGGCTGGAGAGTTGGGCAGAACAGAACCTAGTGAAGTTCAACAAGGATAAGTGTAGAGTCCTGCACCTGGGGAAGGATAACCCCATGCATCAGTACAGGCTAGGGGTTGACCTGCTGGAAAGCAGCTCTGTGGAGAAAGACCGGGGAGTCCTTGTGGACAACAAGCTAACCATGAGTCATCAATGTGCTCTTGTGTCCAAGAAGGCCAATGGGATCCTGGGGTGCATTAAGAAGAGTGTGACCAACAAGCTGAGGGAGGTTCTCCTCCCTCTCTACTCTGCCCTAGTGGGGACACATCTGGAGTACTGTGTCCAGTCCTGGGCTTCCCAGTTCAAGGGAGACAAAGAACTACC
>JANVCC010010034.1:3454510-3516361 GCA_025345505.1 Todiramphus chloris collaris | reverse complement strand
GCCCAGAAGGGTTCTGGAGTCTCATTCCCCAGAGACTTTCAAAACACCTCTGGATGTGTTCCGGTGCAACCCACTCTAGGTGACCCTGCTCTGCCAGGGGGGTTGGAGTTGATGATCTCCAGAGGTCCCTTCCAACCCTTACCATTCCATGATTCTGTAAATAGTCATTATGGAGCAATAAAACAAATAGCTGATTAAACTATAAACAGAAGTTATTGAAATAAAGAATAATGCTTGGTGGGAGTGCAATTTAAGCCCTCTTTCCTTCTATAATTTAAATAGAGTTAGACCCTACAGATAGTAAAGAATACTCTTTTCTCACCTGAGCAAAATCTTTCCTATGTTATTTTAAAGCTTTCAATATGTAAGTCAGTTGTTCCAGGTTGTAACTGTGGCAACATGAGCAAGTTTCACTTTCATGATGGTGAGCAGGTTAGTATTTCTTTCTGAGAAACACACAGCCCTTCAACAGTAGCCTCATAATTGCTTGTGTAGCATTCTTTGTACTACTTGAGGGATATGAATCTAGCACAAGGTAAATGAAACCCTGCTACAGGGCCTGTAATGTCAAAAGATCCCAACAGTTAAGTTAGAAAGACAAGTCTGCATGAGGTATTTACAATCTGTTTGGGACTCAGGGGCTGAATCCATTTTGCTTATACAGTAAAGAACCATTGAACTACTTTGTTCAAAAAAATGTTACCAAATAATACACTGAATGGTAAGAGTCAGGGGGAAAAGCCCAGAAGCAATTTAAATATGTTTTAATCTGTAATTTCTACACTTCACACTCTTCACATATTTTTTTTGTAGCCGTAAGAAGGAAAAGAAATTACTATAAATTTATCTCTTGTGTTCATGTAACCTGCTTCGAAGTCAGTGTGTTTTTTTGTTTGTTTCCATTTTTCATTCTAATTGTCCCACAGTCACAAGTCATTGTTAGGACACCATATTAATTAGCCAAAGGGTAAAGTACATGAAGACCCTCTATGAGTATAAAATGGCACGACTAAATTAATGTATAGGTTCAAAATATCTAGAGCCTTTTCAGCTGAAGTTAGAAACTAACCTGAAAGGGTTAGGTCACTGACAAAGGTTGTTGCATAACTGTGTACATTCCTGTTCTAATGAGAGATTTGATCTAACTCTGCGTGTCTGAGTCCAGCATGGAAAGTACCAAGTCAGTCAGTGTTGATGATACTTTGCAGGCAAACAAGTTCTTCTAGCCTCACCTAATTCTTTTACAGTGATTAAATTTTTAGGAGCAGAAGGGTTATATATCAACTGTCTTTGTAACCCTTTCCCATCTACATGACATTTTAAAAATTTGTTAGGTGTCAAAGAATTTAAAGGTAGTCCCTCCTCAGTATGATAAATACAAACTAAATTACTGTGCTGAAGTCATGTCAAGGTAGCCTGCCTGTGACAGAACTTACTATGGCTAATTAAAAACTGTCATGTCATTTGGCTTTTTCTTTTATCTGATGGGTCTTATTACATGGTATCATAAATAGTAGGAGAAGGTTTGCAACCATCTACTGTGGCAAAAAAAAAAAAAAAAGACATAAGGGTCTTGAGGAAAACATAAAGCATTGTTAATCTTATTTCATATACTCCTTCAGCATATAAATATAAAAAAACTTCCCCAAACTTTCCATAAAGTCACTACTGTCTTGGCATTTAAGTCTGTCTTTTACCAGGCTGTGTTACAGTGAACTGAGGAGATACAACTACTTTTGTATCAGTTTCCTTCACAGTTCTATTCCAAATTCCTGTAACAGTGACTGTTCCTGAGAAATTGAATTCAACCTTTTGCACATAGTAAACACTGCTGCAGATGAGGACATGCAATAATTTGTGTCAGTGGCAGAATTTAAATCCAGTGTCACGAGACAAGAAGGGCTTTGATCTGATTTATTCTTGCTTTTTTTGAAATTAATCAACTTCTTGTTTCTAACAGAGGAACAGCAACAAACAGAAAGTGCTTCAAAAGCAGGAGTGCTGGTAGTTTATTAGATACTTTCCCAATGACTAGGGGATAGAAGCTTTCCTTCTCCTTTTAAGTTAGTAGAGATCAAAAGTAATTATCACAGCAAAATCCAGTAAAGCACTTTAGCATGTGTAGCACTTTAAGAATGTAAATACATTAAGTTGATGGAACTTGCATTCTTCAGATGACATTGAATACAAAAGCACTTTGCTGGAGTAAAAAAGATGTTTATTTGTCATGTTGACAAAAAGGGAAAAGTTATGATTGTCTCAAACAGCAAAAATGCTAACTTTGCACTTTAGTCAACAATTGGAAAAGTGAGGGTAATGTTGTTCTACACACCAGAAGTTATTCTAAAGTTTAATAGACATATTTTTGCTTGCAATAGGTGGTTTCAATCCAAGTAGTATTTAGTACAATACTATTAAAAATCCCTGATCAAGCTCCCACACACTTTTAAATGTGATAAAAGTCATGTTCAAAGTCTATTGAATCCTTGGGTTTTTTGGGGGGGAATAGAAAACAAGAACTTTAAAGTAAATAAACCCCAAAGTTATGCTCCTCTGTGTTGGAAAAGGACAATAGAAAAAAATCCAGTATATAAGAATTATCTAAGAGAACTTAGAGAACTAGGACTGTGGGTTAAGCCATGAAGAAAAAGTAGGGGGAATAAAAGAGAAGAGTCCTAGTGTCCATGATTCAATAATTGGGCAACTTTAAAAATAATAATTGTTTGCAAATGCTGGAAAATTGGTGGCAAATCATTTCTGAGTGAAATCAGCAGAAGAATCTTAATGATCTCAAAGACAAGAGGACCAAGCTCCTTCCTAAAATCTTACAGTTTTTTTAACATGTTCTGTTATACCTGTAGATCCACTCAGGCTGGCTCCTATGATTTTGTTCTGTTAATTTGATCCAGAGATTTTGTCAATGCTCCTAAGTATCTGACAAGGGGAACCTTCACAGGAAAAGCAATGCTGGATTCAGAATTAGGGAGAAGGAGTGAAGGCTGCATATTGTAGCAACATTGTAAGAACTTTAATGAACTGAAGGAACGTCCAGCAAAGCATCCTTGCTACCACCAGGAAGCAGTTTCCACACACTTACTATGCATATTAACTCATTTAAATGAGATGTTAACTCTGACTTTTTTTTTTCTACGGTTTAGAATAATCACCTCCACCCACAAAATTCACTCAGAAAAATCATAATTCCCTTATGTTTACTAAAAAATATTTTTAGCTGCTCTTAACAGTTAGTAATTAACTGTGGCTAGCTTGATTGCTTAATTTTTTGGTTTTGGCTATGAAAAAAGGATCAACTGGGCTGTTCAAAAGTAGAGAACCTGTAAACGTCACGAGTATTTCACCATCTTGTTCTGCTGTCTCCTCCATATCACATGCCACTTAGTTTTAGCTTTTCATTGTAAAGTGGGGTTTGCCTCTGCCTTAGGTGAAACTACCACATTTACATAAAGCAACATGTAACCTTTATGCAGGTCAAGAGAAGTGGGTTTAATAGTGCAGGCATCACTATATCTGCATGGAGATTAATTTTATTTCAAAATCTGTCGCAGATATAGGTGGCCAACTGTTCTCTTTCATTTTCTTCCTTCCTTGCAGTAGCGGAACCAAACAGTGATTAAAGCTGTTGCTTGATAAAGATTTCCTACTATTCATTTCACTCACTGTTTGCTCAGCTGTGGTACAGGTTAATGAAAGATAGTCATTGTAATCTGTGGTTCAACGAGAGGCTATGGCAATAATTATTTTATTCTATTGATACTGTCAGAGATTCTGCCCTATTGTCTTTCCACTGTCAAATAAAAACCTCACATGCAGGCGACGTAGCATTGCACCCTGGGCTAACTGGTCTCACTGCCTGTATAATACAGTGGTAAGACACCTCTTTAACTCACCCAAATGTATGGTAAAGATGCAGGATACATCATTTCAGATCAACAGATTTTCAGTACCTTCCCACAGTCTTTAACAAAGCAAAAAACTCTGACCAGTCCTTGCAAAAGAATCGTAAAAGAATCATCTTACGAAAGCATGGGCAGCTATACCATATGCTGCAGACATCATAGTGATATACATGCATTAGAGTAAACTATATCATCTGGTAACTCAGTATTGGCTTTCGTGTAACTTACAGATATGCAGAATTTTCTTAGTATCTGCCTTGAGCAACTCTGAAGCATCCAAATATTTATAGTCCATTGCCTAAAGCACCCACTAATAGACAGGTGCATATTCTATGATTCTATAATTCTATGATTCAATGATTCTATATTTATTGCAGTGATTAAATTGCATTTGCAACACTCTCTGGGTCAAATGATGAAGGGCTGAGGGCTGGGGAATGCTATATGCTACAGTGTCCCTCCAAACTCTAATAAAATTGTTGGTTTACATCTAATATTAGCAGTGCTAGATGTATGTGCAATATGAGTGTTTTACAATAGCATTCCTCCACCTTCAAGCAACACAGAAATAGCTTGGCAACACCCTGACAGCTAAACCAGATTCTGTGGAATTTCCTTCTTACAGCTTCATAGCTCTTTATATTTAACAAGTCATGGGGTACAGTTCCACATCTGAAAGCAAACAGAATTTCTTAAGCAAATTCTAGCATAAAAGGGGGTTTTGTGAGACACAAGGGAAATACACATTCAAAACATGAAATCAGAAAACTTAGCACTAAATTATATTCTATACTTTCTTCTTACTACAAGCTGAAACTTTTCTTTTCCTCCCAAAGAGGTACTTACGTCAGGAAGACTACTGCATGAGGTATGTTCTGTAAAATGCTGGTAGAGGTAAGGGTGTAGTTTTTGACACAACATAAGTAGGCTAGTTCAACTTTTGATGCAGATATTGTGTTGGATAGAATGTTGAAATTCCCTAGTTATAGCAAGGTAAAAGTGACAATGCTTTATCTAAAAAAAAAAACCAAAAAAAACTTAGCTGATTTTAGTAATTTATGTAAATTATGTAATCATAAGAAAATTTGTTAGAAACGTACTGATCAATTACATAGGCTTCCCTTCCACTAGGAGGATGTATATTTTGGAGTCAAGAGACCACTGATACATTTTCAAAGTATTTGCATATAGTGTCAGTCCAGACAGAAAGCGGCCTAGTGTGCTGTATATGTCATTTTTTCTCATATGCTTGCTTAACAACCAGTGTCAGTAGAAAAGTGTTAATTATATGTAGCACTCCACATGTTTAATTAAATCATCTCCTGAGCACTTCTGCATAACTGTTGTTCTGGTAAGACAGTGATATTAGCACCCTACTAACTAAATCAGAAGACTCCAATAATTAAAAAAAAAAAAAAATAAAGAAACGAACTTATTTAGAGAAATGAGAAAAGAACCAGAAATAAAAACTGGTTTACTAATTGCACAAGAGACCACCGTACAAGCCTCATCAAGCAATAGCAAATGTACAGCTCACTTTAGTTCTGAGTGAAAGCCTTTCACAAAGATTATTTAAGAGAAAATTAATTCCTAGGTCTTTCCCAACATAGCCTAATGAAAAAACAAATATATAGTAAGAAAACTACAGAGCTGCACTCTGTAGGCCAAAGAAATTGGAACAAAGAAAAAGGTTGAAGAGCTTTTCAGTTGAGAAGATAAATGTCTGGACCTTTTGCCAGGGAATATACTAGTATTTGTCTTGCTTCTCTTAACTGTATATGCTTAATGCATGTCAGGAAATGGTGGGATGGGAGGATAATCTCACACATACAAACTCAATTGCAGGATGCATTAATTCCCTACTTTATCTGATTTGTGTTTTGGAAATAGTTCCCTTGCTTTCCTTTTGTTCTAAATGTGCTTAAATTGAAGTAACAAAAGCATGAGGTGGGTATCAAGTTTTCCCTCCCTCAAGTGTGGCTTTTGAAAGTTAAGCAGCAGCTCTGACTGACATTTTCTAAGTGTTCCTGAGCAAGCTGACAACTAAAGCAGTTCGAAAACCCAGTTTGTGTATCCACGCTGCTCTTTAATCTTCTTACTACCATCAGAACTGTGAAGTAATAGTCTTCAATCTTGATTAAGTCCATGGTACTACAGAAATGCAGAAACAAAATCACTTACTACTGCTTACTTAGAGAAGCAAAATTTACAGTCCGTATCTGTGGATGAGAAGTTTTTTTCAGGGTGTCTGGTCCAACCTAATTTTTTTTTTTTTATATGAGAAACTCTTATATTTATATCCTTTACATACAGTCCTGTATTCAGTACGCTCCAAACTCATACTATTACTAAGGCACACAATGCAAAAGCCAGCCTTCTAATTGGCATAATTTCAATGGCCCTCTGTTCTAAAAGAAACACTCTCCTTCTTCCCAAGTAGTCCACTGCACAATTTTTACTTCCTGCTGGGCAGGCTTCCTTTGGCTGCCACTGAATCCAACTTATAGATTAATGCTCAAAATTTCAAGCCATTGCCTGATGTACTGAAGTCTTCTTCACTTATCTGTGAGATGGGAAACTGTCCATCAGGGCCTCTGGCATTTTGGATTAAAAACCTTGTCCACTGTATAAAGATACAAGATCAGCAAGTGGGGTACTTGCACTAGCCACACCCTTTAAAAATGAGCAAAAGCATGGCACAAACACTTTTCTGCAAAGCATTACAGTATTACAGTATGAAAACAAATCTAAAAATCTATTGTACACAATTGTGCTAAAGGAAACAGAAGAATGTATTTGTGAGCACTTTTTCATTTTTGCAACTAAAAAGAATAGAAACAATTTCACATACTGTTACTTGAATCGGTGGCTAAAACTTCCCTTCTTCCCACCAATTCACAAGAAATATAAAGAGGCACAGCAGAGAAACTCAGCCTTTATAGAAGTTTGCTGTTTGACAACAGCAGGTTGCTAAGAACCTGAGATCTGAATCTTATTAACATATAAATTTTCACATGCACTGCTACTGAATTTAATGCAAGCAAAACAGATTGATGTTTATAGAGCGTTGAAACAGTATCCAGGTCTCTAGAGGTCATATAGAAAACTGAGAAAGACTTCTAGATGCAAAGAAGATTTCTTTCTCTGAAAGTCAGTTCTGGAAGCCTATGCATTCCATCTGACAGGGTACAAATTATGGAACAGCAGCAATAGTGGAGTTTGGGTCTTTTTGACTCTGATAAAAGTCATATTTGCTAATCGGGAAGTCTGCTGAAACAAAGACACTCTGTTTCAGTTTGACATTATTCTGTCTCTACATGAGCTTCTACAGTGCTTCTGGCAAAAAGTGGATCAAATTCTTTATTTTCCTCTTCATCTCTTTAGTGGGTAATATGCCTGAGCTGCTTCTTCTATAACATACTGTGGCACAAAATGATAGCTAAGCCAAAAAAGCATTGCAGTGTAGCATGAGAGCAATAGCCACACAGAGAACTGTTTGGGGGGATTTTTCAGAAGCCAGTTTTGACACTATTTTGATATAAACCCAGTAATCTGTGCTCCAGACCTGCACAACTCTGGGAATCCTATTACAGTTCACCTTACTGAACATTCAGAGAAAAATGTGAAGTTCATTTCCTTGTTAAGACAGAAAAGGAATTTGCCCTCAAGACCTCAAAGGAATTTTAGATGTGACAAAAGACCATGCAGGCATGAGCATATCAAAATGTCATTCTTCTCAGTCAGAACATTTGTCTCTCTCTGAAGTGAGAAATTCTGTGAAAGAAAATCTTACCTTTGTATCTCAGAATGGCATACTTTCTTTTATCTTCTGGAGGAACCCCATGGAAAAGAAAAGAGGCAGCTACATGCCTTACAGGAGGATGAGATGACCTTTACAGTTTGTATTAAAAAGCCCTGCCATCCCGACTTTGATGCTTTTCATTTGGGAGTTTCTATATGATAGAAATTTAAAAATATGTCCTATCATCATATTATACTAACGTATTTGATGGCTTGGGCTTATCATCCAGTAAGTTTGGTTTAAAATTTCTACAGTGTTTGATGATTTCATTAATGAAATAAAATTACAGGATAGTTGAGTGTGTGTACAAGTGTACATAAAGAGAAACTTCAGAATATGGAACATAATGGAAAAAAAAATTCATTACTTTGTTCTGACATGGAGTCATATAGTCAATCTGCCCTCAGTCTTTATATTAACTTTTAGCTAATAGAAATAATTGTAACTGTAGATTACAAAGATATAAAAGAATTCAATTTTCAAATTCTAACTTCTTGTATATTAAAAAAAAATAAAATAGCTGGACTTGTATCACATTTATGATAACTACAGATACGCATAATTCTACACTATAAAGCAAAAAAAAATACAAACCCTAAATTATTATCAAAATACAGAGGTTAAGATATAAGGTCTTCACATGGGTGAATAAGAACTAGATTTTCATATTTGTGTGTCTTGAATGAAGAAACTAAAATCTAATGTTTAACACCAAAACAGATAACGTAATTTGAAATGCCATATATTTGAAGCTACCATTTGATTTGGATTTGCTTCTATCTTTTACTATCAAGATCCGAACTAGCTCCAAAGGTATGCTCTTCAATATATTCCAAGACTCAGTCAGCTTTGATTCTGTGAAATTCAGTTTGAAAATTCTCCCACCTTTTTTGGAGGAAAAATTCTTCCACCTTTTTGGAGGAAGAAATGTTAAGTATTTCTAGTTTTCTACCTAGGTACTGCCAAATATAGGTGACAGTAAGTAAAGACATACCTTGTAAAGGTTATAACATGAACAGGCAAATCAGTATGTTGCTGAAACCAAGTGACTTCTAACCTCATAGTCTAGTTTATATACACTTTTTACTGGTCTGTAAGCATCCTGTCTTCCAACCTTGCAAATCTGATGCCTGAACAAAGTCTCCTCTTTCTAACGATAAACAAGTGTATAATACTATGAATAGGCATTTCATTTTGTGCTCTTTAGGCTTACAAAAAGCTTACAAAGTTTGGATTTTTCTTCTGCTCGTATGTTTCAGACATCATCTAGTTATTTATCATACCAGAGATTAGTAAATGGTAAAAATGATTTGAATACTTCGTTCAGGTTGAAAATGTAATTCCACCATATACATGGCCTTTAAAGACTCCTGATTTGTAAGAGGCTACATCAGGGTGCATGAGAGAAAACAGCTTTTAGCAGTTTTAGTGCTGAGTTGAAATAATTATTCTCAGTGTTAGTCCAATGCAAATTTGAAAGAAAACTTTAAAAAATATTATTAAATGGTCTAAGCAGTCATTATATACATGATTGCAATTTATTTGTACTACTTTAAATTTTTTAAGTTTTTTAATGTATTTAAATACGTATTGTAAAATTACTTCTTCTTCCCTGATTCTTCTGGCTTCCCCATCTACTGTAGTCTCCTGTGATGCTCTTCATTTCCAGGATTGCTAAGGTTTCTATGTGACAATGTAGGTTTCTACTTTTAAAGGCTATATAAATCATTATAGCCTATTAAGGAAGGAAAACTTTACCAGATACAGATGAGGTAAAAATATGGGGGAAAAAATTTCCAGTTCTTTCCTACAGTACCATTGTACTGTATACAGAATATGTGATCTTTGAACACATATACAGTAAGCAAAGCAATAAGTGTTTATGGTCATTATTAGACATCAAAGTGTGTTTTGTACCAAATACTTTAATGCTTAAAACCGTTTGATGTATGCCAGTCTTTTACAGTCAGAGCTGATTCCCAGAGTCATTATACTGATATTGTGACAGATTATGGTGGCTAGATAAGGCCTCAGCTCTTGTAAGTCTCTCTTTACAATTCAGAGGCATTACAAGGAGTATGTAAACCAAGAAGAAATCTCAGTTTGGGAACAGGTGTGACTTTCATTAGGTTTGGTAACCACCCAATTTGCAATGTCATTGCTGTGTAAACTGTGCAGTGCTGTGAGACACCTCTAGCACCTTCCCCTACTGGGAGTTCATAACAACAGACAAACACCCCACAATAAAGCTGTAAAAAGTTACAGATTATTCATACTCCTATGAAGAAAGGGAATACGTCTCAATGACACAGGACAGACTGTTAAGCATGTTAATAAATTATCAGAGGAAAAAAGTGATTCTGACATGACTGAACTTTTCTCTTTAAACTATGGTTATTCATGACAATAAAAATAAGCTAGAAGGAAGTAGAAAAGGAAAAGAGTGCCTGGGAAAAAAAAAATAGCAAAAGAAAAGTGGTGTAGATAAAGCAAAGTGAGGCACAGGAAGAAAGTAATCCTAAATTTACATATAGAGTGAGTGACTGTAAATTGAGCAATAACAGTCAGGACTGGGATTTTAAATTTATGATAGATTATCTAGTTCTATGAAAACATTATGTCAGTTCTTGATAACAGAATAACAAAGCATGGAACAGAACAGAAAATCTTAGTTTTACCACATATAATGCAGTATTATAATACCTAGAGTTTGAATACTGTGTGCATTTCTTACTATTTTAAGATGTTAGCAATCTCAAAAGGATATAGTAGAAACAAAGATTATTGAGAAATGGGCAAAAGAATGACCAATGATATAGAAGAGATTTCCTGTGTAGATAGCTAATCTTGGAAAACAAATTACTGAGGAGGAATATAATTAAGAACTATAAAGAAAAACAAAACCAAAACTAAAACCCAAAACCCCTAAAAAGAAAAATCAAACAGAGGATAGTTATTTATTGTCTCTCCTAGTACAAGAGTGAATGTGCATTAAAAGCAATTATGAAATACTTAGTCAAAAAAAAGTGGGTGGTTTTGTTTTTTCCACAGCACACTGTTAAGCGGGGGAACATACTGCCACAGAATGCTGTGAACCCCCTCCCCAAAAAATGAGTCTAAAAGAGATTAGACAAGTTGACAGGAAACATCTCTCAAGGACTACTAAATGAAAATATACCACATTTTATGGTACATCTGAAAAAAATGACATCTGATCCAGCTCTTGGGAAACATTGGCAAAGTGTTGCTACAGTATGCTGTTATACTGTTCTCAGACATCTCCAGTTGTGACTACTGAACATTAGACACTGAGCTAGATGAACCTGTGATATGTTACAGTGCAGCCTTTTTTTATCCTTACAGGGCGATGACAATACCACTGAGGCAACGGTGACTTCCATACAGCTTTGCACTGTGACAGATCATATATGTCCAAGCTCAGAGGCAGATCAGCTGAACTCATGCATCAGTGAAGACATTGCCCCTGAGAATCTGATGGAAGCCTCATCTAAGAGAGCTCTCTCTAGACTAGCTATAACTGCTTACACGTACAAGGTCACATACAGGATCATCTGAGAACTTTAATAACAAAACGTTAATGTTATAAAGTGCACATTATATAACACTGTTGTTTGATTTAAAATCAATTATAGATAGTCAAAATATAAAGTCAACAGAATGGATGATGATTCCAGAGGCTAACTAAATGCTATTATTGTCTTGTAATGCCATGAAACAATGCTATTCTGGTCTTAAGAAAATATCAAAACAGACAACACTAGCCTCCAGCAACAGAAAGGCAAGAACTTTGCACAATGTGTTCTGAAATGTCACAAAAGACTCTCACCATAATTTGAGACAAACCAGTGACTTTTAATCCCAGTTACAACTCTGATTTGTTTTTAAAGAGTGATATTACCATAACACTAGAGAGACTAGCCATAATAATTGATATTTCTGGTATGTCTAAGTTTGCAAGAAATTTAGTGCAACAGGAGTCGAGCAGTTACTCAAAGGCATTTTTTCAGAGACACCCCCCACACGTGATGGAGTTTGGAGGTTTTACTATAGACTAAATTTACCCTGCTTCTCTGAACTTAACATTCCTGTTGTGCATACAAACCAAACCTGCACAAAGTCCTGGAGTTGTTCCTTCGAATCTGTATGTCCCAGTTAGAGGAAAGGGTGCATCTGGAGCACTGTGTACAGTTTAGGTCCCTCTGTAAATAATCTGGGGTTTGTGTATACCAGAGCCACTTGTGAACCAAATAAAGGTGTAGCATAGGTGGGTACAACTAGGGGATTCTCTTTGTTACTGGTCCTCTCTTTACCTTATGGCACAAAACCAAAATACTAATTCTGATGGTCACTCTTCTGCCATCAAGCAGCAGTCAGGATATAGTCTGTAATACAGAGAATTTTTTAACTGCTTGTTAAAACCAGCGAAGGAGTAGTATTGGTTAAGTATCACAGAACTGAAGAATTGTTAACATTGGAAGGGACTTCTGAAGGACTCATTTTCCAACCTCCCTGCTCCAGCAAGGCCATCTGGTGCCCCTTGAGCAGGACTGTGTCTATATGATTATTGAATATGTCTAAGGATGGAGACTCCACAGGCTCCCTGGTCGACCTATTCCAGTCCTTGGTCACACACCCAGTAAAAAAGCATTTCCCAGTGTTCCTATGGAACCTCTTGTGTTTCACTTGGTGCTCATTGCCCCTGGCCCTGTGACTGGGCACAACTGGAATGAACCTGTCTCTGTCTTTTTTGAAGTCTCCCTTCAGGTATTTATACACATTAATAAGAATCCCACAGGCATTCTATTCTCCAGACTGCACAGACTCCTCTTGTTCAGTCTTTCCTCATATGTGAGGTGCTTCTGTCCCTTAATTACTTTTGTGACACTTTGCTGAACTCTCTCCAATATGTCCATGTCCCACTTGTACTGGGGAGCCCAGAACTGGACACAGTACTTCCAGTGTGGCCTTAGCTGTATAAAGGGGAAGGATCATTTCCCTCAACCTACTTTGCTTAATGCAGCTGAGGATAACCTTCTTCTTTGCACCAGGGGCGTGTTGATGGCTCACGTTCAACCTGGTGTCCACCAGGACTCCAGTCCGTTTTCTGCTGAGCTGCTTTCCAGGTGAGTGCCTCCAGCATATTGATGTATGGGGTGGTACATCCACAGGTAATGAATTTCACACTTCTCTTTGTTGGAGTTTGTAAGATTCCTGTTGTTCCCTCATCATCACTGAGTTGGGCAAGACAAATATTAACCAGCTTTCTTAGGTTCTTCTTCCCTCTATGGCCTTATCCCACAGGACTCTTCCAAATAGATCTCTGAAGAGGCCACAGTCTGCTCTCCTGAAGTCCAGGGTTGTGATTTTGCTTTTTGTCCTGCTCACTTCCTTCCCTCCAAGTCCTGAACTCTGACATCTCATAATCACTGCAGCCAAGGCTGCCTTTGATCTTCACATCCCCAGCAATCCCCTCCTTGTTGATAGTATGAAGTCCAGCAGAGCACTACTCCTTTTTGGGTCTTCAATCACTTGGAGGAAGAAGTTATCATCAATGCACTCCAGAAACCTCCTGGTTTGCTTATGTCCTGCTGTACTGTCCCTCCAGAAGACACTAGGGTAATTGAAGTTCTCCTGAAGGTCAGAGACTTTGAATGTGAGGCTCTTACTATGTGTCTGCAGAGAGTCTCATCCACTTGTTCTTTACAGCTGAGTGGCCCATAGCAGGCACCCTCTATACTGTCACATCTGCCTGTCTTCTCTTTAATCCTACACCATAAACTCTTCATCGGCTCCTTTTCCATCCCCAGTCAGGGCTCCATATAATCCAGGTGTATACTCACATAAAGAGCAAAAGTCCCTCTTTTCTTCCTGTCCTTCCTAAAGAGTCTGAATCCCTCCATCACAACACTCCAGTCATGAGAGCCATCTCACCGCGTCTCCATGATCACAACAAGATCACAGATCTGCAGCTGCATGCAGATCTCTAACTCATTATGGTTTTTTCCCATACTGCGTGGCATAAACAGTTAAAGAATTGCACCGTTTTACAGTTTCATTTTTCTGACACTAAGGAATTTAATGCAGAGCATACTTTTTCACATGTATATAGATTAAAAAGTCAAAACATAAAACCACATTATTCTTAACTTTGTATATATAATCAAATATTATGTTACATATGAGAGATGGAATATTTGACCATGTAAGTATTGAACGGGTCAAGTATTGTCTAATAGAGTTATTTTAACACTGATTCAAGAGTGTAGCAGGAAATGGAAACAAGGATATGAGATGAACAAATAATCAGTTAAGAATGTTTTTCTTTAGTTCCCATATGAACAATTGCTACAACATACAAAACAAGAAAAAGTGCTCGTGCTTTTGAACGTATATAAAAAGATGGCTAATTACTGTTTGAAGATGGTGTAGGGAATCAAAAACAGCACAAAGAAAGCCTGAATGAGAATCCACCTGTTAAGATTTGAGGAGTTCCTCACTTTTAAGTCACATATGTAACAAATGCTGTCAAAGCAGAAAAATAGGATGTATACATATGCCCTTATGATTAGAATAGCTACAGAGCAATTCAAATTTCTGGAATAAGCAGTATTTTAAGGAAAGTAAACTTGTATGATGGCTACTTTAAAAATCCAGAGTCTTTCTCGTGTATATTTTGTTATTGAGGAAGCTTAAAAAACATCACACTGAATCACACAGGTCATGTGCCTGTGTAAACTACAAACAACTGCATTTGGAGAGAGTGACACAAGAATACAAATGCTTGCAGGGAGGGGAAAGTGCACAAGTCTGACTTTTTTTCTTGTTGGGAGAATATGATTGTACAAAACTAGGGAGA
This sequence comes from Todiramphus chloris collaris, assembly GCA_025345505.1. Lineage (NCBI taxonomy): Eukaryota > Metazoa > Chordata > Aves > Coraciiformes > Alcedinidae > Todiramphus > Todiramphus chloris. The sequence continues at coordinate 3,501,765 of JANVCC010010034.1, read as the reverse complement.
TCATCCTTCAAAGGTGGCATTGGTCCTTCTAGTTTGACAATCTAAACCCACCTATCACTGAGGTTTTGGGTGTAATATTTTCTCTGTACAAAGAAAAGATAATAATACACAGGGAAAACACTCATAATGAAAATAAATGTAAAATTGCTAAGATGTAAGGAAGTCCAACAGTGTCAGACAATAGTTTCATAAATATCCGCAACACTCAAAGGCTTGTACTTTCAGATGGCAGCTGTTAGATGTTTCCAGAGCAAAAAGAGAGTAACAGCACATTGTATGATACTTGTCACCATTTTATTGTACAACATCTTCCTTATTCTGAAATTTCCAGTACTTCTAGTGATCTACACGGTGAGGAAGGAACTGCTATAGTCTATATGATGTATTTGATTCTTTACATTTGTTCTTTTTTTTTTTTTTTTAAACTCAACATAGCTGTGAAAAGCCACTTTGGTTCCTGAGAGTTTTGTTGTACTTAAAGTCAGGGAAGACAGGGTTTCATTTTGTGGGACTTTCATGGGGTTTTTTCCTTGCTTAACTGCTAAATGCCCGTGAATAAAACTCAGAATATTTGAAAATAAGACTACAGAAAGTCCTAGCTATTTTGTCTCTACATTCTTGTTTTCAGCTTTGGAGACTTGGGGGAAAGATGTTTACTAAGTAGTATTGATGGCTAAAGTGATACCCAGGATTGCTGAATGAAAATGGGGCTATAAATAGGTGTCCTTGAAGAAAAGCTAAAAAAAACCAAACCACTTCATGCATGACATTCTGCTCTTTTCTACACCATATGACTCCCAAGTTATTTGACTGATTTCCATGGCATTCCTCCAAGCTTAAACTGATATATCCTGAGCAGACTTCATCTCACAGTAATTAGCTGGTTTTCTTTAAATGTCATATTCTAGGAAATGCAGTCAGTGGAATACAGAATTATTTTCCCAGTTCTTTTCTTCAGGTTTTGGAGAAATACATAATCTATGAAACATATGGTATTACTGTTTTTCAATAGGGTACATTTAAAGACTTTGCACTGTCAGATTTAATATCACATGTCCTCATGAGATATTCAACTTGAATTTGTAGAAATCCAAGGGGTGAACGTAGGGCAGAAACTTAATGATAATAACATTGTATCTCTTGAGATCTCTTCCAACCCCATGTCTTTTATCTAATAGAAAGGGTTTTATTATAAATAAATAAAAATGAAATGAAGAAATGAGGAAGTAGTGGAGAGAATTCTTTTGTAACCACTGAAGTGCTTTTAATGATACAGAAAATTTTTCTGTCTCCCCCTTTAGAGATGAAGGTTACTGTAGTATACAAACATCTCTCTCAAATGATTTCTCATGTGTGTGTGGTTTTAGTATGTGTAGTCCTAGTTTTGACACTGGTTAATGGAAGTCATGTTCCTATATCTCTTCTTAGACTCTCCAACTGCCACAATTATGACAATTCTCTAAAGCTTCCTTTTTGATGTAATCCAGTGAACAGTACCTCTTTGTTTGCCCACAGTGAGAAGTATGTTTACTTTCTAGTTTTATTGCAATTTCAGAAGGAAAATACACTGCCCATTCTTATTCTGCAGGTAGCAAGATGTATTTTTTCTCAGGCTTTAAAGAAATCGGTTTTTAATTTTTAACTTACTGTTTAACAAAAACAGGAATTAAACTAAAAATATTTTGTGTTTCTCTTAATCTAAGGACTGGATTTTTAGGAAAAAAAAATGTCCCAGATAAATTTAATTGTGTATCTCAATTCACAGCAAACTGTTTCCATATTTCATCTCAGATTCAGCATACTACTGAGTTTTCGGTATAAAGGGCCCAACTCAGTTCTTGTTAATGTCAGCAGTAATGATCAGCTGATATCAATGTAAACAGGCTGACTCTGAAGAAAGTTGTAGGTTTATCAAGAGTGTGATTTATTCATAGTTATGTTGAAAAAGATCTACTCTATAGTAGCTTTAATGACTTCCAATATTTTTCATATTCATGTGCATAATTATGTAATTTAAAAAAAAAGTAAACTTATATGATCCTCAAGCTCTTCTATGAAATTTTCAGTTCTTTTAATCTCTATATACTGAAAAGACAAAAATGGTACTGACTTCTTGCTGAATGATGACTTTTAGTCTACACATATTTCAGATCAAAATTAAAGTGTATGCTTGCCATGGGATATTACAATTAAATGAACACAATGGGGTTTTTTAAGGTTGTAGTTTTATGTCCTTTTGCACTGTGTGTAGGTTTCACTTTGAGAACTACTCCTCAGAGACTTACATACTATTCCAGTTTTACACATGGACGAATTGAAGTCGGAGCTGCTAAAGCTATACAAGTCATAACCAGCAGAGCAACAAGTAGAACATACTGATCTTGACTGACAGACTTCTCCTCAAACTAGAACAAACGATGCAAAAAGTAGGTTGAAAATAATAAGCCATAACAAAAAGGCAGAAAATTGTCTGAATGAGATGAGTAGTAGTATTATGGACTGACTAAGATTTTATTGTGCATGCACGGCCAGAAATCACCGTGTTCAGTGAACAAGTTTATCAAGCAGACAGAACAATCCATTGTGATATGTCTTGACTGTTACTGGTGCTGGCAGCTCAGCTGAACCTTATGGGGTAATTAGCTAAGTATAAATTAATCTGTTCTCAACTGTGGCCTGCTGATATTTCCCAGGTTGTAAGCCCTGCTTAAAAGCATGGTTTCTTTTTTTTTCTTTTTAGTATTTCATTTAGTCTTCTTTGGAAATAATAAATAATTGCATCTGCAGCTATGAAATACTACTTAAACATTTTGAAAGAACTTTCCTGAGTGAAAAAGCTGAACATATTAGATTAATATCAGAACATTTTCCAGTTAATACTGGATCTTTAGATTCTTTCTGCAAATGTTTTGCAGGAAATATTACATAGCTAGTCTCAAGGAAGACAAATATTTAGTTTTTGCAATACTGTCCTAAATGACTACATGTAGCTTAGGCAAAAAGGATTTGGAACAAATATATTTATTTTACTTTAGCTACCACAGATGAGGTTTGTTCACAGCTCTTGAGGCTTTTAAAACTTGGGATCTTGGTTCCTTTAAGCTATCCTGGAACATACATCATTTCTAGCATATATTACTGTTCCAAATATTCTGCTTTAATGGCATCTATTTCCAAATACTCTTTGTGACACTTGGTCATATAGCTCTGTCTCGTTAGAGCTGGCAGGCTAAAAATATTACTGATATTTTAATTTTTTGCAAAGCGTTTTTAAAAAGGAAAGAAAATTATGGAGAACTACATTCTGGATACTTATTTTCTTTTAAGATCTGTTTAAATCACTTCCCATTAATTCAAACAGGAAATAAGGCTGTTCTGCACAAAAACCTCACATAATAGGCACCCTCTTTCACTACATACACCCTCATTAAAAAATTAAGGTTTATTTGATCTGCTGGAGTTGTTTTCTCCCTTCTCTGAATTCTATTGCGCATCCCATAAAAATCTAATTTTCAAGTAAGGTCTATTTCATGCTCAGTTTTACAGCCCTTGGTGACAGGAGCAATTCACACCATGCAGAGTATATGCTAATTGCTTGAACTTGTCACTGGGCATTTATTTGAAGGTAAATATGTCAGTAATTGTTTTTGCCTAGAATTACTGGGTTGTAAAAGCAGTTCTCCATTACCTCATGAAATGAGATGTCAGCTGAGGTATAAGACAGATCCCTTATTTGCAGGGTTGAGTGTTTCTGCAGCTGTAGAAGGGTCCATTTCTGGTGCTCTTCTGTCTGTGGATTCTCTCCTGAACAAAATAACTGCCAGCAACTATAACTTTCCCCCTGTTTCACCTTCCCTTTTAGGATTCCTATAAACTACTTTTTAAGTTTAACCTTAGGCTTGGTTTTGTGTTTGTTAATTTTTATTCTTATTCCCATACAGGCTTTGTGCCTAGAGATGCTGTTATTGAAGTAGGCTGCTTCTCCTCACCCACACACCTCACCCAAAGGTGTGAAACTCTGTAAATTTGGTCTCGGGTATTCATGTAAATTTTCATCCTTTTTCATGGAATGATGACTCCACAAAACTCCTAAATATGGGCTTCTTTATATACATGAAAACTTGCTGTACACATAACCTGCTGGAGGTACACCTACTGGTCTGGGAGTGATGGTGGATGTTAGTGTTGGTTAGAGGACACTGGCTTTTTCTGCAGCCTTTCATGATATGGGATGAAGTTTGCTTGCAGTTAAGGCCAAACTGAGGAGGAGGGTGCCAGAGCCTGGCCTCATGCTGGACTGCCCCACCTCACCTGTAGGCTGAGCACTCCCCACTTGCATACAGCCTGTCAAATGGAGAGGAAAGAGAAGTCAAAGCAATGTGAACAGTTTTTCTCACTGTGCCTTCCGGGTCATGTCCTTTCATTCCGCCTGGTTCCAGTCCAGCAGCTGAGGGGCTGAGGTGGATGCAGAAGATTCAATGCCACTGTAGCCAGGTGCCCATGGCCATCTCCCTCTCCCTCTCCCTCTCCCTCTCCCTCTCCCTCTCCCTCTCCCTCTCCCTCCCCCTCTCCCTCCCCCTCTCCCTCTCCCTCCCTCTCCCTCTCTCCCTCTTCCTCTCCTCTCCGTTTCCAAGGTACCTGGCTGCATACCTGCTTCTTCCTCTTTCCCATGGGTTGGCAAGCTTTGCTGTCCTTGAGGGCTCACTTCTCACTTGTTCATTTTCTTCCACCCACCGCCTCCTTCCAGAAGGTTCCCCCAGGGAGGGCTCAGCCCCTAGCTCTGTTAGAACTCACCTGTCCTTTCTAGCAATGACAAGCCAAGCCTGTGTCTTCCTCTGCTGTCAAGCTGCACTCTTAGAGAGGAACAGAACAAGCTGTACACAGTAAATGTTAAACAAAGAACAGATATGACCTTCCACAGCTGGTAACTTTTGTGGAAACAGCAGCACCAAGAGAGCAGTAGCAATGCTGAGGTGAGGGAGGCACCAAGCAGCGACAAAGATCCCCAGGCCTCACTTGCTGGCTCTATGGCACTGATTAGCAAGTGGCTGCCGGGAGTGAGGCATGTCTGGGCACAAAGATGTCCATCTCTGCAAGTGCTACAGCAACTTGAGCCGCCTTCAGCATCAGCTACCTGGCAAATATGTCAAAGCACTTTCTCGAGTTTGCAAGACTGGCCCCAGCTTGCTGGCCTCCCTCTGATCAGGGCCTCATCCTGCACCCCAGGTGGGGTGAGCTGGGCCTCCAGGCTGCACCCCTGATCCTGCAGCAGGCATGTCACCGCCAGCATCCCTGATCCTGCAGCAGGCATGTCACTGCCAACATCCCTGATCCTGCAGCAGGCATGTCACCGTCAGCATCCCTGATCCTGCAGCAGGCATGTCACTGCCAGCAGCTGTGGCTTCCACACAGCCCTGTGTCCCTCCTGTGCCAGAAGGCTGGGGAGGAGGCCTCCGCACTGTGTGGTGCACAGGGGAGGTTTGAGAGAAGTCTTGCACATGCTCGTTTGGATTGTTAAAAGATTTCAACTACTTGAAAGGAGTTATTTGCTCCTTTGGGGGCTTTCTGGGGCTGCAGGTCAAGCCCAGAGATGTGTAGCTGATTTTGCTTGCTGCTTTTGCTGTAAGAGAGATGTTGCAATAATTTCCTGTTCCTCTGAGCAGTGTGCAGAAATCAGACATAGTGTTTTCATGAAAACCGAAAACTAAATGAAAACTGGTTTTTACTAGTGAGTTTCAGACTTGGCAGATTAGCTGTCTACTGGTGGTGTGACTGCCTGCATGACCACTCAGTATCTGCTTCAAAGTCTTCACCTTTTTACTAACAGTTTCCTATAGACCATTAACAGCTTCCTAGTAAGGCCAGTAGTCAGTCTGTTGTCAGCTGTGAGACTGTTTTTCTCTGATGTTTGCAAGTTTGTTCTGACAGCCCAGTTTGATTAATGACAGCCTGGTGTCACTGAACACAGCAGGGCCAGAAAAGGTAACAGTCTCTTTTGGCTCAGATTTGACAGACGAACCAGAAAAAGCTGCAGTGAGTGTGATTTTCCTTTTATGTGGGGCTTGCATGAGCAAAGCCATTTTGGTGCATATTAACTAACAGCAGCAGATCAGACAGTTGATAAAACCTTCACATCAGAGGAGACATGGGGAGAGAAAACAAGAGCACAACCTTGTGTTTCTTAGCTGGCACAGCCAATGCCAAGCTACTTTCATGTATCACTCAAGATAAACGAACTGGGATATTAAGCATAATCAACAAGGCAAACTAGGTCATATGTGACTTATAATTAGCATACTCTACTTCAAGGGTTGTGAGATAATAATATATATATATATAAAAATGATAAAATATATTTAGACATTTTGTTTCTTTTGGAATATTTATGTGTTTAAGAAATAAAATCACCAAAGATCCACAGGATAAGAAGTTAATAGGATTATTCAGGCTGGGAGGGATCTTTAGAGGGCTCTGGTCCCATGTGTTCCTCACTGGCATGGTCAGACCAGGTTGCTCATGGTTTCACCCAGCTGGGATACGCAGCCCTCTGAGGAGGGAGAGAGCCTGCATGATTGCCCTGGGCAGCCTGCGCCACTGTTTGCCTGTCCTTCTTGTGGAAGGGCATTCTTACAGCTAGTCTTCACCTTTCTTGTCCCTCAACCTCCTACCATGCCCCCATAAGAAATGCTCAGCTTTGTCTCCCCCATAGCCCCTCACAGTCACCAAAGGCTGCTGTTACGTGATCCTGCAAGCTAGCCCTTCTCCAGGTTGAATCAGCCCTTGTCCATCAGCCTCCATTCACAGGACAAGTCCTCCAGCTCCAGTGGTCCTCTGACAAAATTTGCAGTTGGTTGCAGTTTGTTTATGTCTTTCCCACACTGAGGGCCCAAAATGGAACACAGTATCTCACTGTGGTCTAATGAGGGTTGAATAGACAAGGAGTTTCCTCCATTAATTGACTAGCCATGTTCCTGTTCATACAGCCCAGGATACAGTTGGTCTTTATACTTGCCCAGAGCACACTGCTGGTTCATGCTCAGCTTATTGTCTGTCCGTCTGGACCCCAAGAATATTTTCATCAGAGTTGCTCCTCAACATCCTGCATAACTTCCAGGGGTTATTCAATCCCAGGTCAGGACTTTGCACCCAGTCTTGGTGAATTTTGTGAGATTCCTGTTGGTGTATTCCTCCAGCTTGTTTGGGTCTCTCTAGGTGGCAGACCTGCCCTTGAGCATATTGACTGGTGGCCTCAATTTGGTGGCATCTAATTAAAAGTTATAACAATTAATTTAATTTTTAAATTGTCCTTTCTATTTTTATTTTTCAAAACATTATTGAACAAAACAATCTTCAGAAAAGGACTTCTACAGGAGTTTTGGCTTGTCTGTTAGTGGAAAAACCAAGTAGAATGTGGTTTAGGGCTACTGAAAAAGCTGATAAAATTCAGCTGCTCTTGCTGTAAGAGGATTTTAGCAACATTTAATAACGGTTATGATTTAAAGACTGTATTGGCTTCCTGGAATTGAGCTTTAATTCACAAAAGCTCAGCCACCACTTTGGAAGCAATTTGCATGTCTTCTTAAGCTTAAAATAGATCTTTGTGTTACAATAAGACAAACATATCTGTCATCTCTGAATTTACAATAATCATGGTAATTGTAATAACTGAGCTGGAAAATGAAAAATAAGATAAATAAATAAGATTGCATTTTTTAGCCTATGAAACATTAAGTTGCTCAGAAATGAGATACAAGGCATACTTTTTCATAGTTGTATTTTTCCTTTAATTTTAGAGATGTTACTATAGCTTAATGTAATAATCTGTTTAATACTTTTAGTTCGTGTGATCTGCACAGTGGTATGAATCTGTATATGTCCTCAGGTACTGAAGGAGGGACAAATCATTAAGGAACAAAAAAGAACATTTATGTATCAAGTTCCTTTTTATTTAATAAGACAATTTTGATAATTTTCTTCATTTGTTGGCATACAAAAGGGTGATCTGTACTGTCTTCAGATCAGATAACAAGAAGGCTCCAGGCAAGTATGGGAGATGTTACACCACAGGGAAGGAGCAGATGACTTTTGAGACAATTACAAGTCTCAGCTAAACCAGAGTTCACAAATCTTGTCCAGGGTTGAGTTATACTAGTAACTACCTGTGCTGCTGGTAGTGTAACTAACAAAAGAATTTGAAAAATATTTGCTGAACCCCTGCATGGAACAGGTATTTCCAGACACAGAAGTATGTCAAGTTGGTCAAACCAGTTCAGAGGTTATGTTTTGTTTAGGAAAACAGCAAAAAGTAATTTATTTCCCTTCCTCCTTCTTGTTTTTCTCCCTACGTTCTTTCCTCAGCAAGCCACTTCAATTTTCTAGAGGTTTTAGATTTAAAATTCTTCAAAGTAAAGAAGGACAAAGTACAATCTAACCAAAAGCTGTCATGATAGGCACAGTTTCCACTGACAGAATATTTTCTGTGTTTTGGCTAGGGCCTGAACAAGACAGAGAATCACTGTAGAAATAATTTTAGTATATTCCAGCTTTTGAGTTATGCCTTTGAAAGGAATAATAAAACTTGAAATCATTCCAGCTAGATGTCCACATCAGGAATCCCAAATGAGATGATCTAGAAACTAATGCAGTCAAGACAAGATCTTCTGTATATCCTGCTCTACCAGGACTATTTTCAAATAAATTTTATTACAGTGTATGTTATTTATATTTATATTATAATATAAAGCTTGTTAACTTTCCATTTTACCTCCACCACAGCCCTTTTTTGTTCGTCTTCCACGGTAGTCACTTCTGTGTTTCAATTTTTATCTTTCATGAAGGGAAATCTCAGTAGGGTTCTCATTATGAACAACATTTTTTTTGCAAAGTATTTTTAATGGTGACTCTGGCAAATTTGCATTATATCCTCTAGCATACTATATCTCTGTGTTAGATCTGCCTGAAATGCACTACTTCACACATATGTAAACAAGGCCATCTCTTACCTTGGACACGAAATACATCCTTTCCTCAATCTGCAACAGGCCAAAAGGTGTTTGTGTTCAAAAGAGTTAATATTGCTCGTACAAGAAGATTCAATGGCACAGATTCCTATCACATTCTATTACATTTTACCAGAAACCAACAAGTTAGAGAAACATTCCTCCAATGTGTAGCTGCTTACTGTATAGACATGCATTTTTTTTTTATTTTCAGGTCATAAAACACTAGATCTCCTCATCCTGTATCTTCTTATTGCAAGTATTAAAACTGACAGTATTTGTCTGTCTTCTGCTCTCACACTAGTTTTAGAATCTGAGCACAGGTTTCTTCTCACTTGTACCATGTGAGCAGTTGCTACCTGATTTAAAAATCAAATTGTGTCTCCATTTGTAATCAGCAAAGACAGTTCTTGGACACTGAAAACAGAATAAGATGAACAGACCTCTGTCCTGGTTTGAGTGAAAACAGAACTAATTCTGTTCAGTAATTTTACTTTTCAGCTCAGTTCTTCTAACTAACTGCACTGTCTGAAGGTAGCAGCCTGTTCTCACAGGCAGTGTCTGCTTCTAGCAGTGATAACATCCCATGTTTAGAGTTACTACCAAGGATTGGTGTGCAGACCTAGGCCACTGCTGGGTCCTGTGTACCACACTGGGGGTGCAGAGGGTGAAAGGCTGCACCTGCAGGGAGGAGCGGACAGGACGGGTGACTCTAAACTGACCAGCGAGGTATTCCAGCCCATATACGCCATATTTGGTCTAGAGCTGAGGGACCTGAAGGGTCTCTGGGCTCTTCTCTCCCCTCTTGGACTGCTTTGACAGCTTTTGCTTGGCTTGGCTCGGGTCCTCTTTCGGTTCCTTCCTCGGAGCACCCAAGGAGGACTCTGTCCGTTCTGCCTTCGATCCGATCTGCGTGTTCCTGAACCCAGTACCAGAATCCAGCTCCTGAACACAGCTCCCGTCTGCTGCGGGGCCCAGTCTGGGACTGCCCCGGTGCCTGCACAACATCAGTGGTGACGGTGATGTAATTACCATCAGGGGGGTTGGGTTCCATACCGGTTTTGTATATATTTGTATATATTCCATTTTTATAATTATTATTTTCCCTTTCATTAAAGCTGTTCTAGTTTCCTTTTCTAATTACTAAGTCTCTCATTCCCTTTCTCTTCCCCTGTGGGGAGGGAGGGGGGTTAACAGAGAGCGTCTGTTATAGGTCTAGGGGCTGCCCTGATCCTAAACCCTGACAACCTCTGGTTCCATTTGCATCTTTCCATTGACTAGAAATGGAGCCTACGCAGATAATATGAGCTCTAATATTGACCTCTCAGGCAGCTAAAGTTAGATGAGATGGTATTAATAAATTTCTCAGTCAGTTTTTAATCTATGAAAATAATCAGGTTTTTTGGGGTTTAGTGTTCGGTTGGGTTGGGGTTTTTTTGTTTTTGTTTTTTTTAAATAGACCACCAGATGCTGTTAGACTTTCTTGCTGAAAATCTGTATGAATCAGGGAGATGTCTGATGGATATTTTTTTGTGTGTGTCATCCTTCTTTATGGGTCACATGTTTGTGGCATTTTAGTCCATATTTAGGCCATGTATTTATTATGTTAACACGTAGAATACTTTACAAAAACCTACAAAACATTTGTGGTGTGATAGAAGTTGATCAGTGCCATGAAAAAGTTTCATTACTCTGAAATTAATGCTAAATCACCATTTAGTAAGCATTATGTGGTGCTATGATCCAGTTCATCTTTCAGAACAACAAAAAAGTAAGAACCTTATTATTTGTAGACATTTAAGGGCTCATTGGTTTTTGGAGCTATAAGATATATATGTACATAAAACCTGGTGCTCTGGCTTCATTCTGTCTCATTCTATCTGATAAAATTCCCCTACTTGTTCTATTAGCATGTTTTAGTTGCTGGTATGTAGCGTACATGACACTGAGGCAAGAGCTGACCTGGCACAGTGAAGTGACATTCTTAATTCTTGCAGGTGTTATGAGGATGCACCGGTATGTTTATAATTCCATCTTTATTGTGACCTTTTACCTTAAAATGATCTGTTTCAACCTAGCCACCATGTCCTGAGGTCTAGCGAAGACCTCAAATTACTTTTACTGTATACTGGCAACAAAAGGAATTCTGGACACAAGAATCACAAAACTTCATGTCTGATTTTCCCCCCAACCCTTCCATAAGCTTCTCCAAGTACATGTTCCCAAACACATTCTTGCTGTACTATGCCCCACCCCACCTTGCCAGAAGAAACCTAAACTTCATATAGAACGTCACCTTTTTCAGTCCTATGTCCAGCTGTCAGTTTCTCTGCTTGCACTCTTCTGTCTGGTATTAAGCAGAACACTATTGCTATTCAGAATACTTCAGCCTCAATTAAAAAAAAAAAAAGTGATTAATCTTTTTTTTTCACGTCTAAAAGAGGATGGTATCAGATTCAAGGTCCAGATCTTGCCTGATATGAGTGTTTTGATCTCTCACAGAGTGACTCTGAACTGTACAGTATTGTGTCAGAGTAACAGGAACTGGTAACATGTTGCATAGAGGTTATGAAAAGGCCAAGGATCAGGTAAGAGACCAGGAGCTACCATATAGATTGGCCTTTTCCTGACAGCCTGATCAATGTGGATATCTTCAAAGGTTTGTCACATCTCCAGCCAAGAGAAAGAGTTCCCTTGCCTCTCTTTGCAACCCAGGAATCTCTTCCATAGTTGGTACCACAAAGACTAAGCAGATACAGCTCTGTTAATAGCAGCCATTTGGCAGAGGCACAATCAGATAATTGCTGCCTCTAAGTTTAACAGCTGTCAGTTGTTTAGGGAAGAACAGATCCCCATGGTAAGCATTTAATACAACACGGTCACAAGAGATTTTCAGGGTCTAGACTCAGTCAGTCAAAATACAGCATGGGGGTCAGCTTTAGCCTTTTGTTTGTCTCCAGCCTGGCACCTTGCGGCAAGAAGAGAAGGAAAGCATCTGTTTAGGCAGGTCACATGCCTTCCTCTACCTACCTGTTGATTCCCATTGTACTGAAAGAAGCAAGGCCCCTTTGCTCGTGTGATTCCCAGCTATGCTGACCTGGGTTATGGGGGTGTTCCACAGAAGGAGCTGAGATACCTTTGGCTGTTCAGAGCAGAGCCATTCTGATCTAGAACATTTATTTCATTAACCTCTTGATTTGGCAGGCAGTCTAGTCCATCATCTTCTGCAGAAATGTGTGGAATAATACAGTGATTTACTGGTTTAGAAATCCTGAGTTAAGCTTCTTGTTCTGCTGTTGATAGCCAAAGACAGGCCAATATTGACATGGGGCATGAAACCAACATATTTATGTGTGGTTCTATTACTGCATGTTGAATTGTTGCATGCAGACTGTCAGTCCTTTTACTTGTGATTAGTTTCCAATGAAGATACAGCCTACACATGTCTCTGAGAAGTTTCAGATATAAGATTATATCAATTATTTGTCCAACACTGAAAATACACAGGAAAAGAGAAAGAAACACAAACAATATTGTATGTTGAAGGCACAAGCATATCTGTGTACACTATTCACACCACCAAGAGCATGACATTTAAGACTAAGCAAAGCCATCGGTTATGTAATTAGTTAGCAGAGGCAAACATCCTGCCTGGAAAAACAAGAACAAAAGCTGATTTGTTATATCTTTGCCATTCTCTTTAAGCCAATATGCTGCTCCAAATACAGCACTGCTGTACCAGTGTTCGTGTTCCTTCCTCACTAACAAAGCTGAAGTCGTGTTGCAGAACAATTCTCTTGTAGTGACATCAGACACAAATGGCCTCAGAAGAAACATAGTTGTTTAAAGAAAGTCCCAGTTACTAAAATTAGCTGTATAACTGCATTTGTCATGAGAGATTACTGTGTCAGTGATGCCATGCTGTTCCCTGGGAGACTTACATAATAGGTTATTCTATTACTAATAATTCTGATTTGGGGATTCTCTGATCATCTGGGTATAACACAAAATTTAAGCCTGCATTCAGGCAGAATTAACTGGATATAGAGATAGAAAGTTCCAATTACATTAGCTGTATGAGTACAGTTATGAGAGATTACTGTGTCAGTGATGCTGTGCTGGTCCCCACGGGACTTACCTAATAGGTTTCTCTGTCACTAGTAATTATGATTTTGTGATCCTCTGAGCAGCTGGGTATGACACAAAACTTAAGCACGTGTTCAGGCAGAACTAGATGTAGAGAAGGAATTTCACTTTTGGCTCTACAGAAACAATAGTGTTTATGCACTTTCACATATAAACACTGCCGCTAAGACTACCTTACTTCAAACAAACTTATCCTCATTAGATCCAGTGTTCTATTTAAACACTAAAACACAATAGGCAGTGCATATTTGGGCAATCATTGCATGCATCAAATGATGTTTAACCACCCATCAAGTACAATAATCCCCTAGAAATGAACCAGCTGAAATACCGTATTGCTTTTATAGACCTGAACTCACAAAGAAGTAGAGGGAAAACAGTCCAAATGGGCACTGGCCTAAATAGAGTACTGCCACAGCCAAGCACAAATCTTTGTTTATATCAAGTATTCTGGAGCCATTACACAATTTGTTAAAGTGTCCACAGTATTCTCAGTAACCTCCCAAGACAGGGCTAGTTCAGCAAGATAAGAATATGGCACAATGTGTTGGGCTTTCAGCATTTAACTAAAAATCTGGTTGGTCTATATTTGTATGGATTCCATAATCACCTGGAAAGATTTGCAATAGAGAGCTACTCATACTGGTGTCTGGCAGGGGTAGTCTGTTTGAAATATGGAGACAAACTTTTCAGTGTTACAGTTAGCTACATTTTCTTAAAAACTTATGTCATGAATTAAGATCAGCAAAAGTGGAGAGAGAATAGTTCTACTCAAATGTTAATGTTGAATCAACCTTGAACTTCATTGTTGTTTGTACTGACACAGAGAGAAGAGTCAACATAAATCAGAAGAAAACATTGATTGAACAACTCATAAACCAGGTAGTTATCAAGTTACTAGTGAATACACAGTTTTCTCCTGTTCTTTGTGCTTGTATTAATCTGTATTAGCAATAAACTGAAACTTTTCTAAGGATATAGTCTTGTGTTGAAAAAAGACGTGATAAGCAGATAAACTTGAACTATATATAGTTCTTGTACTGATACTCGTACACATATATATATGTGCATGTGAGCATATTGATAATCTTTAATGAATTACATATATTCATTATAGGTATTACATATACCTGTTACTGTGTTGTATCTGCTATCTTGTACTAGGGCCTTGGTTAAGTCTTCATAAGTCTGATGCATATACAAGCAGATCCAAATTAATGACAGATTCAGAGATAAGGAAGATTCCATTGCTGCTTTTCTTAGCATTAAAATTGTGTGTTTGACAGTGTTCAAAGACGAAAAGGAAACAAGCCTTCTTAGATGTACTTTCTGCAGCTCTCAAAAGGAACAGAAGTTATTGGAACTTGAAAAATCTGCTCGGATCCATTAAATAAAAATCTTGGTAAGAACTCATTCCTCTTACTCTTTTTAGACTCTTTTCCCAAGTAGTGCTGAATCATTAGTAATGTAGCAAAAAAAAAAAAAAAAAAAAACTTTTAATGTTGTTGTCTGGACATTCTCATAAATTTTAGTGTCAGCTGAGAGAGGACAGACTGCAGATCAAGTATCAACAAGTGCTGGTCAGTCAGTACCAGCCACTTACAATAGCATGATATAGTTTAGTTATAACCTTTACTATACATTTGGCAGAGTTTTGTGAGTCTAAACCCCAGAAGGATTTCAGGATTAGGACTTGGTTTATTTGACGCTTCCTTCTTCCTGTTGTAATGTACTCCCAGATTGATTTTTCCCTTTATTTTTCTCCTTGAGTTGTCCATCAAGATTACGGCTACAGCTACTTTTCTCACCAGATTGCTTTTAAGTGGAAAATAATTCATGAGACAATGCTGCAGTCTGTAATAGATTCATACACAAATAATTTAAGGTTATGGGGCAGTGTTATAGCAGGGAGTCAAGATGTATGGATGACGAGAAGAACAATATAGAGCAGTTAAAAAGCTGTTTTCAGTAGAGTACTGTACATACACATGAACAATTTCTGAATGGTTTGGGTTGGAAGCTGACCTTCAAAGTTATCTGTTCCAAACACCCAGCATAAATAAAACCTTGCTAACCAGAGGTTTTCCTAGGTAATGAGCACTCTATCAAAGACCTCTATTTTAACATATTTTTTTCGAGGAATTACAGTTATGTGTTTATATTAACAATCTAGAAAATAAATATTAGAAATGTTTAGAAAGTAGTATCAGTTAAGGGTATGAATCTCAGATTGCCTGTTGTTTCTAAGAGAATTTTCTTGCTTCTGGTTGTCTGTCTTTTGTACTATAGTCTTTTATTGCTATTACTTAGCAATCCAAAAACCAAGTGAGCCCTTCTGGCAAGAAGGACATTCGAACACAAGAAAGAAAGCAAAATACTCTTTAGTGTAACTTAAGTCTGAGTTTAGAGAAAAAGCATGGGGTCTATAAGCCCCACAGACACAATCACATAGTACTTATTCTTTCCATTCACTCCCCACTCAGTGGAAAAAAAGAACACTTGCTTAAAATCCTCAAGTACTTTTCTCTCACCACTTCTATGGTGACTCACACAGATTTTAATATCTAGTTACAGCTCTGCAAAGATGTCCAATGGCAGCCAGGACAATTTTCCGTGCTCACATGAGCCTTTTGAGAGAGACCAACGGTAACACCAGATATATCTCAGATCAGTAGGTCATTTTTGATCTAAATTACACTAACAAAACTGAGATCAGAATTTGGTACTACGTAATAGTAATTTCTCTACAGTGGTGTAAAATTAATGTAAGGAGAATTGTGCTCATTGATTTCAACAGAGCTTCTCATCAGAATAAAGTCATCAGGATTGACCCTGGGAATCTTGTGACACAATGTTCCAGGAAGCAGCCTTTGTTTGCACACACTGTGGCTCTTATTTATTAATGTGCAAGGCCAACAATGCCTATTGTCTCTTTTCATATTAGAATGTTGTCACATGAGCGGTTCAAATGACACCAAGGATTGCAAGGTGAAGACAAGTGGTTCTCTCTGGCTCCAACTGGAAATGTTGTATATTTGAATACATTAATACTCAACAAATATCCCTTCAGATTAAATCACTCACAGATTTATTTATTTTTTTAATATATAAAATCCACCCAAACGACTATGCCTAACTTTAAGTTTACTCACCTAAACAAAGGAGTGCTTTATTATGAAAACCCAGGCATGATATCTATATTTAAAAAAATGCATTTGACCAAATGAACAGAAATAAGTTTACAGGTTATTTGTTATGACAACATTCCAAAAATATCCACTTTGTCCATGTGCCACTTGGAGTTTTAAGTGCAGAAGTATATTTTTTATATGGAGTTTTGTTCCGTTACTTGAAAGACTCATTTATTTTGTTTTGTCCCCTTCTAGTATAAACTAGTATAGTTTAGTCCCACAAAATAAACAGACTATAAAATACTTAACCTTACTTACATGAGGCTTATTATATATAATTTCATAAGAGTTTTTTTCACTCTATAAACCTAGAACAATCCTTTAGTTTTTGCCATACAATTGCTGCTTTCTCCCCCTGTTTTAAGTGAATCAGTTTTGCATAACTGCATCTGTTATTCTATTCAAGAGAAGAGATGATAGCTCTTGTAAATGGTATCAGGCTAACTTGAAATCAATACAGCTGAGCTTTCAGCTAGTATTACAGTACAAGGAGTAACCTGGCTCCTATACATCTCATGGTGGAATAAATAAAGAATAATAAAAAGAAGGTAGTGAAATAAAAAGGAATTATATCTGAATTGTATTTGAACCTACCTAAAACATTGGCATGTAGATAGTACTAGAGGAGATACTCTGTCCTGGGAAAGATATAAGCAAGTACATAGAAGATATTTTCAGAAATGACAAAGTGCATTTGCCCTTTGCAAAAAGTTTTTAAACACATAGACTCCAAACACAAAACACTACAGACACAGATGTCAATAGGAGTTGTACACCAAAATATATTCTTACATCTAATACTTGAAAGCTTAAACAATATTTTGTATATTAAATGCTAGGTTCAAAAAGTGTCTAAGATTTGAAAAACTGAATGGAATAACTATGACCAGCAATACAATGCCAGTGAGAACTTTGAGATCCCTTATACTTGCCTTTTACCTCTAGTGCCCTGTGTCTCTGGCAGGAATGTACAAAACTTACCAAACATCCAATATCACCAGACTGTTGACTCTAAACCTCAGTAAGCAAGATACATGGGACAGATGAAAACACGGAAGATGTCTTTGTCAATTTTACGCATTTTATGCAAACTAGAGCAAATGCAGTTAGGTGCTGAGATGTAGCCCAGCAATAAGAGCACTTTTTCTATAAGAATAATACCTTGCTTTATATAAATAGACATTCTTGAGTGGGTTGAGGTACTTCTGAGAGCTGAGAGTCTTTATCAGTATTTCCCAGAGCTGAATTTAAGCAACCTTCTACTCTTAGTTTATTGACTTCTGCGAAACACCATTCTAAAGTGAAGTCTCCTCCTGTGTCTGTTGCAGATATTTATATATCTGGTTCAGGACAGATAATTCCTTTAGACACAGTATCCCTAAGTGCTGAACATGCCAATGCCCAGGAAGTTCTGGATGTATCTACTTCCCATTGACCCTAAAGCATTTTAAAATCCTACTGTTTGGATTCTTAGACGTTTTGAAATCTTTACATATCTTGGCCTTATATTCCATAGTTACTTATGATACTTCCAAACATTGTTTTTCTAGCTTTCCTACACCATTTAGATAATACTGTGTAATATGTGGATCCAGAAAAGATTTCTCAAATAACAAAGGCATTTAGCATCAACCTGATTTAAAAAACTCAGGACAATGCTCTCCTTTCCCCTTTCATGACCTGGGGCTCTATGGAGACAGAGAATGGGAAGGCACAGAGCCAGGAAATAGCTTATCTAAGTAGTCTGAGTCTCTCATATATCAACAGTATTACCATTGGAGAATGAAGCCAAGTGAAGAATAATGTCAGCATCACTAAATTGTAGCCACTGCGCATCCTCCTTGTAAGAGATGGTAGTGTTATTGCATTGCAAACAATGCATCTTAGAATGAATAGAAAACAGAATTACATCTTTGTGTGGATACTCTGAGATATACATCTCTCTGGGTGAAAGGAGACACTATAGCTCACTCCACATATGAAGAACTGGTTTCTAAGAGTCTAACCACAACTCTGTTGAAGAGAGCAGAAGATTTATCTTTGCCTTCTCAGGAATTCAGGACCAGTGCATGAATTTAGCTTTTTTTAATACCAAATTCTTGACAACTTATCTCTTAGAAGCTGCTACTCTCAAAAACCAGGTACAGAAGTGGAATAAAATTCCAGAGATTTTTGTTGCACAAGCAACTACCATATTTTATAATAGTTATGTAAAGGTAACTCTGCTGAAGGGACATGTTCTTTTAGATTCTCATCACATGCTGTTGGAGTCTTTGTGAGATTTGACACTTACTGAATGGGCTCTGGGTCATGTCCTTTACTGCTAAAATCATTCTGCAGTGATAGACAAGAAAGCTGGCAAGGAAGAACAGTGGCCCCCAGTGGCGATTTGTCTTTTCTTTTCAAAATATGTTCTCTTGAAAGATTTTCCTTAGCTTTTTGAGCAGATACCCCCCCCTATAGTATATAGTCTAGTTTACACAAAGAATATACAGACAATATACAACATGCATGCTGTCATTCCTAAAGTGAAAGGTGGCTCCCATAATTATAATGCAATTATAATGTTGATTTAAAAGAACATAAACAATCAAGTTAATTGCACTTTAAACAGAAAAATTACTTCACGTAAAGTGCTTAAGCTGACTCTACTCAATTAATGGTACTCGCCTTTCTGCAACAGTTAAAAAAAACTCTGTCCTAATGAAATATTAAATGTTAATCCTTTAACATTACAATAAAGAAGTTGTGAACATTCTCTAACTTATTCTAGAAGAATGCCAGCTTCCATTTCTGCTTTTTTTTTTTTTTTTCTTTATTCAAACTTTGTAATTTCACAGAGTTGTTTAACAAAAGGATGCAGCTTCTTGTAACAGTGTAATTTTTGTTTCATAAAAATCCTCTTTGGCACTCATTCATACTCCAGGCTATTAAGTATTCAACCCAAAGTATATTTATTTTCTAGTTATTTAGAAAATGCTGCAGATCGTTATTTAGTCTCAGTTACTGTATCCAAATCAAACTTCTCTTGAATGTTTTAGTTTCTTATTTCTTTTACCTGGTGTACTGCAGGAGGTACTGGCTTGTCTGCATTTTTGGTTATGTGGCCATCACATTATTGCTGCCTCTGTACTTATTGTAGTCAGGGTTGTTACCTGGTACTGAAACAAATTGATAAGGGAAGGCTTCTACATGCTGTTAAATTCTTTAGTCTACAAAAGTCCAAATATCTCCAAATATTTGAAAAGTCCAAGCAGTCAGGTAAAGTCACTGTTGACTGGAAAAGGGAAACATTGCACCCTTTTTAATAAGAGTAGAAAGGAGGACCCTGGGAACTACTGACCAGTCAGCCTCACCTCTGTGCCTGGGAAGATGATAGAACAGACTCTCCTAGAAGATCTGGCAAGGCACATGGAAGAGATGGATGTGATCTGGGACAGCCAGCCTTGGCTTCTCCAAGGGCAAATCCTTCATGACCAACCTAGTGGTCTTCTAGGATGGAATGCCTACATCAGTAGACAAAGGAAGAGCTATGGATGTTGTCTATCTCAACTTCCTTCTCTCCAAATGTCCTCCCCAGATTGGAGAGATGTTGATTTGATATGTGGACTGTCTGGTAGATAAGGAATTAGTTGGATATTCATATCCAGAGGGTAGTTGTGACTGTCCAGATGGAGATCAGTGACAAGGGGTGTCCCTCAGGGGTCTGTACTGGGACTAGCACTGTTTAATATCTTCATCAGTGAGACAGACAGTGAGATCTAGTGCACCCACAGCAAGTCTGCAGATGACAGCAAGCTGAGCAGTGCAATTGACATGCCTGAGGGATGAGATGTCATCCAAACAGACCTGGACAAACTCGAGAAATAGGTCCTATGAAACTTATGTGGTTCAAGAAGACCAAGTGCAAGGTCCTACAACTTGGCTGGGTCAATCCTGAGTATCAATACAGGCTGGGGTATGAAGGAATTGAGAGCAGCCCTGAAGAGAAGGACTTGGTGGTACTGGTAGATGAGAAGCTGGACATGAGCCAGCAGTGTGTGCTCACAGCCCCAGAAAGCCAATCACACCCTGGGCATAAAGACTCTCAAGAAGCATGGCCAGCAGGTGGAGGGACTTGATTTTTCCCCTTCTCTCCACCCTGGTGAGACCTCAACTAAAGGAGTGTCCAGTTCTGGAGCCCTCATTATGAGAAGGACAAGAATCTGTTCAAGCAGGTCCATCCGAGGACCACAAAAATGATCAGAGGGCTGGAACACCTCTCCTATGAAGAAAGGCTGAGAAAGTTGGGGTTGTTCAGCCTAGAGGAGAGAAGACTCTGGGGAGACCTTATAGAGGACTTTCAGTACTTAAAGGGGGCTTGTAAGAAAGATGGGGATAATCTTTTTAACAGGGCTTGCTGTGACACGACAAGGAGTAACGGTTTCAAACTAAAAGAGGGTAGACCTAGACTAGATGTAAGGAAGACATTTTTTACAATGAGGGTGGTGAAACACTGGAACAGGTTGCCCTGAGATGTGGTAGAAGTCCCATCTCTGGAAACATTCAAGGTCAGGTTGGACAGGGCTCTGATCTAGTTGCAGGGAGTTGGACTAGGTGACTTTTAAAGGTCCCTTCCAACGCAAAGCTTTCTATGATTCTGTTAAAACAAAGAGGCTGCAAGCAAAGCACTCATTTAGAATTATTCATAGCCTTTTCTTGTTGGTGAAGCTTAAACAGGAATAGTTAAGTAGCTTGGGCCAGAACTATTGCAGAAGTCATTATAGCCATGTATCTGGATGGACGCTTCAGAGCTAATGCCTCAGAACATTCCCAGACTTCATCTGATTTTGTAACATATGGATGGATATTCAGTAAAACTACTATAAGGACTTCAAGATTTTTGAAGTTTGAGGAGGTCCTGTCATGCTTGAACATGGTTTTCAGGGCTACAGGATAACAGTGGGGCCTGAGGCGTGAAAAAATACTAAGTCTTGGAGCAGAAAGCTCTAGACTGATGGAATGTCAGAAAAATTGTCCCTTGGTTGAGACAGATGTAACTAAAAGGATCAAGAAGCAAATGTAGATAATGTTTGATTTTAATTTTGTGTGCTGTCACAGTTGCAGCTGCTTGTTTATGACAACATGGCTTTTAACATGAGGAAGATTATGCTGTTGAAACGGTGCATGAAGGTTTGAACAAACTAAGTACTCTATCAGAGGAAGAGTACTTAACTTCACCAGTATATTGCAGCCTTGGGATTCATTCTGTAAGACCAAGATCATGCATCTGCCTGGGCTGGAGACACAACGGCCCGTAGCACTGGGGCAGGTGCAGTTTGTTGCTTTGCTATGTTCTGCAGCATAGAGGGATCATGCATATTAGTTCAGCGTTACTAGAAATGTTAAACTTGTTTTCTAAACATAAGGAAAATATCAGATTTAAGTAAGAAGTGCTATGTTACATACATATTTGAATTCACAGCCTTACAAGACCTGTCTTTTCACTCACACACTCCTTTACTTACTTATTGCAAATATGCACAATGTCTGTTACTTCACTCTTCAGAATGCCAAATACTAGGAAATTGTGCTGACAGCTTGTAAGAAAGCAGTGCTGTTGACCTCAATTACTGCAATCTGATTAAGAAGCAAACAAAACAAAATTCACTCGCAGTCTAAAATTTGCAATCTCCTGTCCGTGTAAATTAACTGAGGCCAGCAGTTCTGGCTAAGGCGGCTGCAGAGCATTCAAGTTCAACACAACAAATATCTTCTCTGAAACTAACATCAAAATTGTCATCCTAATACTGGTTCTGTAGATTGGGATTTCTCATGTCTTTATGTACTGCTTTCAAGTGCAAGAGCATATTGAAACACTATGTCACAAAAAGGTAGAAATGGGAAGCTCAAAGGATATATGACAGGCTCCTATTTTCTATTTTTTAAAAGAGAACCATGAAAATAAAGTTCCTGAGAATTTAAGCTAACATAACAGTGTTTAATAGAAAAATGGACTATTCTAGTTCTCTCAGGCAGTCTCACAGCCAGTTACACACTTCAGAGTCTCGCTGTTCTCGGACAGAATTCCAGCTTGCAGGAAAGCAGGAGCTGCTTCTGTTCCATTGCCACTGGGGAGAACTGCTGCATCTAGCTTTAGTTGATTCCACTTCATCTGCTAAATGCAAACAAATCATAATTACTAACAAGTACTCACAGTGCAAGGCATCAGTTCTAGAGAATTGGTTTCCAAGCCATGACCAGTGTGAGACTCACCTGGCCAAAAGCTTATCTAAAGAACCCTAGATACCAGTTTACCATATGCCGGTGTCTGAAGTTTCTTTCCTCAGTGAGACTAAATAGTCAGATATTCTTTTTTTAATATCTTCAAAATGCCCCCTGGATATATGGATAAATGTTATCTATGAGCTCACAGCTTTTTCCCAGAAAATGTTAGGATATGATACTCATAGAATACATTTATGAAGGAATATACACATGGAAGTTTTTGAAACAGTTACGGCATTAAATATTACAAAATAACATCTTGGGAACACAGAAAATAGTTTTCTATTATTTGCTATTTTATTAGTAACTTCATTGTTTAAAAGATAATTTCCTTGAGTCTAGAGAAATGCAAGGTTTAAGCATAAAAAATTACTCAGTAATATCCAATACAGATATGAAATGAGAATTTCATAGCTTTCTGGAGGATAGAATTGTAAATGTCTCATCCTTGTGCTCTCAGCAAAGGTGGTAGCCTTATAGAATGCTAGACTTAGAGAATGGTTTGGGTTGGAAGGAACTTTCAAAGATCATGTGTTTCAACTCCCCTGCCATGGGCATGACACTATTTATTAAACCATGTTGGTCTAAGCCCCATCCAATCTGATCTTGAACACTTCCAGGGATGGGTGTATACAACTTCTCTGGACAACCTGTTCCAGTGTCTCACCACTCTCAACATAGAAAATGTCATCCTTATGTCCAGTCTAAATCTACCTTCTTTCAATTTAAAACCATTGCCCCTTGTCCTGATGTTACAGACCTTGGTGAAAAATCTCTCTCCATCTTTCTCATAAGCCCTCTTTATATATTGAAAGGCTGCTATAAGGTGGCCCTGGTATTTTCTCTTCTTCATACTGAACAACTGTAATTCTTTCAGCCTTTCTTCATAGGAGGGGTGTTCCAGCCCTCAGTAGGAATACATGTTATCCATTAACTTTGTTTTTCTTTAAAATTAAGATAAAGGAAAGACTGATATTTTCACAACTAGATTTTTGAGTTTATATGACTAAATTGCCTCAGTTTTTGTGATGAAACCAGAGAATACATTTTTAAGGTTTAAATTCAGAAATTAGCTAGCAGTATGTTCACACTGACCCTCAGCTCAAAACATCCAAATTTTGAGATTTTCAGGTGAGGTCATAAATTATTCAGATCTTTCATTCATAAAGTAGATTTGGAAAATGTGAGACCTATTTCTCCATCAGTGATGGACAAAAGTAAAACTCTGGCAAATCAACAAAGCTGTGTTTGAAAAGATGTACATCATCCAAACAAAATCATAGAAATATTTAAGACTACTGGAAGCATTCCCTAAGAGACTGTACATCACTGAGGGATTTCAAGAATGTCAGTGCTGTGCAGAGTGGTTATCTAAAATATAACAGTGAAATAGTCTTTTTAGTCTTTTTAAGAGAGCACTTATGCCAAAAAGAGAGTTTTTCTGATTCAATCTAAGACAATCAGGCTAGACTTAGGTCAGTAGTATATTGCTCACAATTTAATATCTATAGTTCATACCACTGGAACAAAGAATGAATTAAATGAAATATCAAAGCCTCCCGGATACACATATCTGGAGGAAAGTCACAGTCAGCAATGTTTTAATCTGTAGTGGCACAATAAGGTACAGGGTGAAATCTCCAGAGTACAGTAGTGATCAAAATGCTTGAAAGAGATAGAAATGGACTCATTTGTATTAGCAGAAAGATAAAATAGATCTTCCACTGACTGTAGACCCATCAACAGTGAGGGATTACTGAGAGAATTTGATTAAACTTTAAAGCTTTTTTTTTTTTTTTTTTTTTTACAGGTTCTACTTTTTGCAGTTTGTGTTCTTTGACACTGTTTCATAGTACAGTTAGTGGAGCAAGTTCTGAACTATAGACAAGAAAAGGCAGCCTGTGAACTTTCCATCTTAATTCGGGTAATCGGCAATTAAGTCTTAAGCATAACGTTTTATTTTAAATTTCTGCCTTGAAAAACTCTGCATTGAAAAAGCTTTTGAAATAATATCAAGAAGAAATGCTGAGTGCTAAAAATAAGGATCATTCAGGGTCCTCAGGTAGAATCTTTTGGAGAAAAGTATTTCTCAGTATGAAGTCTGACATTTCTGTTTGTGAATAAGAATAATTTAGAGAATAAGTTTTCATTTCATTATGTCAAGCCCACACAGAAATGCTGTTGTTTACCCCATACATTGGTAGCCATGCTGTCAAGGTTTTGTCATCTATCTATAAATTTTGGTGCTGAAGAGGAAGGAGCTTTTCACTGGAATGCTCCACCACACAATCAAATTGAAGTTCAAGAAATTAGTGTAGTTCAGTTCTGTACTTTTCTGTGCATCTCTGCTTGGAGTACTGCAGTTTCTTCGTAAATTTCAGATTTTCAGTCTTGGTCTTGAAAGCTACTATGTCTAGTAGAAACTGGACACCACTGACATAGGTAATTTGAGCAAAATAGGCAAGGAGATGGCATGTACTTTCACGGCAAATAAATTTTATTTGAATTTGGCTGCATTTGAAGGACATACAGGAAAACTCCATGTTTCAGTGAAGAAACCATGTGCAGAGTGGAATAAACAGCCTATTTGCAGGATTATGGACAAAATGAAAGGATTCACAGGGTTCAAATTGAATTGCTGGGTATATTATCGTACCCATACTGTTGTCCTCCTACTCATACTCTACACAAAGCGGGAATAGTAAACTCTATATGGAGAAATATATTTCAATGTTAACCAAGGGCAAATATTAATTATTTTATGTGCAAAAAAGTATGATAACTGAGATTGTTAATGCTTGGTAGGAAATGGTGAAGGAAAGTTGGATTAGATCACATGAAGGACAAAAATACCCACAAAAGCATAAGATTTGGGGAAATGATGACCCAGAAACAGAAGAAAAGAAACATCTAGAAATTAACCACAATAAAGAACCATAACTGCCTTGTTTGTATTGTGGCAAAGAAGGCTTTTGTTGGGAACAAGAACCCTAATTTCAAGCAGAAATTTAACATCCTCAGATATCTTCCATTAACCCTTGTAACTCCCTCAACAAATAAAACTGCAAGTCTGTTGTATACTTCCTCATTATTCTTCTCTGGAGTTCTCCATTGTTGTCTCTCTTGCCCTCCAACACACACCCCAACACCCCCCTCCCCCTCCCAAAAAAACCAAAACAGCCTTGCACATACTGCTATCTTGTCTACTACATTAAATATAATCAAAAGTGCAGTTAGAGTCTATTTTGCCTCCTACCAGTCCTTAAACAGAAGAAAGCAAGTTTGACAAATCCATGGCTTGATTGACAGATAAGTTGACAGAATATGCTAAAAACTCTTGATGCTGATATTTTAAATTCTTAAAACTATTCAACTTAATATTACAAAGCAGTCTAATAAAATAACAATGTATAAAATAGAGAACATACCACATTAATATAACTTCACTGTTAATGAAGAACAATTCTCTATTGACAGTGTTTCTGTTAGGATTTAGACATGTCTTGTGACTGTTTCTAAATTTCTTGACAATAACAAAGTGGATTTTTTGTTGATAAACTCTGTCAAACAACAGTTCTATTCATACAGTCAAATAGAAAATGTCTACATTTGGAAACAATGGACATAAACCGCTGTTATATCATGCTGAAATATATGCTCAGCAGAAGAGCAGGAAAGAAGTGCAGTATAAAGATATTTATACTGGAACTGTATTTTTCAGACAGGTACTCTGATAATAAGACATTTGGATAATGATCTTTTCCTAACATACAAATGATGTACACACTATGTATTTTATATCTCTTGACAATAGTATAGATTCTTGGGATAAATGGTCTGACAGCCTCGGATAGGCAACATGGACAGAGAGTAAGTATGTAAGGGACATTTCCAATCAGTTTTGGGGTATTTAGCTGACAATCACCAAAGCCAGAATAAGAGAAAAAGAGAGTTCCTCAGTTGTCTAATGGTCTGGAATGTCTCATCTAGTTCATTAAATTTCCTGACATGTATTTTATGTGATCTTTTCCTTTTGCTTTTTTTTATCTTGATAATTTTTTCTGTATCTCCATTGAAAGTTACAGAAACAAACAGCTTTTTTATAATTTACATTTTTAAAATCGCACCATGAATTGTTATGTTTTTATCAGACACATTTCATTTAGACAAATATGGATATTTGTGACTAGATGTAATAGCAGACCAAATACTTTATCATACATATTATGGTATTAACAAATGCCAAAAGCAGAAAAGTAAAAGGAGATGTTACAGATGGAGAGTGACCAAATCATGTCCCACATCAAGACTGGCAAAACCTGTTTTCTGTCCTCTTACTTTCCCTTTTCTTTTCTTAAAGGTCACTCAGATGCTCAGAGCCAGCCAGAATCAGGACACAGAAATATTTCTGACGTATTAATCCATGCTGCTGTCCTTCCCGGTCATGTCATTCTTCCATTCATCGCATTGCATAACCAACATGTAGGCAACTGGTAACACAATCAGCAGACATAAGAGCATTGGGAACCTAGTCCAGAGAATCATATGACAAAGACACATTTTGTCATGTTTTTAGGAATGCTTGCATTTGGTCTAGCAGTGGGCGCAAGCACCTAATTTTTTGAGCAGATTCACCTCTTTCAAGCATCTCAAATAAAAGTATCCAAAGCAGGAAGAAAACAAAAACTCAAATATTTATTCATCTGATGATGAAATTACGAATATCTTTTTCATTAAATCCCCTTTTCCTTTGTTACTATTATTAAACAATTAAGAGTTTGGCTGGAGCTTAAAAATCAAGTCACTGCTTTCTGAGAAAATGTTCCTGGCAAACTAAACTGTAAATGAACAGATAATTGAATTTGAGATAATGAAGGTGTATACTTATTATTCCACTTACGTGATTTTTTCCATATTTGCATGTCAGTTGTATAAGATGTTCTTCACAGAATCTGAGGTGAAAATTAACGTTACTTCAAAGAAATCAATGACTCTTTGTAACTTTTAAAAATCATATGATTTTCATATGATTTAGTATGAACAATGAAGAAGGAATTCTGAGCTCATCTGAAAGTACTGGAAAAATATCATTATCACAGGAATGTAATTTCAATCTTCATCTGCAGTACGTGGCTGTGTAAACTGCAAAGATACACAGCTGGTGAATATCCTTTAAAATGGAAATAATCCCTTTCTTCTACATGTGCCAACAGGAACAGCAAAAGAAATATCTTCCAAATATCAAAAATCTGCCTGCACACATCTGCATACAGAACATATAGTACAGCAGCTGAAAGCCAGTGATTTATGGATAGACTCATTTCCCATGTTTGCCTTGTAATCCCACCAGTTTGATTCACTAAAATTTAAGATGAGCAAGTGTCTAGGTGCAGGCTGTTGTATGGCAGGTCTGCACAAGAAATGGCATTACTACCACCTAGAACAAAAAGGATGTTGCATCCACTGTGGCTCTATCCTTAAGGCTCTGCCATCATGTGATATACTCGAGAATGATGGTATGGTAATATAGTTCTGAAAACATATATGTTCTAAGCAGTGTGTACGTATGTAACACATAACCTTGCATAAGATTAAGCACAAAACTGTTTGTTTACAGCATCCATCACACTGTGCCTTCAATAGTGAATTTATGAGTATTTTTGTCAGAGAATTTAGAACAACCACAAAAAACTGTGCATTCTCCAGTAGTATATAAAAAGTCAGCATTCAGATTGAATGACAAAGAGCCTGATCCAAACCCAATAAATTTCCATGAAGCTTACAATCTGATATTGCACATGTTTTTTCAATCTTTTTTTCAACTCTCTTTCCTGATGAAAGGTACATGACCCGAATGAAAGCTCAGCCTACTTTAATCCTGGAAAGTGATTAAGGCTTATATCTTCCAGTCTCCAGAAAAGTAGGGCAATGAACTAACACTCTGTCGGATTTCTGTTGCCACTTTTAAAAAAAACAACTCTCATTCTAAAAAGAATTAGGTTTCTCTCCATTCTTTTTCATGTGTGTTCATTTTCACTCACCTTCAAACAGCCACCCCGAACTACATAAATACAACACTCAATGTATATGCACTAATGCCTGAACTTTCACGGGGCATTTCTTTGAAGGTTAGTTTTATCCTGGAGTTTAATTTTCTTGTTATTCTTGAATTTATGTTTTCAAAGTAAACTTTACTGTCTGAACTGCAAAATCATTATAAGGAAAACAGTAAGTGAAAAGAACTTGAAGATAAAAAATTCAGCACAAAATAGAATAAATCCCAGAAAAGCTTTTTTTTTTTTTTAATGTCTTCTCCTGTACAGGTCATATAATTCTGATGCCATGGAGTGAAGGGTGAGATGTGCCACATACTCTCTAAAATCTAGATGAGATTAAATGCCACTTTATTGGTGTGCTACATTCTATTTTAAGTAGGTAATGGGAATCAGAGATATTTTGTCCTTAATAAAGACATTTACTGCCTTTGTAGCCTGTCAACTCATTAGAGTACTCTGAGCAAATATTTTCTCTGACAAGCAATATGGAATAGAGCAAAACTATGGAAAAAGCAGTGATGATTGTTGTTAAACACAGACATCAGTTCATCTTTAGAATACCACACAAGTGAACCACACAAGAAAACTGGAAGAGTCAGGAAGCATTGGGAAAGAGTCTGAAAGCCATTCTGAAATGACGTGCCACAACTGATTACTAGAATCTCTGCTGGTAGAACAAACAAAACCCCTGAAAACCAGACACTTCAGAAGACAACAAAAAACAATCAGAACTTCTAGACCAACTCAGTCCTGAATTATGCAAGGCATCCATGGCAGACATGCTGAACCTGACGACTGTTTTTGGTATTTAAATGGAGAAGGCAAAGAGATGTCTTCATGATAGGCAAGGTTTTTTGTGGTCCTACATTTCTTTCCTATCTCCATAAGGACACAACTTCACACAAGCAGCTGGGTTTTATGTTATGTGAATGAGAACATAGGGATTATAATGAGTAGAAAAAGGAAAATGCTGGTTTTCAGAATGTAGAGGTTCTATACATAGCAAACAGCAAAATAGAAGTTCTTCCACTGGTCTAAAAGATGCACCATAGGCCAAGAGATAATTAAAGCAGGATATTACACTCCAAAAAAAATTAAAAGTAAGGATCTTAGCTATGTCAGTCAGTTCTGTTCTCCAGGAGTCACTACAGCTTTGTTAGCTCTGCAGCAACAAGGAGCTAGCTCTAAAATGCTCGTAACATATTAAGAACTAGATTTCCCATAACCTCCAGTGGTCTGGTTGTCACAGAGTTGTCCAATTTGACTTTTTCCCATGAGAAAAATTCATTTGTGCATATTGTTTACAAGGCAGAACATTATTTCAGACAGGAACATAGAGGATGTAAGCAATGACTGTCCTCAGAAGAGAGTGTTCACTTTCAGATTGTGAGAAAGCAGAGAAGACATACTAGGAGGCGGTTCTTAAATAAGTTGCAGGCAGTGAAGTGTGAAGTAAGATAAGTGATTTTCAGATGTCTCAAATGTCATATCCTGAACATATGTCTGTTATTTTTAGCTCCTCCACTTTAACTACTGTAGCATGATCACTGGCCTTGATTTATTATCCATGTCAGAGAAAGGCAGGCTGACTCTTAGGGGCAAAGATGTTATGCCAGTACTACATGGATTTAGCTGAGGAAATTTGCCTTTAGAAGTTGAATAACATAAGGCCCAGAAATGCAGCAAAACTCAGTTTATCCATCCCATGAGTTCTCTTTGTTTAAAGAGAAGTAAATTCAATATACTAGTCAAATTAAACATATCTGAAGAAGTTTTTGGCCAACATATGCACTATTTGTACTGACCAGAAAAATTTACTCATACCATTCCCTGAAATTTCAATGTCTGTATAAAATTTCAAATATTACCAGTGCCAATATGCCAACAGTTACAAACTCTGATTCAGTGTTTGACCTTCCAGTGTAAAAATTTAAGACTGACATTAATACCTACTGGCAATAGCCAATGGACAATTCAAAAGTAAAATTCAGGTTAGGCTCTCTTTTGAAATGTATGAAAACTTTTCACTTTTATGTAATATACACATCCAAATCTGAAGCAATCCTATGGGTCTCTGTTCAGTCCTGTAAAATAAAATAATACTTAGAACAGCAGATTAAGATGAATCTTTCCACACAGCAAAACCACTTCTCCAGGTTTCCTGTCCAAGCTGACTCAATTTAAATCAAATGAGAGGTATAGCCACTTACTGTCATTAAGTGGTAAGTAGCATTTGCAGTACAAAGAAAGAATCTCACGCAAAATTTTTTCCATTGTTCAGTAGTCTGATCACTCCAGGTATCTAGGAAAATATTTCCTAATTATAAATTATTAGAAAGGTCATATGCCAAATTAAAAGGTGCTGAGTGATAGCACACTGAAGTGATATTTCATATTCACACACATTAGCTAAACTTGTCTTGCAGTAGCCAGTGTGAAATGACTCAGTCAACTGAATTTTCAGATATAAAATTTCAGACTCATATGAAAACTTCAAATATCCCAAATGGATCAAAGGGTCAGAGAGCATAGACACACCTCTGCAATTCTTTATTATTTGTCTTCATGGCCTAATTATCCTGCAGAATACAGATGTTCAATATCCAGTGAATCAGAAAAGCAGAAGCTTTCTGAGACGCTGAATCTTCACATTTGAAGAGTGATTTCAGAATTTTTCCAAGTTTTTTCTGCCCTTAGATTTAGAGGCCTTCCTTTAATATTTTTTACTGTTCTAGTGGGCTAATGGGGTAAGATATCCTGAAACTTTTGAGGATTTTTCCTCTGTTCATGAACTGTGGGAAGATCTGAAGACAATAGGATGGTTCTGGCATGAGTGCATGAAATACTGTTTCTCATGGTCTTCTGGGTGTACAAGGACCATGTGGCTTTAGCAAAATACCCTGTAAGCACACACATTACTGCATCACATGGATGTTTGTTGGCAGTTTACTGTTCCAGCAGCTACTTGCATGTTTCAACTTGCTTCCTCTTTCAAGTACAATTCTTATCAATCTATAATCAAATCATTACATAAATACTGGTTGTGTTAATTTATTCTGTCCTATGAAGCACTCCCTAACTGAGAATTTTTAAAGACTATGATCTCACAAAAGCTTTGCTGAAGATTGCCTGTGGCTTACTTAAGCTGCTTTGGTTTTGGTTTTTGTTTTGTTTTGGGTTTGTGTGTGTGTGTTTGGTTTTTTTGTTGTTGTTTTTTTGTTTATTGGGTTGGGGTTTTTTTGACAGTGTTTTTGGTTTTTTGGGTTTTTGTTTGTTTGTTTGTTGGTAGAAAATGAAATGAAGCATCAGTTTGGAAGGGAGCAAAAACACCACACTGCTCTCAGGAAGTCAGCAGGGTCCTAAGATGTTGCTT
This sequence comes from Todiramphus chloris collaris, assembly GCA_025345505.1. NCBI lineage: Eukaryota > Metazoa > Chordata > Aves > Coraciiformes > Alcedinidae > Todiramphus > Todiramphus chloris. The sequence continues at coordinate 3,469,733 of JANVCC010010034.1, read as the reverse complement.
TTTCATTTTGTTTTTGTGTTCTTTTAAAAGTGACTCTACAATGTTGCTGATTGAAACAAGACATTGATAAATTTGTAGAACATTTCTCAATCCTAGGACTATTTCCTCTGACATATGTACCCTCTTCTACTTATTTCACCCAACTGCACAAATGATGCTATCTCTGGAAAATTACCATTCTTGAATTTTTTTTATGCTTTGATAGAAAAGCCAAAACATGTTTCCTTACAGTTTTTCTTAACATAAATCAATATATCTCTCTATTAACCCTGAATCTGTGCAATGAATAATTGAACTGCTTTCATGCATCATGTAATTTTCCTCTAAGACCTGTATGAGTAACCACCCCAAAGTCTGAGCAATTGTAAAATGATCATTTCAGTTTTGGGTTATTTGCATCATAATATACATATTGAATTCACATTTATTTGAACTGAAGAAAAAAGAAAGTTTGAACAATAGACTCAGAGACAAATAGGTGAGAGGTGTTTTACTTTATCGCTCTCTGTAAGCAGGATTATACCCACATTGGTATCTGAATTTAAATTAGTGGGAAATTTTTGCTGGAAGCATACTTTTAATAAAGTACTTTTCAAGTAATCACACTTCTGTGATCCTTCTGAACTAAGTCCTTAGATGTTTAGGAGTGCTTCTTTTGCTGGTCTGAGTCAAGAGAACTTAGAGGAAATGAAGATTTACTTGTTTGCAAGCCATTGCATAAATTTGTAGCACCATCGAAGTAATGATAAAGGGAGACAAGCATTTTCTCAGGTAGACATGGTGCAGTTAAATTGGTGAGCAGGTAATTTGCAAAGATTCCACATTAGAAACTAGAGCAATTGGGTTTCCCTTCTTATTTCACTTCCATATTAAATCACAGTTTCCTTTCAGATACTGTTTATTATGAAATCCTTTTAAGCTAACAATTTTACCTTTTGCATGTGATCAATGCATAATATGCTTCTCTCTCTTCTAAATGTGTAGCTTTTAAAAAACCCACCACCAGCACATTCTTATGATATTGTGTACATGCACTTGTCTACTGTGGACAATTTTCAAGTTATCAATCCATTTGCTTTATAAATGGTGAACCTTCAAGAGCGCAAATGAAGTAATATTTTCTGGAAAATGAAAGACAGTAGAAAACAAAGCAGAAGTGAGATATATCCAAGTAGATAGATAGATAGATAGATATAGATATATATGATTTAGTACAAAACCTGAGTCATCCTTTAATCCTCAAAATGTCTTCTGCTGTAACCAAATTGTCCTTAGCCCTCATAAATTGCCAGTACTCGATCTACCCATATCCTGCAGCCTGCAGGAAGACAACAGATCAGATCTTGCTACAATTTTTTTTCTTTCAAAAATAGGATAGCAGTGAGCTCTTGACAACACCTTGACATTTAATTCCTTTACCCAGAGGGTGTAAGCATTCTTCTCTCTCTGAAGCATATACTGTTTATTATGGAAAAGCACCTATACGGAAAGAGGCACTAAGAAAAGTATTTGCAAGCTACTCCAGCTACTGCAAAAGACTGTTATGCAACTAGTTATGTTGCATGTGAAATGCTGCCTTGTAGCTAGGTATCATTCCACACAAAGAGGTAGATGGACAGGAACAGGATTCTATTTGCTTGTAAATAGCAAGGTCTATTTAGAGCCATAAACACAGATCTCTTTTCTTTTCCTCAAATAGACTTGGCAGATGTAGTAGCCTATGCAGTATAAATAAGCCTCTTCCCTTCAAATAGCTTTCAGGTTAAATAGGTTAAATTTTACAATGTTCTGTCATACTAAATATAATCCATTAAAAATCTGCATGAATCAACAAAAATGTACTTACGTGAATTGTACACAAAATGAGTCTGGGACTGAACTACAAAACCTTATAGAGTCTTGGCTTACATCTTAGACCAAGCTTAAAGAAAACCAACTATTACTTGCCCTGAAAGTTCTAAAAGAACCCTTCTCCAAACCTGGAAATAGGTTTTCCAAAGATTAACGCTTTTATTTGTGTTCCAGAAAAAGTGACGAGATTTTTCAAGATGAAGTATCTGGCAATGGTTGCTACATTAGGTTGTGTAAGGAAACTGCGTAAGACTTGGACTTCAGGAAGGTTACTGGAAGTTCCAGTCAAAGATTTTAATTACAATTAAAAAATAAACCATGTTGCCGGAAGGATTGCTTGGGAGAGGGGGAGGTTTTGTCTTTGTAGCTGCCAATGACAGCACTGTGTGCTATTTAGCTTCTAGAGCAAGTAGGATGGACATGGGAAGATGATTGGTCATTATTTTTTCCACCTCCAGGCAGCCCCTGAAATTCCTATTTAACTGACCTGCCATGCTACAGCTAGGATGAAAATATGCTTTTACAGATTGTAAATAAGCACAGAAACAGAGAAATACAGCATTCCTTTCATCATCAACTGAATCACAAATAAACTTAAACAATAGCCTCTTTCAAATTTGGATAACAAACGCCTGAAGAGAAAAGGAGGAATGCAAGATGAAAAAATCCACCCACAGTCTCAACAAACTGATAATTAAAATCATACTTGTTTACTATTCCAAATTGGTTAATCTTTTTATGTTGTTTGCCCCTACAGACTCCCACATAGTCTATTGTAAAAAACTACTTATTACACAGCTGATAATTTAGACAGACTTGGTTCTACTTCCTTCAAAATCAATACAAAAATTTCCATTGCATTCAGTGGGGGCAGGATTTGCCCCTAAATCTCAGCTATGTTTTTTAAAATAGAGTTTATACGTGTGAATATGTATATTTGTGCACAAACACATAGCCACATTCCATTGTGGTTTTTTCACAATCCAAATACATTAAAACACTATCCCTTAAATTAGTACTACAAAAACTCAGATATATATCGCATTTGATGGTGCCCAGTGTAAACATGGCTGTGGCTGTCCACACTACTGAGAAAATATTTAATTTCTCAGAGGAAGCTAAAATACATAAAGACATTCTAAACTTCTTCATCATGTTTTTTTCCTCTCTGTATTAACAACTTCATAGTAACTGCAATTAAATCCTAAAGAGACTAAGAATTTACTTTTTCAAATATGTGTTTAAACAAGATATGCTGTGTACTTACTGTGTCATTAGTTTATAACTAATTAAAAAAAAAAGGCAACTTCTGATGAATGTTAATTCTGAGATCATGACTTAAAAAAATATATAAAAATAGCAGAAGTGATAGAATTAAAACTGTGTATGTAGTGGATACATCCCCATTCACAAAAGCCATAATGTAAATGAAGATTCTTGATTCAAAAGTTATTTTCCTAGTGATTTACCATTTCTCAGTTTTACCCTGGCACAAGCAGCTCGAGAAAATCATAAAAATAAAATTACTCCACCTATGAAGTGAAGGATCACAAGCCCTTTATAAGTCTGCTTCTGCTGACTCAAATTTCAGGGGCTGAAATTGGAATCCATTTGTACAGGTATAAACCTGAAAGCAGCATCTGTTTGGTAGTAAATGATCCTCTGAAAATTGGCTCATTTCTTATCTATAAGAGCAGAGTCTTCCATATGCACAAGAACGGCAAGCCAAGCTGCAAGTTTTGACAGTTAGATGGATCTAATTGGAGTGTTCTAGAATTGCTGAACTGGAAGGATAGGATAATGACATATGCCATAATTAGCCAGAAAGACTAAAAAAAAAAACCTATGAAGCATTTAATGAAATCAGAGTTGCCTGATATCAGTGAGCACAGAACTGCAGGCAAAGAGCTAAAAGTCTTGTTGCCTTTTGTGCTTGAAATTAACATCTACCTGTAGTTGCACGGAACACGTTATTCACGATGATCCAGGTGGGATTGGTAGGTAGCTTGTTGATTCTGAGATATAGCAGCTTAGTACTCCCATAAAATACCATAATTCGAAAAAAGAAAGTCTGCTATAAAACAATGTGAAACAGAAGTAGAAAAGATCAATCCAGAAAAGCCGCATTTTGTTTTTTCTCATTTGTAATAGGTACTTTTACTTCTATTTCTGTATTTTTCTACCATGATGAAAGTAATTTCCTTTCCCAGTTGAAATTCTTTTACAAAATCAGGAATTGGAATCTTCTCATAGGAACTGTTTTAATGAACTTCTTTCTTGTCTTCTGTGGAAGAGCAAAAGATGAGACAGATGTAATTTCAGGTTTTGAAAGGATAAATATAAAGAGTATTTTACTTGCTTCATATACATTTTTAATAAATTATTTATGACCCATAATAGAACAGTTATAGCCAGAGAAGCCTTCCCCCAGTGAAAGAAATGAGAAATATTACACCATGTTTGTCGGGCTTTGGATAAAGCCTTCAGTTAGATGAAGAACTTCATAACCTGTTTCTCAAAACACAAAATATTCATAGAATGAAAACATTGCATTTTTTTGCAACATGGTCTTTTGCAACATGACAGCTGCAAGCCGGAAAATTAATTGAAAATACCTATTTTATTAGTATGATATTTTAGAATGTATGAAAAACCTGTATTCTCCAAAAAATTATTAGTGCTCACATTCTCACAGCATGTTAATACCTAGCGTAATTAAAGCTCACCAACTATTTAACAGAAACTGATTTTATATACAACATATTATGTGCATGATACAGGTGTCTAAGATAATCCTTTCTCTCTCGGGTCTTCTGTAACAAGAAGCTAAAAAGATGCCTTTTTATATCATAACTATATTTTCCCTACCTGACATTATGGGCAGCAGTATATTACATGCACAATACATTCTTAGTGTGCCACATTAAGAGAAACATTCTCTAAATGACAGGAGGTGATGCATCATCCCTTCACTCTTTAGTCATTTTATAATTACCTCTTCTTGTTCTCTGACCTGTGCTTTGCTTTTGGTGTCTGTGCCATTGGTGTCACGGTGACCTTACTGTTACAGCCTGTCCCCCACTGGTGAGGGAGACACTGTAGGTGGTCACATGCAACTACAATCAGATATGTCTGCTTAACAAGCCAACTTTACTTTCACTATCATTGCTATTTTAGAGTCTTCTGTTAGTGTCTTTTTCTCCTAACAGCCACCTAAGGTGAGCCAGTAACTGTTATGCAGCCAAAGAACGGCTCAGTCTCCAAACAATTTAACATTTTGCAAAACTGCCTTCCACTGCTTTGGTAGCCTTAGTATTTCCCTATTTCCTGCAAGGAAACAAACAAACAAACAAATAAATAAATAAATATGTGTGTGTGTATGTATATATATATATCTCACAGAATTAAAGAATCACAGAATCATTTATGTTGGAAAAGACCCTTGGGATCATCATGTCCAACCATTAGCCCTACTCTACAGGTTCACCCCTAGACCATATCCCCCAAAACCACATCTAAGCGATGCTTAAACACATCCAGGGATGGTGACTCAGCCGCCTCCCTGGGCAGCCCATTCCAATATCTCACCACTCTTTCCGTGAAGAAATTTTTCCTACTGTCTACTCTAAACCCAGCTTGTTTCAGCTTTTGGCCATTCCCTCTGGTTCTATCCCTAATTACCTGAGAGAAGAGACCAGCACCAGCCTCTCTCCAATGTCCTTTCAGGTAGTTGTAGAGAGTGATGAGGTCTCTCCTCAGCCTCCTCTTCCTCAGACTAAACAGACTCAGCTCCTTCAAATGGTCCTCATATGATCTATTATCCAGTCCCTTGACCAGGTTCGTTGCCCTCCTCTGCACCCGCTCCAGCACCTCGATATCTCTCTTGTACTGAGGTGCCCCAAACTGGACACAGTACTCAAGGTGAGGCCTCACCAGTGCTGAGTACAGGGGGACAATCCCCTCCCTGCTTCTGCTGGTCACACTGTTTCTAATTCAGGCCAGGATGTGGTTGGCCTTCTTGGCCACCTGGGCACACTGCTGGCTCACATTCATTCGCTTGTCTATTATAACCCCCAGATCCCTCTCTGCCAGACAGCTCTCCAACCACACTGCCCCAAGCCTGGAGCTTTGCATGGGGTTGCTGCAGCCCGAGTGCAGGACCTGGCACTTGGCCTTGTTGAAACTCACACCATCAGCAGTGTCCCAGCGATCCAGTCTATCTGAGTCTCTCTGGAGAGCCTCCCTATCCTCATTCAGATCAACACACCTGCCTAACTTGGTGTCATCTGCGAATTTTCTGATGGTAGGTTCTATGTCCTCATCAAGATCATCAGTAAAGATGTTAAATAGAAACGGTCCCAGCACTGAGCCCTGAGGAACACCACTTGTGACCTGCCGCCAGCTGGATTTAGTACCATTGGCCACTACTCTCTGGGCATGTCCCTCTAGTCAGTGCTTGATCCAGCAGATCGTATTCTCATCCAGGTCATGAGCAGACAGTTTTTCCGTTAGAAATCTATGAGGAACAGTGTTAAATGCCTTCTGGAAGTCCAGGTAGACCACATCCACAGCTTTTCCCTCGTCCAGTAGTCGGGTCATCCTGTCATAGAAGGAGATCAGGTTCATCAGGCACAATCTGCCTTTCCTAAATCCATTCTGACTGGGCCTGATCCACTGGTTGCCCTCTATATGGCTTGTAAGAGCTCTCAAGATGATCTGCTCCATGCCTTCCCTGGTATCGAGGTCAGACTAACAGGTCTATAGTTACTTGGATCCTCCTTTCTGCCTTTCATGTAGATGGGTGTCACATTTGCTAACCTCCAGTCCATTGGGACATCCCCAGTAAGCCAGAACTTCAGATAAATAATGGAAAGTGGCTTGGCGAGCACGTGCAACAGCTGTTTCAGCACCCTTGGGTGTAACCCATCTGGTTCCATAGATTTGTGTGCATCCAAGTGGCGTAGAAGGTCCCTGACCACCTCCTCTTCAATCATGATAACCTCATTCTGCTTTCCCTCCCTGTCTCCCAGCTTATGAGTCTGGATGTCCAGGGGATAGCTTGTTCCATTACTAAAGACTGAGGCAAAGTACGCTTTAAGCACCTCAACCTTCTTCTCATCCTTTGTTACTAAGTTTCCCTCTGCATCCAATAAATGATGGAGATTTTCCCTAATTCTCCTTTTGTTGTTAATGAATTTATAGAAGCATTTTTTATTATCCTTAACAGCTGTATCTAGGCTGAGCTCTATCTGCTCTTTGGCCCTCCTAATCTTCTCCCTGCATTGCTTCACTACTTCTTTATAGTCTACGTAGGAGACCTGTACTCTTTTCCAAAGATCGTAGACTCTCCTTTTGTACTTGAGGTCCAGCCAAAGGTCCCTATTTATCGAGGCCGATCTCTTTCCCCGCCTGCTTGTTTTTCGGCAGGTAGGGACAGCCTGCTCCTGCGCCTTTAAGACATCCCTCTCGAAGTATGTCCAGCCTAGCTGGACTCCTATATCCTTCAGCACAGACTCCCAAGGGACTTTGTCAATCAGTGAACAAGTCAAAGTTTGCCCTCTGGAAGTCCAAGGTAGTAGTTTTACTAACCCCTCTCCTTGTTTCCCTAAGGACTGAAAATTCAATCATCTCATGATCACTGTGCCCTAGATGGCCTCCAACCTTTACTTCCCCCACAAGTTCTTCCCTGTTAACAAGGAGCAGGTCCAGCAGTGCACCTTCCCTGGTTGGCTTACTTACCAGCTGCATGAAAAAGTTGTCCTCCACACATCCCAGGAACCTCTTGGATTGTTCCCTCTCTGCTGTGTTCTACTCCCAGCAGATATCTGGAAGGTTAAAGTCCCTCACAAGCACAACAGCAAGTGACTGCGAGATTTTTCATGAAGGAAAAAAATTATTTAGAAATGTTTTGAGCTTTCATAACAATGAGAAGAACTGTCATGATGTAATCCACACTCACTCACAGAGGATGAAACTGGTGAAGACAGGCAGCTTCACTATTATATTATTTTGCTTTTGTAGACAGCATAGTTGGGATTGAATATTTAATGAGTACAGCCCTATTTTAGGTGTTCAGAGCCATGTGTCTTTCCATTTGATTCAATCACTGGACTGCAAGCATAATGAATTCTCAAAAAATCTTAGAATGAGAAAGCAATATATCTGTTTCCAAGAGAGAAAATTTCATCTCAAGTCTGCTGTATCACCTCCTTCATGCTAAGAACGTAGTTATATGTTAATTGTGTATAACATTCAGATGTATATTTGTACATTTTTTGCTTTGAAAAACATTCATAAGTATCTCAAATCTGTGTTTCCTGAACATATGTTTTAAAACCATGTGGTTACAGTCTAAGAAAACTGTAGTCCAAAATCATACCAAATGGTCTTTAGATATAGTATAGATTTAATTTCCACAGTATGGGAAAGAAGTGGAATTTTGCTGCAGGGATGTCTTCTTCCAACGTTTTATTGGTCTGCCCCTGAGCTGATGACCATGCTGGCTATATGTTCTCCAAATTAGGTACCGAATGCCCAAAGCAACATCCATTATTCACAGTCGTTTTATCAGTCTCCATTAAGAGAATGTTATGTGAACAGCACACTAATATGTCCTTTCACTTAACACGGAGATGGAAAGAAAGCCACCTGACAACAACTAATAATGATCCCAGCTCTGACACAAGATGGTTATCTGTGATATGCTGGCACCATCTGTGGGTCACACAAAACAAAGGAGGTATAACTCTAAGCCAAAGACTGTAACTATAAATGGCATTTTGAGCCTGGAAACATCCTTCAAGCAACTATAGCATCTCTGGAATCTTCATAAGCACTATTATATTACAGCTTATAAACCTATTTATTTCAGATCTTGCAGAATTAGTATCACTGGAGGTAAACACTGATACAAAATCACAGCAATACCGTAAATTCTGGATTATTTTGCTTGCTCTGACTAAACAGCATGCATCGTAGACATCTGAGTGAAGCTGAAAACTTCCAGATACTGCTTACATGTCTAAGTTACACTCCACAATGTAATTCAAGATACATGCAAAGTTTATCTCAACGAGCCAAATCCAAAATGATACAGGAAAATCCAAACAGCATTTGAAGAGTGTAAGTGTAGCAGATGTATGTAATGGCATCACTGTCTTCTCTGAAGGCTATACATTTAAGTATTCAAAAAGCAGAAAAAGAAGTCAAAAGGACTGGGACCAGTTGCTAGTGGAGGACACTATGAGTAGCTGTCTGCCCAGTTCCTCTAAGAGGAGGTGCTGCCCTGAGAGGTAAGCACAGCTGACCTACTGGTGAATCTGTTCCGAACCTCTGCAGTTTTAAGTCCAGAACATTAAAGAAGACATTACACCTCAGACTCTTCTATCTCAAGAACAATGGCTATACTCATCCAATTTTTGCCTGTCAACATGTAGCTGGGGATGTTTTTTGGGAGGGTTTTTTTGGGGGTTTTTTTTGTTTGTTCTTTTAGGTTGTTTTGTTTTGTTTTGTTTGTGTTTGGGTTTTTTTTCTGTCAAATTAATTAAATTTCTCTAATGAATTCATCCATCTATTGACTTGTTCTTAGCTTGCACTGTTACAGGTGAGGTCAGAATCAGGATGAAGGACTTTCTAGCTCATTTTTGTTGCTACTTATAAGAATAGTGATGTAAAACAGTGCAAAATCAGCTTTCAAAGGAAGCAAAGCAGTGAGTAGTTGTTATAGAATCGGAATAGAAATTTCTCCTTATAACATGTTCTGAAATAGTTAGATTTTCATTGTAACCAATGGTAACAAGTCATCAGGGACTAATTGCGGATTAGTTGTGAACTGCTGTCTCTTCCTTGGAGAGGGAAACCTCTAGGAAATAGTTTAGGATTTCAATACTGCTGGTAGCCACAAGTCCCTAGCCCATCTATAAACACAGTACCATATTTTGCTGTAGTCAGTGATGTTTCCAGATGGAATTCTGACTTTTATAACCTTTGTTTTGTGGATTATGTGAAAATCTGTGTTGAAGCCACAATATGTAAACTCAGAGGTGTGGTAACACTTCAGTGAGGCATGAACTCTGAGCTGGAGTACTTTGGGAGTTCTGCAACTTTTTCTCTCTTGCAGGAGAACCAGTACTGAGTGGTCTTTCAAATGTGCCAACCAAGGGACCTTTCTGAGTCCTCCAGTCAGCTGTAAATAACCGAAAAGGAGAAAGAGGGGAGATAACTCAGCTTGAGTCCTTTCTGGCAGCCAGAAAGGAAACAGTATTTCACTATACTCTTACGTAGAGGAAGATCTTGGAAATAGCTGAGCTCTACCCAGAACAGATGTAAGGCTGATCCAAAGCCTCAATTTTCTTGCTTCTCCTCCCCCTTGAGAACCTAGAAAAGAAAGGAAAATTGCTAAGATTTCTGTCATCAGCCAAATTTTTTTATTTGATGGTTGGCTGCATAAAAAAACCTCAAGTTAATGTGATGTTAAATGGGATACCCAAATTAGCAACTTCCCTCTCTTCTACCTTCTGTTTCTGTGGAAATTTATCTGCAAGATTGTTGGTCCCATTTTGAATGTCACTGAAAATTTAAAGCTAGTTTTAAAAATCAAGTGAGACTGATAACATAATTGTAGAATTTTAGTTTCTTAGCTTAGGTTTCTACAATAGTCAGATATGTTCAGCCAAAACTCAATCACTTTCCAAATGGCAAGGAGTAATTCTGGTTGTGAAACCTTGATTAAGCAATGTGTTAGCTCAACAGACAACTTTTTTCCAGCATCTATCTAGAGAAAGATTTCTATTGAGTATGTGTGCTGGGCATGGTATTTTTCCATGTCTTCATAGCAAATTCTAAGAATATAACATTGTCTTGACTCCCGCCCTTTTTGGTTGACTTTTCAGGGGGTTTGTTTTCATTTTAAGGAATTAATGTTTCATTGACTTTTACATTGTTAAGCTCTACTATATTGTTCTCCCTAATTAACAGTTTCTCCCTCCAGCTTCAGGCAACCAGCCAAGTTCATTCTTAAAGCAGAGGTTTATAAAACACATATATGAAATCTGGGCAATTCATATCATTTATCTGAACAGTTAGTGATCAGCAATTCTTTCCATCAGGTTGCCTTCATTTGTGACCTGCCTAAAACACAGGGACCCAAACTTCCTCATATGCAGGCTTCTTTTCACTGCAGTTGAAGCAAATCTATGATCTTAGCTAGAAAGGATCATCATTTTTACACAGATCATAGAAAAAGAAGCACAGCTTTGATAAAGAATCAGCTTTGACAGACAATTTTCCTAAATGGCTAGAAAGAAACTATAGCAATAAAACTACTTAAGTGTGGTGGTACAGAAGAAACATGTTGCTTCATTTACTAAGGACAAAAGCAATACTTACCTCCTTTACATTTTATTAACTACGTCATCATGTTACAAACTTTTAAACATCGGATCTATAAACACTTACAGCAGCAAAACTGAGGCTGAGCCTACAATGGTAAGTTCACAATTTCTTTGCAATAGGTAGGCATTTATCATATGCTTTCACAGGATTAATATTAGTGCTTTTTCAACCTTCGAAAACAGTTTTGGCAGAGTAATTTTGCCAGTGGGTGAAGTTTTATATACAGAGTTCAAGTAAAAGTATCAAAAGTGCCAAGTGACTGAGAACACCTACTTAAATTTAGTATAGCTGTCTTCATTGCTGAATAACATTAGCATAACTATTGCTCAGGTACAGCTCTAGAGCTTGAAAACTATAAACACACCTTTGCAAAGCACCGACACATTTTAGACCTACAGATGGGCAGTCAGTGAACTTCCCTCCATGAAGTTTAAAAAAAAATCACCTAAAAATTTTGCTAATTTCAATAGGTAAAGAGGCCTGAAGGAATAGTTTTATAGTCATACATGGTTGCTTTTAGGAAGCAAAAAATTAAAAGGCTTAGAAAATTATGTGTCCTGTTAGACTAGCTTGTATATATATATATATAAACCTTTTAATTTAAAAATGGCACTTATTGTTTGGAAACAGAGCAGGGATTTAAAAATCTTTGCCCATTCATACTCCACCCTTGGAAATAATTATTCAAACTCTCTAGAGAAGCATCCTAACAAGATTTATGGTCAGTTTCTTACTGGCAAAGTGCTTTGGTTCTTCATTTCAGTTTTGTGCTTCTGAATAAAGAAAGGTCAATAGTTACTTAGCACACTTATACCTTTACTCACACACACCAATTTCACCCATCTATATGGTAAAATAAGTAAACTGGGAACTTGGAGATAGGGAGTTAGCTACAATAAGACTGAAACTTTTTTTTTAGTTTGCTAGACAACTGTACTGCTTTTTTCAAGATGCAACAAAACCCCACTTTATTAAATATATGCATATATACATGTGACAAAAATTCTGCCTATCCTGGATGGCTGTGTATAAAAGGATCATTTTCCCTTTCAACTTTAGCTACTTAAGTTTCATTGACTCATTAAGAACTGCAGGAAAGGGATGATCTCATAAGTTTTATGTAGAGATTTGACTATACAAGTTAGACTCAGTAAAAGGCCCATATATAGCATATTCCTTTGACCAACATGCAGAATTCATCGAATATAAAGCTCACTGCCAAATATGGTTAGATAACTATTACTAATAGTTCATTAAATAAAATTAAGTATGTGGAGGGAAAAATATATTTTGTTTTAAAATACATTTTGTGCTCATTTATATCATCCTGTTGTATATTCTGCCAGTTGTATCAAGACTCTTTGATTAAAGGTCTCTTTCAACATTGTCCAGTAGAATATGCATTTGATGTTTCTCTGGGGTTTTTTTTTTGTTTTTTTTTTAAACATAGAATCATAGAATTTATTGGGTTGGAAGTGACCTCTAAAGGTCATCTAGTCCAATATGACTGCAATAAGCAGGATGTTTCTAAATAGGTCAGGCTGCTCAAAGCCTCATCAAGCCTGGGGGATGGGGCTTCCACCACCTCTCTGGGCAACCTATTCCAGTGATCTACCACCCTTCTAATAAAGAATTTTTTCCTAATGTCTAGCCTAAATCTAGTCTTTCCTAGCTTAAAGCCATTACCCCTTGTCCTGTCACTACATGTGACATCCTTGTGAAAAACAAAATGGCCTGTTAAATTCTTTTTCCCTTTGTTTTCAATCTGAGAAAGACAGAAAAAAAAAAGAAAGATTGTTTAGGTAGATAAGCACTCAAGAGAGCTGCAGACTTCCACAAAAGTTTTAATCTCAAAGATAAAATTTTATAGTAAATATAATGAAAGCCTAAAAAGCAACTGAAGAAAGTTATCTGAAGACAAGCAGCACAACAGTGCTTGAAGGAGAGGAATCAGAAAAGTAAAACTATTTAAAGAGAAGAATAAAATGGGAGAAGTTGTAATACACCAGATAAGAGAAATGTTCTATATTTAAATTGGAGTACAGTGTAGAAAACAATGTTGAACAGGATCAAGTAAAAACCTCAGCAGATACTTCTGAGAAAAAGTCATAGCAAAAGCACCATAAATGATCTAGAACAAGACTGAATACTAGTAAGAATGACCAGAATAGCCTTGTGCTGAACAAAGCTTGAAAAGACAGAAACTGCAGACTGGTAAAAGAAGAAGAAAATAACATGGGGTACTACACGTGCACATCAAGTTTCTAACCCTAAACTGTGACTTGTTCCACTCTCTACGTTAAGGCTAATTTTCAGTGAATAATCTGGTTAGCAAATGTTCACAGCTCAATGGGTCATAAGCTTCCCCCATGTGAGTTCTTTCCTGTGAGTTTTATTACTCTGACCAATGCATCACAGTATGTGATCCAACAAAGATCTCTTTAAATCATCACCTATAGAAACAGTCTAGCTTTTTGGTAATTTGAGACCAGCTATTGTGAATAATGGGGCATCCTTGTATAACAGAGAATACTCCTCACACAGAGGAAACAAGGATTCATTGCAGACAAGGCAGGAGAACAATAGACTCACTGTTGAAGAAAGGCATAAATAATTAAGAACGTCTGCAAAGGGACTAGTTCTCAGAGAAACTGGTTCTTAGCCACTTGTAAATTAAGTGTGAAGCACATAGAAGTCACACAAACCTGAAATGATTAGGCAAAGGAATAGCCAAATATTAGTCCCAGTCAGACAGTCAGAATATTAGCCCTAGATGTAGGTAAAGCAGAGCAGACATTTTGTGTGAGTTGTAACAGCAGGTTATAATATTTTTTAACTGCATGACTTCACGGTGTATGTGTATATGTACACACACCCATGCATGCACACACTTATGTATACATAAAACCAGGCATACTCCAACATCTGTACAGGACTATAGGACGCTATTTGTGGTCTCTTGCTGGGTGAACCCCAAAATGTTCTCCCTAGAGGTACATAACTCACAGCATTTGTACACTCAGTTTGGTACTTACCTTCCTACATATTCAGTGTTCACAGTTCCCTAACCTTACGCAAACTCTGCCATACCTCAATGCCCCACAGCCTTTTTCTTCCAAGTGCTGCACGTTGGACTAGTCTCTAACACAAGGCACCATTTGTTAGTACTTTCATCACCCTTAAGCTACATCAAACTTGCAGATGCAATTTCTCTTGGAGTCTATATCTCTTTTGCTGATGCTATGAAAAAAACAAAAAATTCAAACAAGTTTAGACCAGTTCTGCATTTCTCAGCAAGATTTCCCTTTACAAGCAGTAAGCATCCCAAAACAACAGTTTTTTTCTTATAAGCTACCTACTTTGAGTGGATGATCCCATGTTCATAAGCATTTTTGAGAGGGTGTGGGCCCCCTCAGAAAAGAAACTGGAGAACTGGTGGCAAGTGATGCTGAGAAGGCTGAGGTCCTCACTGACTTCTTTTCCTCAGTCTTCACTGGCAAGGGCTCCAGTCACACCCCCAGAGTCACAGAAGCTGATGACAGGCATTGGATGAAGGAACTGCCCATTGCAAGTGAAGATCAGGATCGTGACCATCTGAAGAACCTGAAAGTGCACAAGTCCATGGGACACAATGGGATACACCCACAGGTCCTGAGACAAGGATGAGGTTGCTAAACCTCTATCTATTATATTCCAAAAGTCAAGGCAGTCCAGTGAAGTCCCCACTAACTGGAAAAGGGGAAATATAACCCCCATATTCAAAAAGGGAAAGGTGGATGAACCCAGGAACTATAGGACAGTCAGTCTCACTTCTGTGCCTGGCAAGATCATAGAATCATAGAATGTCAAGGGCTGGAAGGGACCTCGAGAGATCATCTAGTCCAACCCCCCTGCCAGAGCGGGACCACCTAGACCAGGTCACACAGGTATGTGTCCAGGCGGGTCTTGAATATCTCCAGAGAGGGAGACTCCACAACCC
>JANVCC010010034.1:3372662-3444510 GCA_025345505.1 Todiramphus chloris collaris | reverse complement strand
GCGTTCCTGTGTGACCTGGTCTAGGTGATCCTGCTCTGGCAGGGGGGTTGGACTAGATGATCTCTCGAGGTCCCTTCCAGCCCTTGACATTCTATGATTCTATGAAGCTAGCAGTGTGCCCTTGTGGTGAAGGCAGCCAACCACATCTTGGACTGTGTTAGCAAGGGTGCAGGTAGCACGATCAGAGCGCTGATATTTCTCTACTCTGCACTAGAGAGACCATATCTGGGGAATCGTCTCCATCTGGGGGATCCCCAGTCACAGCTACACTGGAACGTGTCCAGCACATTCGAAGATGGTCAGAGTGCTGCAGCACTTCATGCATGAGGAGTTGCTAAAGGTGCAGAGTTTGTTCAGCCTAGCAGAGGAGGGAAATCTCAGGATAGACCTTACTGCTGCCTACAGCTGCCCACACTGGAGAGTGAGGAGAAGTTGGAGGTGTGCAATGGAAGGACAAGAGGTGATATGTGCAAGTTTCAGCATGGGAAATTCCAACAGGACGGTTTTTTTTTAACCCGAGTAAGACCAAGTACTTAAATAGGTTACGCAGAGAAGCTATGGATCTCCATCTTTGAATATATAATAAACCCATCTGGACACAGCCCTGAGTAACCTCATCTAACCAGACCTCTCCTCATCCTTTTTAACCTTTGTGATTCTGTGTCTCTGTGTGTTTATCAATAACTTCTGTCAATGCTACTAATCTGCACATATGGAATAAAAAAAATCATTTCTTGAACTCTTGTGTTGATGCATCCTTTGTATGTCAGTATAACTCCATGCTTGCCAGACACTGGTTTTGTTCTGAAAAGGGAATTAATGTTTTTTGATTATACATCATGACAGCCATCCAAATGTACAACAACCATGGGAAGGAGGAGCAGGGTTTTTTTACTCTGATGGTTACATGAAATACAGTAAATGCTACAGTCCACAGTGATGGGGATGCTTGTGACATTTATCCCATTTAACTGTAAAATCTGTATCTTGGTTATTAATGCCAAGTGTTGACAGAGAACTTAGCAAGGGCTGCTGAAGCGGTTCAGAATCTGTACAGTGCTGAGCCAAAACAGGCTTTTTTGTACCGTGGCTGGACTACTACAAATATTTGAGCTCGTTACTTCAGAGTATGTTGTTGTTTCCTACACAAACTGTAAGCATCATAGACATACTATATACATCTGTGTAATGCAGATAGGTACAAACTCCACAATGAAGGGTAGAGGATGGATTTCAGGGAGACGTACTAAGAAAACAGCCATTGTACTTCTTTACATTAGGATTTTACACTGTTCTCTATCTTCTTAGAAAAACATGCTCTATACATTATGTCATAGCAATGGCTGCTTCAGGTAATACTGTCACATGTTTAGATGTATGTGATTAACCATGTCTTTCTTAACATAAAGGCATTGGATTGCATTTTGCATTTATGCTATCAGACTTTTGAGTCTTTTGATAAATAAGAGTTTGAACAGGTTAAGAACTATTTCAAGGCATGTAATCTAATTCAGACCACTGAAGTCAAGGGAATACTTATATACAGAAGATAATAAACATTTTTTTAAAATGTACTAACTATCTGCTGTGAATAATTATTTTCTAAACACATTAGAGACTTCCTAGTCTTGATACGTCATTCTGTATGGGGTTTTCACACTGTTTGTTTTAGGCAAGAACTTTTTCCATTTATGTCTTAATCTCCAAGACATATTCAACAAATCGTGATTTTGTTTATTTTTTCTGTGTCTGCTGCTATGTAACCATTAACACGTGGACTAGACAGTACTGACTATTAATTAAATTCCACAAAACTATACATTGTAGTCACCTCAAACCTTTTATTTTAATTATTGTATACATAAGCATCCTCCTACTTTAATAACACTCATTTTCTGTATGGGCTGGAGATAAGCTCCTGAGAAGGTGAAATCATTACATCAGATGGTGGCTTTACACTATGTTACAATTAATGAGATATGTAGAGCCAACATATAACAGGACTTCAGAGGAAGAAGTAGAATTTTTGTACACAACCCAGTCATGTTGTCTTCTGAAGTTAACAATAATTAATGGAAGTAATCAGGCCATGTTAAGGTTAAGAGCTGTAATCACTAAAAAGAATACTCTTGTCCAGGTAATCCATAAACTAAGTCATTGGAATATGGAAGTCAAAGATAAAAAATCACAATTCTTCAACTGTTTTAAAGCTCTTATTTATTGCTGCTATTCTTTCATTGTATATTTGTTACCTTGGCCACTTCAGCATATCTTCTTGCTTGATTACACCTGGAAATGGCCATTCCTGTAAAACTTTGGCAACAAAGAGAGGCATGCAAGCTTGGACTCCCAAAGAGAAGAAAGAACTACAAGAAAAGAAGCGAAGGCAGAAAACTCTGAAATGACAAAGTAGGAAGATTAAAAAAAAAAAAAAAATCTTATGCTGATCATTTTTAAGAAAAAGAAGCATCAACACAAGCGACCCTGGGGTGGGTCGGGTGACTCCGAGGGGGGTTTCCGAAGCCTGGAAGGTGCAGTCGCTGTCCGATAGAGCAGCAGCGAGTGATCCTGGGGTTGGTCGGGTGACTCCGAAGGGGGGAAGGGTTTCCGCCAGACCTTGTTGAAAAATAAGTAAGTGGGACCCTGAAGTTGAATGTTGTGGCTACTAGTAGCTGTTTGATTGTTGTTGGATTCCTTAGGTGTCTGTGTGGATGGATATTTTTGTGGATGGTGGTTGTTGCTGGACTGTTTTATGTGTGTGTGGCTGGATGTCAGTTTGCTTATCTGTAGATCGGAGGTGCGTACGTTACCGTGTATTGTTTGAGAGTATTGTACAGAAGCATTTGTTTGGACTGGTGCTAGATTATTGATTTTTGTGTTAATAAAATTGTGGTTAAGTGAAAAGTTAGAGGTGGAGGATTAAGATTTTGAAAATTATATGGAATAACTTGTTTTTGTGGCTCCACTAGAATTTTTTTTTTTTATTATTTAGCAATGTTGTGTGGGTATTAATACAGCACAAAATTTGTAACAAGAGGTGGTATTGTTCTTTTGCCAAGCGACAGAGCTTATGCTCTCAGTGTTATTGGAGACACTTTAGTGTGGTTGATTTTGAGCCTGACATTTTAAAGTTGATGTGTGGGAAGTCTCATTTGGTACCTGTGGTTTGGGAGGTTCGGGAAGAAAACTGGACCTGTGGGGGATGAATACATTGTGGTAAAAGGAGCAACTGGCCAATCTGAAAGAGCATGTTTTTCAAACCATTGAAATATAAATGTGGGAAACAACGGGGTATTCACAAGTTTTTATATTTACTCAACTCTCCAAAAGCACTTTTGGGAATGTTATAAACGAGACCAAAATTGTCTTTAAATCAAAAAAGTAAAAGTCACAGGGCTGGTGTGACCTGGCTGATCTGGGGGAGGCTCTCCTGTATTCCTCCCTGTCTTGGAGTTAGTTTCCCTTATCTACAAAGACCAAGTCTACATAGGACAGTCTACAGGATTTATGAGAACCTTGATAACCCTCAAGGCTATGTAAGACAGGCTACAGCTTACAATTATGTGAGGAAAGACACAGTTTGCGGCTATGTAAAACAAGCTACAGTTTACAAGGCTACAACTCAGGCCTCGGCCAGGCCTGTATCTGGTGGAAGCAGGGATGATGTCCTGGAGGGCCGAGTCCCCAATAGAGCAGAATACATTTGGTACCTTTCCATACCTGATTTGGTGCTTTTATTAGAGCAAAACAGCTTAAGCGATTGGTTTACCTGTTCCCTTTTAACAGCAACTCTATCCTGTGGTAGAAAATCCTAATACCTTGTTAACGTGTTTTTAACAGCAGAATTAACTTGGTTTACTGTTTTAGATTTAAAAGATGCCATCTTTTGCCTCCCACTCCATGAAGTCAGCCAGAAATTTTTGCATTTGAATGGGAGAGCCCTAAGAGTGGGTGCAAAACTCAGCTCACATGGATGGTGTTGCCTCAAGGATTTAAGAACAGTCCCACTCTGTTTGGAGAACAACTTGCCAAAGATCTAGAGTCCTGGGAAGACCCACCAGGAGAAGGAAAGCTATTGCAGTACATAGATGACCTTTTAATACCTACCTGGACAGAGGAAGCCTGCGTAGCCTGGATGGATGGTGCAGATTATGGATTTATAATTACGGGCTACTTGTGAAGCTGCTATACGAGATCATTACAAAGAAAAGCTGAGACCTCCAGTGGACAAAAGGGGTCACGCTGGCCTTCAATCAGCTAAAAATTGCCCTGATGTCAGCTCCAGCTCTAGGACTTCCAGACGTGAGTAAATCATTCTTTTTATTTTCCCATGAGAAACAAGGGATTGCCTTGGGAATACTAGCACATAACTTGGGCCCGTACCAGTGGGCAGTTGCTTATCTCTCCAAGCAGCTAGATGCAGCAGCCAAAGGATGGCCTGGGTGCCTCAACAGTCGTGATAAATATCCAAGAAGCACACAAATTCACTCTGGGCCAGAATCCCACACGGTGTCAGCAGTGTTAGAAGTGAAAGGTGGGCACTGGCTCTCCCCACAAAGGTTCTTGAAATATCAAGCCATCATGGTGGAATTAGATGATGTAGAAATAGTGGTAACTAACATTGTCAACCCAGCTTCCTTTCTCAGTGAAATCAAGGGGAACCGGTAAACCACGATTGCCTGGAGACTATCGAAAACACTTACTCCAGCCATCCGGACCTGAAGGATACCCCTTTTGATGATGCAGAAACCTGGTTTGCCGATGGGAGCAGCTATGTCATCAGTGGAAAACGACATCCTGGGTATGCAGTTACCACCTGCTGGAAGGTAATAGAATCTGGACCCCTGCCAACAAACATCTCTGCACAAAAGGCTGAAATAATCGCCCTAACCCTTGCCTTAGACATAGCAAAAGGAAAGAAAATAAACATCTATAGAGACTCAAGGTATGCATTTGGGGTTGTACACACACATGGAGCCATTTGGAAAGAAAGAGGACTGTTAAATTCATAAGGGAAACACATCAAACATGCAAAAGAAATAATATGACTGTTGGAAGCAGTCCACCTACCGGAGAAGGTAGTAATTATGCACAGTAAGGCACATCAAAAAGTGAGCTCAGAATTGGAAGAAGGAAATGAACCGTCGGATAGAGAGGCAGAAGAGGCAGCAAAAGGTGAGGTAATAACAACTGGAGCCTTGATCCCAGATGGACAACTTCCCCTAGAGGGTAAGCCAATATATAACAAAAAGGGTAAGAAACTGATTCAAGATGAAGGGGGAACATTTACCAAGAGGGATGGGCTCTCACCGCAGAAGGAAAATTGGTCATTCCCTCCCGTTTGCTATGGTCACTAGTAAGAGGGGAGCATCAGAAAACGCACTGGGGAACAAATGCTTTATATAATTACTTAATTGGAAAATTATTGCTGGAAATTTATGCGAAACCGTTGTGCAGGTAACCTGACAGTGTGATCTTTGTCTCCAGACTAATTCTAAAAATATCCCCAAACCAAAAATGGCTCAAATTGGAAGGGGCCATGGGCCTGGACAGCAATGGCAAATTGATTTTACAGAGCTCCCAAGAAAAGGGGGGTATCGATATTTGCTTGTATTAACGGATACTTTTTCAGGATGGCCAGAAGCTTTCCCTACTAGAACTGCTGAAGCTCAGGAAGTAACCAAAGTATTACTACAAGAAATAATACCACTCTTCGGAGTTCCAGCCACAGTATCTTCAGACAGGGGATCACATTTTATTTAAAGGGTGATACAACAAATTAGCCATCATTTAGGCATAGATTGGGAACTCCACACCCCGTACCACCCCCAGTCGAGTGGTCAAGTAGAGAAAATGAATCATTTGATTAAACAGCAAATTGTGAGACTAGGGCAAGAAGCTAACCTACCCTGGCCGCAATCTCTTCCACTTGCATTATTACGAATTCGGACTAAACCCAGAATTAAAGAAAATCTAAGTCCCTTTGAAATACTTTATGGGAGAACATATGGGGTACAGAAAGGAAGACCTACCCAAACCGAGGAAGAGATGTTAACCTCCTATATGATTGCTTTAAACAAACAGCTTAGAGAAATTGAAAAACATGTGGCTGGAACCCAATGTCGAGGCTTAGATGGTCCTGTACATGACATTCAGCCTGGAGATTATGTGTATGTTAAGTCTCTTACAGAAAAAACTCTGGAACCACAGTAGGAAGGACTATTCCAGGTATTTCTCACCACTTACACCATGATTAAGAACAAAGAACAGAGTGCCTGGATCCACCACACTCGAGTCAAAAAGGCTCCAGAGGCCCCTGGCGATGATGAACTGAAACTGAAGTTTACCTGAACAAAATGAAAATGTTGTGGTGGCATGCAAGTATAACCCAGAAAATTGTTTGTAGTCATAATTGTAGCCTTAGGTTGGGAAGTTAGAGAAGACATATGGTCCCAAGCTTTTATGAAGTATACTGGAGTCATGGGGAAAAGTTCTGATTTAGAGGATTTAAACCTATTGACTGTGGTCATGCACGGAAACCAGGTCTGTACAAAGCAAGAATGGAAAGAACAAAAACTTGGCAGCTTCAGGGAACTGTAGGAGAAGAAATCAAAATAGGATGCCAAATGATTAACGGAACTGTTTATAAAAAGTAACCCAAATTAGTGTTTCAAACATTCCTAACGAGAAACACATTAAAGTCTGTGATAATCCAGGTGAAGTAGATTGTTGGTATAATTTTACATTAATACAGACCGTCCAAGTAGTATGTCTTTGGATCCAAGACAGTGAAGGACTCTCATTCAAATTTCAGATAAAGATCATGGTAAGACCTGATACAACCGATACAAGCACTCAAATCACACCACCTGTTGCACTTAAGCTTGAACCTAAGATTTATGAGATTGGCCCTTATATAGTCAGGAACACAGGCCAGAAATTGTTGATGTTTAATCCAGAGTGGTCTCTTAAGTGTGTAGAAATACTAATGTAAACCAACATTTCTGAAATCCTACCAGCCTGTTCCCCTTTAATACAAACATCCTTTGAAGGGTGGATAACCTGGCTGCAAAAGCAAACATCCCTCAAAAGCAGAATGTGGAGAGATTTGATTGGCATGCTGGGAACAGGACTGGGAGTCCTAAATGGAATTGATTCGGAGATACTAATGAATAAATTGGCCATGACAGCCAGTGACTTGGTCAAACTAAGGCAGCCCCTACAATCATCCCTATTAACATTAGGAAACAGCCAGTGGAAAGTCTCAAAAATACTCCCAGATTTTGCAAAAACCAACGACCAGGATCACAAATGGATACTAAACACACTTGGTGTAATTCAAGACAATGTATCCTTAGCCCTTAGTTGTATACAAGCCCAACTATGGTTTCAGACAACAGCTTCCTTAATTATAAGAGAAGGAAATGAAGGTGTTTTCCCTATTGAAATCCGAGAAGCTGTCTGGAATAATGCTACCGAGTTAGAAAGAAAGCTCCAATCCTGGTGGACCTTGGTAAATTTTACCTATGATCCAATTACTAACATAGCAACTGCCTTTGTGCTTACTATACATAATGCCACAGTTTCTGTAATTTATCCTGTTGTTGCATTGGCACTAAACCATAAAGCAACAGGTTTTTTATCCCTCTGAACACAGGGTATGGGCTCAGATGGTACAAGAAAAAAGGTAACCGGTAAATTTAGAATCTTGCATCACACGGGAACAACAAGGATTTATCTGTGAAAGTAATACACTTGATGCCAGACACATGTGTCTTGACATGGAACAAGGCATTTGTCACTTCGAAATTCATCCAGATAGTACACCAAAAACTGTACTTGTATATATTGGTCATGGCTGTGTGTGTTTAAGAACTATCTGTACTTCTATATTGATAGATGATAATAATATAAATGTAGTTGAAAGGAATAATTCTAACTTCTGTATTTGTAATTTTATTAAGATTTTGGGTGTGACTTCTCATATTCAGCACCAGTTGTATCTCATCAATTGATAAAGTCTAACTATGACATATACCATAAATTGCTACCCACATCTATTGGAATGGACCTCACATTAGTAAAGCAATTAGTAGATCATCAATATCTAATTGAGATTTTAGAGGAAAATCTGAAAAAATGGGAAAAAACCTTAATCACCGTCCATCATGACACACAAAATATTAGCAGAATCATGCAAAGAGTAAAACAAGATGCAAGTCATAACTGGTGGGATGCAATTTTCGGGTGGTCACCTACTGCAACTGGCATTCTGAATAGGTTATGTCACCCCATAATAGTTTTATTAGTTTTGGTAAGTGTTTGCCTTGTGTTGTCTCTCGCGTTATTTGTTTGAAACTATAGAATGCTAAAGAGGCTATCAGTTTTGAATACCTTGTCAAATGCACATGGAAACGCGTTAAGTGATATTTACCGTAAAAGATCATTATAAGAAGATTTATGTATTAGTAAAAGAATTTACCAACTTGATAGAAAAGGGGGGACTGAATCAGGGGGGAGACAGAGATTAAATGATTTACTGGGAAGATATGTTCCAAGGGCAATGCACACAGCTAGCTCAACATCTGTTTCATCTACCAAAGCAGGAGAGGAGCCTAAGGAGTGACTGATAATGGGGAGAGCCTCGAACCGAGTCCTTGTTCTCGAACCAGAAAACAACATAAACCAGCCTAAACCAGCCTTGAGGTTTGAGCTCGAGCCAGAGACATAAAGAGCATGTGCAGAAAAGTGAGGTGAAAAGTTTATGATGAGGAAGACTCTTTACTTCATCTGAGGAAGACTCTTACTTCATCCTGGGGACCCTTACCCACGACCACCAGATGACACTGCGCAAGCGCAATGCAGGTGCAAATGACTTTGGGGTTCATTATAACATGAAGCAAGGCTGGGTGGGACCAGGTAATGAATATGTATAGGACTATTGTGAACCTTAATGAATATGGAACATGTAACCCAATATATACTGAGCTGAAAGCAGCTGGGGGACGCATGACTTTTGAGGAATTATCCCCCATGTGTCCCAGCGCTGGAATAAACATACCTACTTTACTACTTATTCAGTAGTGGAGTTTTTCCGTGTATCAGTAAACAGAGGAGATGTCTCATGTAGCACAATTTCCATAAACACAGTAATGATTTATGACCACTCATCTCTGGTAATCAAACCTTTTGCACTCTGCTGTTCACCATAAAAGACAAAATAGAGAAACTCTCAGCAAGATTTAATTTTTTTTTTTAAACAGATGGTTAAACTTTACAATGTGAAATATTTTGTAATTATCCAAATTGATTAGAAGGCAGCAGTAAAAATGTTCCAAGAACCTCAAGTCAAGATTCTATATGAAACAGTACAATTTTCAAGCCTCTGACATAAACTATCCAATGTGTAAACAAATAAAAAAGCAAAACAAACAAACAAACTTCTCAAACACTTGTAAAGCCTAATCAAAAATAGAGTGGCAGTCATATGTCATGGCTGCTCTGTCATATCATATACACATGTTCTGTCACGTCAGAAAGCCTGTTAAAGCATGTTGTCACCATAGTAATGCTATGGCATTTATAGAAGCTGTTAAAGATTAACAACCAATTATGTCGTTCCTAAAAACTAGTTGATAAAACAAAAATTGACTGCACATATATTAAACATCAGTGCAGCACTATCAGTTCTTTCGATTGATGTCCAATTTTATTTATACTGCCCAAGTTTTAGTTACACTGATGTAAATTTAAAGTAATGCAGCTGAAGTCATTTATATCAAGCAAAATCCATGAGGAATCAGCTCTTTTGAATACGACTGTCCAACTACAAAAACTTAATAAACATGCTTCTTTTTTCTGTTGCAAGGATACTGTGACTAATGTCACAAGATTAAAGACCTTTAGCTCTGCTTTGATTTACACTGGAGTCTGATGTGATCATCAGCATCAGCCATGGAATTACAAAGGTGAGGGACTGGTATTATGTGTGAGTCTGTCCTTTCTCAGCATGGGATAATAACTGTGTTATTAAACATACCTTACTCTAAGACGTAATCTTTACAAGTTGTGATTCCAGCCTTTGTAATTTTTTCCTCATGTGGAACATACACTTTAAAATATGATTTTTTTTTGTTATGGCTTCACTGTGTATAAAGCATTTGTCTGTTTAGATGTAATTCTTAGTATTGCTTTCCTGTATTTAAACCTCTAATACCAATTAGAAGAGGAAAGAGAAGATTTTAAACATACATAAGTAGAAAATCTCACTGAAAATCAAATCCATAAAATGGAAGTGTAGTCTAGTTCAGGCACTGGTTACTAAGCTGCTGGGACAGCAGCACTACACCAAATTCCACAGTTCCCTTGGGGATCTTACACTGGTCTAAGTAGCAGATTGGGTGCAACTGTCACACCACTGGTTCTTCCACAGTCAAAACCAGAGCTTATACAAAGCAAAAGAAAATATGATAGGACTTACTATGTTTTACAGTTATATCAAAAGTGAAGGTAGCATTTTCTACTACTCTGTTGACTAGCACACAGTGACTGAAATGTGGGACAGAAGCCTGTGCTTCACAGATCCTGCCTTACATGTCTTCTTCCTCTCTGCCTTCAAAAAGACCTTTCACTACTCACTGCTCCTTCTAGATTGTGAAGATAACAATTCAGACATCTAAGTGCATAATGGGGATTGATTTGTTAGTGTGCCAAGATGGAAAAAAAAAAACCTGCTATGAGTGTCAGCTGCATTTATGGTGATGCTGACAGAAGAACAGGAGCTATAGCAGCCTCACATATCAATGCTGCAGATATGACATCAAATCTATGTGTTAAAAAAAAAAATCTGAAAACTTTGCTGCAGAAATCCAAACACACTGAGAACAGGATGTGAAACATGGGAAACCGGTGATATTCTTTTCATGCAAACTACTCCAGTATGAACAGACACTTGCCGCATTATTATTGAAATAAGTATATTTCAATAAACCAGGATGAAAAAAACCCAGATTTTGTGTTGGAGAAAGTTTAGGTCATGGCCACAGTCCCAGTCATGTGGTAGATAAAAGGTCTTTGGCCTCTTCCCTGCTGTTCTTGGGTGTTCGCAGGCTGCTTCTTAATTGCCATTCAGATGGGCATGATTGTAGACTTTTGCACTAAGTTGAGTAAAAATTCTTACCAAATAGTTTACAGAACAGAGGTTGCAAATCCTAAGCCAGACTTCTTTTAAGTGTCACATGAGACCACATCATATATGTTCAGGTCTAGTATTTCTCTGTGTAGAGCTCCAAACCTGCAAAATCCCTGTGTACCAATCCCATTAGGCTTACAGGGTCATGTAGTCACGCGTCAGGTACCTCCAAGCCTTCTTCTGGCGATGTGTGTGGTAAAAGCTGACTAAGCTACGCTTCACAGACCACACATTATGCATTTGCTCAGAGTACATAGCAGGCAGAACAAAAAGTAAAAACAAGATAAGTTTGCATTCATATTTCCTTTTATTTACACAAAATTCTTAAATTGAAATTTTGGAAATTTCAATTTAAAGTCCATTCAATTCTATAAATGCCAGCTCTGATGAGAGAGAAGAAATTTTCCCTGATGCCAGGTGCTTCAGTCAGTTGATAGGTTCTTTTTCTCTCCCAGTTAGCATAGTTGTAATGCTGGATCCAAACTTCACCTGTCTTTGAAGGAGAGCTCAGACCCTGCTAGTTGCATGGCAATAGCAGACACATTTCATTGCTGTTACAACTCATGTGTACATACTCAGCAGCAACCCCTACATGGTTCTTGAAGAGTGCACAGATATGTGGATTTTTCTCACTTGAGCTACTATAAAGGTAACTCATGTCCGTACAAGTTGCACCCAAACTTCTGACTGCAGTAGAGAAGCAGCATCAGGGCTGTTTTCCCACACATGCACCCCAGACATCACTGAAAACAGACTCCCATCTCAGCTCCATGCTATTTAGGCCACCACTTTCATTTAAGGGTCATGACTGACAGATTAAAGTCTTGAAATCCTCATTGGAGTAAATCAGCTTTACTCCCTGGTGTGTACCAATAGAGTATAATCTCTGCCTTTATTTGGCTTTATCTCCCCCCAGTAGCTCTTTGACTTATACTCCTTGTAGCTAGATAGAACAAACTAAAATAAATGTGGTACTTATTAAAAAATAACACATGTTCCTTCTTTTTCCACAGTATGTATGAGTATAGTTGGTTAAATTATATCAATAAATATTAATTGTAAAATGAGTTGTTAAAAATTGAAAAGGATTTTCTACAGAAACTGATATAATAAACAAAAGACTATATTAGAGTGATGCAGAGCTGCAGAGCTGCTGGAGCACAGCTGCATTATCACACAGACCCTCCCTTTCCAGTCTCATTAATATTTCAGGTCATTCTCCAGTGAATACATATTCTTGTGAGGCATAGCAATGTGCCAGAGGCTACTTTGTGGACTGGAATAGTACTATTTCCATTCAAAGTCTGGCCTGGTTTCTCTAGGCAGAGTGAGCTATCATGAAACTGAATCGCCAATGTGGCTTCAGAAAACCTTTGTTAGACTTTGAGAGTGTGAAGGAAAAAGTCTCTGCTGAAGTGTGGGAACCAGTGTGAGTTTCCTATCTTTGCTATAGTCAATTTAGCAATATGCACAGATAGGCTGACTTAAAATGACTGCCCAGCAGTGTTAAATTTCCTTTAATAGACTGACTTATCCTAGTGGTTTACAAAAATATCTTCTTGCAATGCTTCTAAACATAGCAGAGATGCTGGTTGACTTAAGCCTCCAAAATAGTCCTCAGTCAGAAACTTCCAAACTCCACAGAAGAATCAAATTGCCTCACTTGAACACTGTTCTACACTCCCTTGACCAGAGTCATCACTTTTCTCTTTAGGTGTGATTATGAGGAAAAGTCTTTTCCTTTTGAAAGAAAATAAAATGTATAGAGTTATCAAACAGACAGAGACTCACACAGGAAAGAAATCTCAGTCCAGAGGGACAAATGTTGTTCCTGGTGATTCATAAAGATTGACAACATGTTGCTTTAGGAAGCACAAGGAACATTTAGGCAACAGGAACATTTGTTGCATGCCACATGTGAAAGTTTGAGTTTGCTCTGATCTAGGAAACCTGGCACTGATAGATCCGCAGCTAAAGTCAGTACCTCATGGCTTCTGGAGAACATAGATGTGTTCCTGTCCCCTTCTGCCCACTGAGTCTCAAAGGATACTACCACAGCAATAAGCTGTGCTTGTGTTTCAGCAGTGACAGATCATAGCCCAGCTTCTCTCTGTGAACTTGTCAGGGAGCTGTGTTTGGGGCTCTGGCTGCCCTACTGCAAGCTGTGATAGTCAGCGTGCAGAGCCACCCCTCCTACTCCCTCTGCTACAAATAGCTGCAACCTTGAACCAAGGGACAGGGCAAGCACTGAAGGGAAATAAATAGCTCTAAGTGCTACGGCTGGAGTTAGTGCCTCATCTCAGACAAGCCAGAACAGCCACAGCTGTACCAGCTACGGGGCTGGCTTTGTTTCTCCATTTACAGGCTGCAAGCCAAAGCACAAAGAAAAACTGCCCAACTGCCAGTCATTATTATAGTGTGAGTAAAACAGATAAATCTAAAGCTTTGTCTGAAAACAGACAGCATGTGTCTTCCCTTCCCCATTCTGTGAAATGTTTAAGAAGCGCAGCAGCACTAGGACCTTTTTTAAGACTATTCTGTTTTCAGGAGCATGGCCTTTTCCCTCCTAGCAGTATACCAACTGTTAGCACTATAGTATTTCAATGCTGCTAAAAATGCTTGCAGACATCCACTTCGGCTCTAAGTAGTTCTACTGAATTTTACAGAATTGTTTGACTCTTTCTTTCTGTGATCAATCCAAAGGACAGGTTTTTGCTTACTTTGACTTCTAGGAATGGGTTTTCTTTGTACAAATATATTCAAAGACATTTATGGGTAAAGAGGGTGGTGGTCATTTATTGAATTTTAGCACCAATGTTTCAGTCATCCTATTAGGAAACAAAAAAAAGTTGTGTGACCTACACACCAAAAAAAACAAGCTGAGTGAATGCTGGAAATGCAGTGTCTGAAACACATACAAGACTGAAATCTGTTTCCATAAGCTGTTGTAATAACAATGCAAAACTCTATCCATCAGTTTTGGCACAAAAAGACAATGAGAGGTATCTTATTCACAACAAAGATTACAGACAGTGATTTGTATTATGCAGCTTAATCACTGCCTAATTATAAGGAAGAATTTCCTATGGAATACCTGGGAAAATAGTGAAGATACTGAAGGTTTCTAGCTCAACCTCATGGTGTGGGAAACTTCCTCACTTGTTTTCAGAGCATGGGAGATAGAGTAAGAAGAGTTTTGTGGAGCCTGAAAAGAGAATTTACTTACCTACAGGTTATCAAAACACATTCTTACCTCATTTGTAAGACACCTTCCTCCACAGACACTTTTTAAAGATGAAAAGACCATGCAAGAGAAGATGTGCTCTAGTGTCTCTTAGCTCATTATAAGAGATCACATACAGTACATACTGTTACAATGCAATCTGAAGAAAGCTTCTGTTAATGTACCATTTATCATTTTCCCAGTGAGATTAATTTATCTACTTTCAAATATTTAACTTGCTTTGGTATTTAATTAAAATCAAAGTAATTGTATGTGTATTTGTATGTTACAACTCCTACAGTATTTGAAAAAATGTAAACCAGGAATAAAGAAACATGCCAGTATTTTTCTTTCTTTTTAAGAATGCTAAAAAAACATCTGTAATTCTCAGTCTCTAAGCAAGAACATAGTCAAACTGGCCTTTCTCCAGTCCACCAAGTCCATCAGCTCAGGCTGAGGTTGGCATACTCCAGTAGGGATTGAGGAGAATTCGAAAACAGTGAACAATGAGGATTCCCAAGAAAATAAATAATAAAATCACAAAGGCAAACATTGTTTTCTGTTCCAGGGTCATGCTAGAATTTAGTGTCATGTTCCCAGATGGCACCAAAGTGTCAGTGAATAGCTCTCCATCCATCATCCAGGGAAGCTGAAATGAATAATTCCACAGCCACCTGCTTTTCGTCATCAGTCCACTGAGGTCAGAGTAGAAGCCATTTAGATGCACCTTGGTATCTGTAGGGCAAGGGGGAAGTAATGTTAACTGTGAATAGCCTTTCTGTTTGCTTACCTCTATACAACTTTCTGCTAATGGGCTAAAATGAGAAGTTTTCAAGATATGTTGTTTTCAATGTTAAAATGTTTTCAAGATAACTTGAAAACAGATGTGCTTGCCTCAGCATCATATATATCAGAAACCTGTTAAAAATCCTGTAGCATTCTGTTGGCAGACACCTATATTAGATTGCCATTTGACACTGAGCTGGCAGTCACCTCTCCCTACCTACTATAGAATTTTTTTTTCCTGAAAGGGGGAAAACAAGAGGTTTAATCAAACTGCTGCAGTGGGTAACCCACAAAAATGGCAAATTATGTGCCTTGCTGTAGGACAAACTGCAGTTGATGGCAGTCTAAATGGCACAAGAAAGTTTTGCAAAACAAATGTAGTTACGGTTTTATATACAATGACCAAAAATGTTTTGAGGTGGGAAGGACCAGAACCCACTGCAGGTCAATAAAATGTGTGTGTCCCCACTATGGAAAGCATCAACTATTCAGTTGCTGTAACGTTGCAGAATTTATGAAGGAAAGGCATAAATTATTTGTGTTTGAAATGACACATTAGGAAGGCAGCCTGAAGTAAGTCAAGTAGTAATTTAGCTCAAGGGCAAATGTTTCCTCTTTCTTAATAACAGAATCAGAATCAAGCTTACAAACACAGCTAGAAAATGTTTGGGTTTCTTTTCTGTCACCAGTTCTGCCACATCAAGAGAATCACTAGGTTTTTGGACTGAACTTGGCTGTTCCTAAACACCAGAGCATATGTTGTGCTACTGCCTGCCTGGCACATCTGCTCTCTTGACTGTCTGTCTGGGTGTCTGTCTACCATTACTCCCTTGTCTCTTGTGCACTGGGCTTTCCTTCCAGCAGGAGGGAAGTGCTGCTGGATGCCACAGCTTAGACTTGGTCATTGGCACTAGTCATTACCTAAAAAGTGTCCTTAGGTGAAAAAGGGCTTCAAAACTGGTTGAAGGACAACACCGTCTCAGCTGAACATGTCATGTTAAAGTAAGAAGAAGGACAAGAAATAGGAACAAAACGCAGTATACAGCACACACAGGTGAAACTTCTACATGATGATAACCATTCCACCATGGGACTAGAGTCATTAATGATTTATAAGTGTAGTAGGTCTGGCTGAGCTGCTTTTCCTCATCCAGCCCTCATGCTGCAGCACTGGGAGCTGGAGGGTGTTGATAACACACCCGTGTTATGACTGCCGGTGCTCACACAGCACCAGAGGATGGGGGGCAGGATGGGGGAGAGGATACAGCCGACCTGAGCTGACCAGTGGGATATTCCATACCATATGACATCAGCTCAACTATAAAGGGAGAGGGCAGGAGGAGGATGGGGGGGCATTCTGCTTTGTCCTCCAAGCGGCTGCTTCGTGTTCCTGGAGCCCTGCTTCCTGGACTCAGCCCAACATCGCCTGCGGACAGGAAGTAGAGAATAACATCTTATCTATCATAACCCACGGCCCTTTGCTTTGCATCTTATTCTCTCCCTGCGTGCCGTGCTGAAGGGGGGTGGGGGGGAGTGATAGAAGGGCTTGGTGGGCACCTGGTGCCGTGCCAGGGTCAACCCACAACAATAAGCATGCCCCATAACAACAGTTAATAGGTATAAGTGGATTAAATATTGCCAGAAATATTCTAAAAACTGTGCCTTAAATGAATTAAAGTGTAAAAATAACAAAAATATTGGAACTACATGGTTGTTGTTGCCTGATTTAATTTATGATGGAAGGGATAGAAAGATTAAAATTGTTAACTTCCAGTCTTTTGAAAGAGTCTCAGCTACCAGGTGATAAAAAATGCAGACAACTGTCTAAAAGAGAGAGACAAAACTTTAGGAATAACTAGTATAATAAAGCTGACAGACTTTTTTGGGGAGCTGATACCTGGCGAAGGGAATAATGAATCCTGGTAATAAATGATCTTGGTATAAAAAAGAAGAAACGTATAAAGTGAAACAGAGTGTATCACTATGGGCATGATGCTACAGTGAAGGCCAAGAGTAGTGCTGCCCCCTTCTAGAAGACCTCTGGTATTATGACTTCAGAAAAACCTTTAGCACACATATTATGTCATGTTTTTTAATGTCAGTTAAGTCTATGCCCTCAGCTTTACACATATTATATGCACTTAACAGTCTTTCCTAAAACTGCAGTCACACAATACAGTAACTATGCTTGCTCTCACAGATCAGAGTGTTTTAGGAAAGGTTTTCCTGGCATTTTTCTAGGCGTTGTCTGAATACAGTTAGCAACTGTGTGAGAAAATGTAGACAATGGAAAATCTCTCACTATCAGAGAAGATCAACCTTTGATAATGTTGGTTTCAAATGTCAAGCTTAGAATAGACAAAGGATCCTGTACATAGTATTTTTCCATTTTTGAAGAAACTTGATTTTAAGAGTACATATGTTTTTGATTACTCAATGGTAAGGAAATACAGTTCATTATTTTCCTTTTGGGATCAGAGTAGGCACCTAAGTGGGATAATACAGAGAAGAGTTTGATACTGATTTTCATATCAGTAAACAGTATTGACTGATTTTAGGAACAGGTGTGATGTCTGATTCTTTTACAGCTAACAACTTTTCACACTCAGAATCCTGATTTTTATGCTGTAAATTATATGCAGTAAAATGCTAAGACTACACTGCAAGGCTAAGAGGAATGTATTTCCAAGGATTTGGGCTTCCAGACAGGCTTCTGAGTGTGCTCGTTACACTGAATGATTGCAAGCTTTTAGGGAAGGCAGTTTTTCATTCCACAGAAAGCCACAGTAGCTGGTATAACACTATCCTTTGTGCTCTTTGGACCTCTTTTTTTCAAGCTAGTACTTAAATGAGATCATTAACCATTTCCTTTGTGACAAAATGATGTTTAACTATTCCCACTGATACAAGCACATGACTACTTTAAAGAAAGAGGTAACTAGCTAAAGACATTAATCGTGTGTATTTATAGACACAAGTAATTAGGCCTGGAAGCACCCTGGCAACAGCAACATGAGCTACCACACTTCTGGCCTCTTGTCATTCATCTGGAGCAACTGGTGTAAGGGAGTCCCTAAGTGCTACCTTCCTTCCCTCCTGTCACTTTCTGTTTTGTCAGTAGAGCTCTGCTGGCACTGGGCACCGAATTCTCTTTGCAATTGGAAACATTCCCTGTCTAGAAGACCATATAGACTGTACATGGAAACGTACCCTTAAACTGTCTTTTCTTTCATGAGAACCTCTGCACTCCTTGCAAGAGTTCCTCCAGCCTGCCTGAACTCAATCCTGCTTCAGTGGTACTGATCAAAGGCTGACAATCAGAAGACTGGAAGAGGATGCTGAGTCACAGCAGAAAGGGTCAAAAAAGCCCTCCCTCCCCATGGCAAGAGGGAGATTTATGCTAGAGGATCCACCTCTAATGCAGATCTCAAGAGGAAATAGATGAAAGCATGAGTGTGATTCACATTCTTAGTATCCCTATTTCAGCACAGAGGTATCCATGCAGACAAAATAAAATAAAACATACAGATCATAACTAGCAAAGCAGTAGAAACCAAACAATAACAATAATATCACAACCTGAATGCATTCTAAGAGCTGAGTCATGTTATAGCATGGATGGAAAAGCCTCAAGATTGTTTAAAAATTCATTGATGTAACCAAGATTCTTTTTAAGTGCAGACTTGCATCTTTTTTTTTTTTTTTTCTGTCCACATCTCAGATAAAATCATAATTGATATAACAAACACACTACCCTTCAGTTAAATGACTATCCCATATTTTGGAGTTTTTTTGAATGCAGAGGTTCTCCCTTCAATTACTTTCTGTAATGGGTTCCTTGCAGTTTTGTTTAATGATTACACAGTTGTACATCACTCTTTCCATGTCAGGCTGTTATTACAATTCTCCTTGTCTATGTGCACATCTTCATCAGGTAGTTCAATTGTAGCTCTCCCCAAGGTGGGGCTTACCGTCTAAGATATTAAATTTATAAAGAAATAAAGAAATGGAGCAAAACTTACATCTTATTAGTGGCATTAAATTGATGGGTAGGTAGTCCTTGGAACATCATAAGCTGTAATAGCCTTCATATAGTTTCAGGTGCCCACCTGTGTCCCAGTAGCTGAACTACAAGCATAGGGTCAAATACCACCACAAGGTCATTGTTCTGGTCCAGCCACTAAGATTTTTGAAGTTAAAATGTCATTGGATTGATTAGTTCATAGAGCTATCTACACATTTGTATGAAAGATACAAACTCTCAGGACTCTGAAGAGTTAAACATGTTCAAAGGACCTTTGATTGGCCTTTCTGTGCTTTCAGCATTTCGTTTGTTTGAAAGCTGACTTCAACTAAAGATTGCTGTACCTTAAAAGGATTTCCTTAGGGCTCACAGTTTAAAGCTTCTTTCTTTGAGAACAAAAGGACTGAGGAAAGAATGACTTTAAGATCTGTGCCTCTAGGAACAACGTATTTACAATTAAATTTGGATTTGTTTTGTTGTTTAAATGACCCCCTCCTTATTACCATGTACAACGTAAATTACAATTTGTACAACACCCGTGTGTTTTTGTTCTTCTCATTTTGCATGTTGGTGAGTAGTCACAGGCAAAAAGACTGCGAAATCATATCCCAGTTTGCTAAGTAGAATCTTACTTCTACCCTTTCTGCCAATTTATATATCCTGTATGTTCACAAAACTGCCTGTCATCCCATCCATGCAGCTACACTATGGCACAAATACGCTGAGATACACAGGAGCTCTGGAGATGGTCTTCAGTTGCCATAAATTGTTCCAGTATTGTCAGAGGTACACACAGACAGGCATTGATGGTCCTTCACCTTTCATAATACTGAGGAACTGGTAACTCAAGAAACTATTGAAGACATCCAGACTGAACTGTGACATACAAAACCTGTGTGTGCACAGATTTAAAGCAAATATTTTAATTAAAAACATGAGCAACGGGACACCATATAAATTGGCAGCGTTTGCTTATTTCTATTTCTTGACAGATCATTCACTGCACAATGTTCTTTGTAAGTCATATAAAACAAATAGAAAAACCTCTGAAACAAACAAACTCAAAGTAGGAATCTGACCAACAGAAAACCTTTAGAATCACACAGGCTTACAGCCTTGCTAACTAGATACGAAGCCAAATATCCTGCTACTGCATCTAGCTGTACAGTTCTGCTGATTTAATTACCATCTTGCTCACTTACACTTTTGACCTTGTAAAATTTGATTGATAAAAATTTCGATTAATCCATAAACACATCATGACATTAAACATCAAGACATTTTAACACATTAATCAGGTTTTTTTCCTCTCTGTCTTAAGTCAACACCCAGGGACTTTCTTTTGCCCTTCTTGTTCACTCAAGATTTACTGGCAAAATCTATTAGGCTTTGTGTCTTGACTTCTGTGCTTCACAATGTATGCCTGCTATGCAGTTATATTACATTAGTGGAGCAATTGGCTTTCCATTATGAAATATCTCATGGAATGTAGCAAGCACACAGCTGTTCCAAGATCATGTGCATGATTTTCCTATACCACCCATACTAGTTTCACTGATTACTCACTTCCTTAGCTACAAAAACACATGGCAAGTTTCTTCAGGCTCAAACATTTGTACACAAATTATTTGGGCAAAGATATTTCCATCTACTCACAGCTCAGTTGCTGTGATTGACATTTTAAACCTACCTTAAATAAACAAAACTTGAACACAAAAAGTACCAGGCTAACAGATTGAATTAGATGTACCTTTCTTTTGCACCCAAATGTGTTTTATATTCCTTCATACTGGATCCTATATGGTTGTTTGCTGCACTGTCTTAAATGGATACATTAACAATGTCCTTTTCACTTCATCATTTTCTTCTTAAAAATTTGATGCCAAACTGACATTGCTGGTCACTTGTAGTTACATATCCTCATCTACTCTCTAGAGCTTTTAAGGATAGGTGTTTGTGTGCAAAAAGAGCCCTTTGGCGCCTCATTCAGCTGTTGACATTGTTGAGTTGATGGGGTTAATTTTAGCAATGAAACAGAGCTAGGAAGGGATCTGTTCTTTTTTCCTGTTGATCCTCTCCAATACCATGCACCACACTTTCACTTAATGCACTGTGAAATGTTTAAAATGCAAACTCACCTTCAATATGCTAATTTGCACATATGATATCTTGAATTCCTCTGCATAAGCTGTGTGAAAATAATTTATATGCAAAAAAAAAAATCAAAGTTATTCTAAAAATGATATACTACTTGTGAAGTTATGAAGGTACGAATCTGTGAAACAGTGTATTTACACCATCCAGGAACCTGTGTAGTGGTTTGAAATATGCATGCAACAGACCCTTTTCCTTCCTCTGGTTACACCCTTCTTTTTAAAAGAAGATGTAGAAATACACAGGCATCAGTATTACAACTATTCTCCACAGTGAATATCTTAAATGTGTAGTAGTAATAAGATAAACAAAAAATGTTAAAGCTTTTAAAGCCAATACCATGGGTAAAACTGTTACAGTCTGGATCCTACATGAATCAGCAAGATGAAAGTTCATTGTCTTAATGGTCATAAATCCTTACCAAAAAGTATTTGCAGCTCAAAATTACAAGAAATGCATCTTATACAAAGTTCCTTTCTGGTATTAGTAAAAGATGAATTGTAATATATTCTCCAGAAAGTAAACAGGAAGTACACAACAATGCAATCACTATACATTCATTAAATTATTGTTATTTTTGAGTCTAATGTCATTACTCATGCCCTGCTATATAGGACATAATAGACAGTATTAGCCAGGCATGTGCAATGTTAAGGTTATAATTTGATTGATCAAATAAATGAAGAAAATAAGAGAATTTCTCAGAAACATACCTTCGCATAGTCAGGAGGAAACTTGACCCATTTCCATTGCAGCAATTACAGTTAGTTACAAGTATCTTTAGTTTCCATTCTTCTGCACCTGTCTTGCATTTCTAAGCACAAAGGATCAGGGATTGCCAAGGAACCAGTGAATATTCAAGTTCACAAACTGCCTTTTGAAGGCTTAGAATTATGCATACAAAAAAAACCCAAGCCCGCAAACTCGAATGAGAATTCTATTTGTGTGTTGAAAGTAATTAGCTGACAATTCTGTTGGTTTTTTTTTAAATGAGGCTATAAATTCGGTTCTGCCTTAACAGCTCTTCAATGGACTCTGCTTGGCTGAGTACAGCAGTCTGCAGTCACCTCATAGGCTGTCTGAAACCAGTTTTAGCAGGACTTTAACATTTGAAAGATGAACAAACACAACTGAAAAAAGCAACAGAGTATTCCTATACTTTTGCAAAATTAGACCTATAATTTGTTAGTGTTTCTCTCTTCTTCTCTGTTGATTATTGTCAGTAATCTGTCTTTTTAATGCCAATTAACACTCCTTTTATCAGTCAGTAGGAATATTGATTACAATTTGCAATCTTCAGACAAATACTTTCATCTTTTACACTTCTT
The DNA here is from genome assembly GCA_025345505.1 of Todiramphus chloris collaris. NCBI lineage: Eukaryota > Metazoa > Chordata > Aves > Coraciiformes > Alcedinidae > Todiramphus > Todiramphus chloris. The sequence continues at coordinate 3,421,804 of JANVCC010010034.1, read as the reverse complement.
AAAATGTAGTGCATTATATAAATGCCAGTGTTGTACTTTCTTCACAATACAAACTGACCTTGAAATGGGACAGGATATAGTCAGTACCATTTACTGCTTAACTTCTGAATTTATATCTAGGGATTTTTGCCCCAGGAGTACTAAAAACTTCCATGTACTAAAACTGCCCTTGATGTAGCTGCTTTTTATTTTGAGGGAAAATATATAACTAAAGTGAGAAGGTTCTTGTTCTTCTTTCCCATGAGAAAAAGGAAGTCAGTTTTAGAATGTCAGTCTGATAGGCTGATTAAAAAATGTAAGGCTATTTTTTTTTCCTGAGAGTTTCTACTTAAAATCAATTAGACACACACATATGCACACAGAGAGCCCTGAGTCCATTCTAGGGTGACAGAGTGTAATTTGTTTTGAACTTTTACAGGTAACTTCTGTTTTCAGATAACCCACATTTTCATAAATCAAAAAAAAAAAAGAATATGGGATGATATTCTCCTCTTATATATTTCCCTCAAGCTTCTGGTATGGACAACAGATTTGAAGCTCACAAGAATTATCTTCCTTTCTCTGTCCCTTGAGAATTTTCCAGTGAAAGCATACTTTGCTTTAAAACATTAACATTGCCAACTACGTTGTGGTTGGAAGGGTCAATGTTATATAGCGTGGGATTATGGTTTTTACAAGTGCAAAGCCCTGGCCACAGTGAAATAAGAGGCAAATCTTCCACTTTTTCACCAGAGACTGGACTTTATGCAAATATGTGTCTTTCAGTATAATGCATAAATACCTGACTAAAAAGGTAGTCCAATGAGTATCCCAGGGGCCTTGCCTCTAGACTTATATCATGCTTACATGGGAAGCATAAGAGGAGAAACAGTTTGATCTCTTACAAATGAGAAGTTCTGACTTTCAGTCTATTTTTTGGTCTAAAGTATGAAAATGGAATCAAACTTAGTCCAATTTCAGCAATATGTTTTCTGTTTCTAAGGAATACATGGGGAATTTCTCTCATTTCACAAGAGTTCCTCTTTTGCCTCTCCTTTATCAGTTGAGAACATGAAGTATGTTTTCAGTCTTACACACAGCTACGTTTAGGTCTAGAATTAGAGCTGACTCAGAGGTCTGGCAGGACCTCTTATGGGGGAAAGTCCTCCAGTAAGGCAGGAATGTGGGAATAGGCTTTCCAAAGGTGTGGGACATGAGAGAACTTCTTGCATATGACACAAGCCTTATCTTTCACCCAGTGTGGGATATTCACTGTCACTGCACAGTTATGCAGAAATCCTGTTTGAACTGCACATGAATGGTTCAGCCCTTTTCAGGAGGAGCAATTTAAACTCAATTTCAGAGCAGCTTTATAAGAACCTCTAACACGTTTTCTTTCCCAAACTAAGGTGTAACAACTAGGAATCAACAGAGAGAAGCTACAGCTTTTCAGATGTAAGTTACCAGAATTGTCTGGTTGGCCTTGACTGCGTGGTTGCTTATTTTTACAAACATGAAGAGCATCTTTTTTCTTTCATAGCATGAAGAGCTGTTGAGAATCTATAGAGTATCTTGCATGCAGCTTGGCAGGATTTTCAAAGGAACTCAGGGTTTTTAAAACCACAGAATCACAAATCACAGAATAATCATGGTTGGAAAGGATCTCCTAGATCACTGAGTCTAACCATACCTACAAGACGAAAAATACCTAAATACCCAACCATTAGGAAAAAAAAACAAACCAAAAAGCCCCCAAAACAAACAACGCCCCCCCCCAAATAAGCAAAAAAACCCCAAAACTAACAAAACAAACCCAAAAAACAAACAAAATAAAACAACCAAAGAAAAATACCACAAACAAAAACCAAAAACCCCACACCCCACACGCCCCCTACATGCCTGCCCCTACAGCATGTCATGAAATACCATGTCAACTCATTTCTTAAATACCTCCAGGGATGGTGACTTAACCACCTCCCTGGGCAGGCTGTTCCAGTGCCTCACCACTCTCTCCGTAAAAAATTTCTTCCTAATATCCAATCTAAACCTCCTCTGCTGCAACTTCAGACCATTTCCCCTGGTTCTGTAATTAGTAACTAAGGAGAAGAGACCAACACCCACCCCTCTACAACCTCCTTTCAGGGAGTTGTAGAGGGCAATGATGTCCCCCCTTGAGCCTCCTCTTCTCCAAACTAAACATGCCCAGCTCCCTCAGCCTCTCCTCATACAACTTGTTCTTTAAGCCCCTCATGAGCTTGGTACCTCTCCTCTGGACATGTTCCAGCACGTCAACATCTTTCCTATAATGAGGGGCCCAAAACTGAACACAGTACTCGAGATGAGGTCTCACAAGGGCTGAGTACAAGGGCACGATAACTTCCCTTCTCCTGCTGACCACTCTATTCCTTATACAAGCCAGGATCCTGTTGGCCTTCTTGGCCACCTGGGCACACTGCTGGCTCATGTTCAGACGTCTGTCTAAAATGTTAATATATGTCTAAAATGTTAATATATCTCTCATGACTTGTATTTAGGAAAGTAGTACAGGAAAGTAGCTAAGTAGACTGAAAAAGGCAAATGACAAAAAGTGTATTTTCAAATAAATCAGTATTATGGCTTGCAATGTCTTTGTTCCTGTTTAATATTAGTAATGACAGATACTGAGATCCTTTTAATTTCTTAAGAGGCTGATAGTCATAACCAACCATGTAGCAAAGTATAATATAACGTTGTACTTGGGTTTATAAACCTGCAGATAGACAGGTTTATAACAAGGGTGATTTTGGGTTTTATCTTCTGAATCTGTCAAAAGATGTTTCTAGCAGGCAAAACATACCCCCCCATACTTCATCCACAGAGATATTGTCCCTTTCAAACAACCCATGTAACACCTTTTTTCTCTGCAGCAAGATCATCCTTTTGTTTCTTATTTTTATGGCATGCAAACACAGGTAGCCAGGTCCATTATGTAGAACGTGAAATACAGCCACTGAACAAGAAGTAAATTAACTTTAGCATCACTGTAGTTACCTGGACTACAAGCTAATGCTGCTCATTTCTGATTTGGGTACCTCTCCAAAAGTCTTCTTCTTTCTTTCAGTCCTTTTTTTCATGCCTTTAATGATACCATATGGGAAGAATATCTGATTCTGGATGAACAAATCAGTACATTACTACATCTGTATCTTAATTTTTCATTTACTCCAACCTGGCCTTTTCTCTTTCATGTTTTTTTTTTTGACAGTGCAAGACCTGAATAAATTGGAGACCACATTCCTACTCCTCATATTGACAAGTGACTAATTCCAAGGAGAAGAGGACTGCTGATCCAAAGTGCAACAGAAAAAGCTGTGGCCCAATAATAATCTCCACAATGGACTTGTGATACAACCTTAGGAAGTAACATGATATAGTTTGTCCTTCAACACCTTTTCTGACCACAGTAAGAGATTTGGGTTCATAGTGCTTTATGGATTTCTCTCAAGACCTATGCTCTGTAATCAAGAGACAGACTCCTTGTTTCATGAAGCTTTTCTGAAATAAAGATGGGCTAGCTGTCTTTCACCAGTTCATTGGAAGCATGGTATCCTTAGCTCTCCAAACTTTAACCCACCAAACACATTGAAGAACCACCCCCCCCCCCCCCCCCCCCCCCCCCCCCCCTCCTCAAATACATAAGTGTAAGAAGTTTGCAACAGAAATACCTCTTCTGGGGGACAGGAGGAAGAAGATAGTGCAATGCATAGTTCTAGGAGTAGGATATCTCCCAGTGTTGTGCCCTCCCATTGTACCTCTATGCTTTGGTTTACCTTGCTGTAAAACAAGCAGAGTTTCAAGGAATTTCTGCAGAAATCATAGGTCACGTGTAACATTTTCATTGCTTGAATTAAGGCAGTAGAACAAAGTTGCTGTGTGATTGATCCCATGTAGCAGAACTTTAAGGAGGCATAAAGTTCATCCATGCAAGTGTGTGGTAGAGTTATCAGCTTTTAGTCCAGAGGACATGCAAGGAATATGATTATTTAGTGGAATGAATTCACTCTTTAATGGAAAGTAATCCATTTCAGAGAAACTATCACATATTACTTGGTGCAATTGTACTTTGTCTTTAACCTTTTACTATGATTTATGTGATTAGGTCACCAAATGAAGTGGTTTTGGAAAGCATGATTAAACACTTTAAGAAAATAATCTCTATCTTCAGGCACATTGTGCAACTGTACTTTTCAAATGTTTGACCTTCCTCATCAACCTGGCTGTATCAAAATATAGAAATATGTCCTTCAAAATTCCATTTTACTTTTTTAATATAAAACCAGGTGAGAACAACTGAAGCTGCAAATTAATTGTTATTATGCTGATACTGAATATCTTCAGTTTTTACTCCACAATTCGAGTTGCAATATCTGTCTAGCACATTGATACTCACTGTAAGCATAGAACAATAAATGTAATTTCTGTGTAGTTTATCTGCTGCAAGCTTCTGTTTTAAAACTGTTGTCTGAAATTATAACCAATAGATAATGCCTGAAGAAAAAGAAACATAGACACAAAGACACAGTTCAGAAAGAAGTAATTTTTGAATCTGCTCAAATTTTCTGCTGAAAAGGTTTACCTCTGTAATGGATCTACATTACCGAAGTGGATGCTATGCTGTCCAAACACGTCCAACCCTGTTTGGCTTCTGGTGTCTGTGCCAACAGGCAATGAGAGCTAGAAAGTATTCCAGTGGTGAACAGGGTGTGACCCACCCACTGCTCACCAGTGCACTGAACAATGATTAACAGTTAAAATGTATGCAAACTAGTATTCTAATTAAAGTTTGATAATGTGAGGCTTTGAATTGGCCTTTCATTGCCCTTGGAAATAATCAGAGAAGAGAAGCAAGGTGCTTATCAGCAGAAGTCATTATCACAAAGGCCAAATTCAGCACATGACCATTCCACATCTTCATTATGTTGGGCAATCACGAACAGAGACAGACACAGGCCACAAAAAACAGCATGGATTGGGAATATATGAATTCCCTTGGGCTGCTTAAGCTTGTTTCCATCTGGTACTTGGAATTTGTTTCTTACAACTGAGGGATCTGGTTGCAGCTCTGTTCTTAGGTTCATGTTTAAACATCAAAGCAAAGATAATTTTCCTCTAGAATTTGCATAGTCTGTCCCTGCTGAACTTAAATGATTTTATCTAATTACTTTAATACTAGATATATAAAGGGACTTCAGCAACTCCAGTTTAATCCCTGAGATCTCAACTCTAATCTAGCATATTTTGACAGTTTATCTGTACTTCTTTACATGAATCCTACCCAGCTATACTCTTCCTGTCTTTCAATATCTCTCTACATGAAGCCAACATAAGCTTTACCCTGCTGCTGTCATTGGGGAAGGAGGAGAGTATTTGCAGGAAATGGAGGAAGGTGGGTAAAGCTACTTTTAGAGTGCCTATTCAGCAGTGAAAAATTCCTCACCTTAGTGTCCCTTAATGTTTTTTATCTCTGAGAGATTGCCAAGAACCTTATTTTCTTTTGCATCTGCACATGTACACAAAGATAAAGGTTAGCTCCAAAGTAACGAGCAGAAGTTGAATTCTTCACATCACCATACAGCATGGCAGAAATTGAGGCATAATGTTCTATAAAGGGTCATGCTTTGTCTGATTCATCATTTGTATTGGAAAAAACTTTACTCTTGTTTCTATGTGGTATTGTTTCACTGTAAATCTTATGAAAAACACATTTCTGCATGGTACTGAGGACCACTGTTACCCAATTAACTCTATAGCATCTGGGCATATTTAGCAGTTAAAGAAAATTAATCCGTTTTCTGTTCTTCTGCCATTTGAATTCCCTTATCTTAGTATCTCTTTGCAAGACATCTACTGTACAGGACTTTTATTCTCATCTTTTATGGAAACTACTGAAAACCTGAGAGGAAGAAGTGTAAAGACAGCTGTTTAATCTCCTTGTTCCTTTCTTATTGATACGTTCTTGTAAAGGATTTGAAAGGTCCCATCAGACAACTCAACAAAGAAAAGAATCACGGGCTCAGTGCTCTAAATAATGCACCTCCACTCAGTAAATCACTGCAGTTTAAATGGCAATAGTACAAGAATACATGATAGCCTTGCTCTTTTCACAACAGGGCTGACAGGTATGCCTGCAAGTCAGTGCACTTCAAGAGTATACTGCATTGCTCCATAAACCATTCTATGATAACCTGCTTGTGAAGTATTAAATGTTATATATTAGGAACCATCATAAAATGTTCTCTGTGTTTATTATGATTTTTGCATTAGAAGAGAAGTGATAGAAAGGGCAAGAAGCAAAAGTTTATTCTGCAATCCATACAACACTATACAGAACATGAGGACAACAAACGTCTTCTTAGACATCCTTTTGTAAGATCAGTGTTTAAAAGCCCAGTTTCCTTCATGATGATAATACAATTGAATTTACTCATCTTTGGTTTTGGAGTGCTCAATTTGAGAAAGATAGAAAATTCGGAGATTGAAAACAACCCTCAGATAGTAAGACCCCTCAAAAGCATCACCAGTTCAGGAATCCAGAAATTACATAACTTATTTTTTAAAAGATATTTTAAGTCTGTTTCCTCATAAATGATTGTACTGAACTTTAAATTTTACACTTGGACCATCACTTTTTAAAACTGCAAGTCCAGCTTCATCACCCATTCATCCTTTGCAAACAAGATTACAATTAAAAATTCCTTCTGTGTGCATGATCTTCAAGGTTAATAATTAATTTGCTGTAGCGGTGCAGTAGTTCTTCCTTCTGAATGCACAAAATAGACATAGGATTGGCTAAAACCTGTCAGATCATTGCTCCATTATTGATTTTTCATGGCTCCAGCTAAATTACAACTGTTGCAAGCAATTGTTAATTATTTATGTAATAACATCTATTTAATTAATAGTTGTTTTTCTCAGGTTTTCAGCAAGTGTTGATTGTGTACTGGGAGAATAAGCCAAATCTGTCGCTGGGGGTGACATTGTAAAAATGTTTTCTTAAAGAATGAGACCGCTTAATTATAAAGAGTCAAGTACTTGGTTTTCCATTTGCTTTCTCTCTGCCGTTGTGGGTGAGTTGGCTCCTGTGACCATAGCAACGGTCGCAGCTGGTGACAGAACAAGATGTGCCGCACTGTCTTTAATGTTAGCAATTGTCTACAGGTGTTTGACAGCTCCTCTACCATAGCTTGCTCCTCTGGGCATCATTTGCCTGCATGGCAGCTAGTCTCAACAGGACTTCTGCTTTGACATGGCACACATGCTTTCCTTACTCAGGTTCCAGAGTGCAGTATTTAGTAGTCATTAGATGGTTGCAGTTGTTATGGAAGATGTGGGGTCCAATTATTCATGGTTACCACAGTCTATTACTGGCTGTTTATTTAAATAAATCAGAATTATGGTGGAAAGAAGGCTCTAATTCCTTTGGCATTGCTTTGTTGGATTTGGAAGAAAATTTGGTAGTTCAGAATTTGTAATTCAATGACACAATTTAGCATAACCTTACAAACTTTTATCATTTCATTTGGCAACTAATGCTTATATGCTCGCCCACGTAAGTTTCATCACCATATCTTTTGGTTTTCTTTCAGGAATGAATGAACACTTTCATTTTCATAATGTACTCATACAGTACACATTTATTGCTCCGAAAGGATATAGGATAGCTATAGTAGGGCCAAGAGCCTTGGTGTGATGTAACCTGCTCACTTCCCACATTTACCTTCTAACAATACTCCTAGAGTCTACCTGCCCATTCTTGTTTCCATGGAATCTGAGCAGTTCACAAAGAGGCTTCACATGTTATGAAGACTACAATGTCCTTACAGTTGGCAGCAACAGGTGTAAAGGACTGCCCATATACAAAAGAATCAGAGACTTTGAAATAAGTCATGGTCCTCCAAATCACCTGCTTCTCCTGCTGGCATCAGGACCATCTGGGTGGTCGCTGTGGCAGGGAGTTTTTCCTATTAGCCTACCCAGGATACTGCTGCCAGTAGGTTAAAACCAAATTTTCTCAGACAGTCATGTAACAAGAAGGTGATGTAGAGATTAGAGAAAACTTTGTAGCTCTGTGGTATGAGACTCGAGGTTTAGGAGGTAGTGCCACTTACCCTACAACATGTTTACATCACTAAAAATTAAATTTTGTAAGTATGATTACTCAGACATATGTCATGACAGTATACCTGCCTGATGATGAACTACTTTATGTTAGAAAACAATTCAATAAGCAGTGCTGCAATATTTTTACTATTTAGGCCAAAATTAATGGGAGAAAGAAATTACTGCGTTTCAAAGGTATTCAGTTAATTGCTGGCCTCGGGAAAAATAAACTAATAATTAAGTAATTTTTTGGTGAACTTTTCGCAAGTATCACAGTTCTTAGGTATTCAGAGGAGGCAAATATGCATTTTATGAAAAAGTGTCTGCAATATGTATTTCTAAGTTTTAATTATATTTTCAGAACAGCATAAGAACCAAATGCAGAGATTATTGCTGTTCAGTTATCAAAGTTCTGTTTTGTTTTGTTTTATTTTGGACAGCATATGAATCACAGATCAGATCGAAGAGCCATAAAATACCTAAATGCATACTATGACAATAATTGCCATTCATGGCCCACAGTTATTTACACCAAAATAAATCAAGATACATTTCTTTTCACTCATGCATATATTTAAACAATGCCCCACAAACCCATCTTAGTACCAGCTTCCTCCCTCGTACTTGAGCCTTCAGACTTGGAGTATCTGTCCCACAGGGAAATGACTGAGGATGGGTTCCTATAGTGGGTTCCTATTCAGATGACCTGTGCTGGCCATTTTTACTGAGCTTTGAATTTTCCAAGAGGGAGATAAAAAACAGAAGGAAGGAGAAAGAAAGCTCCTGAAATGACAATTACTTGTTAACTGTAAAAAAATAGAGAAAATAATTGTGACAGGTGACCAGCTTTAGTAAAAATAAACAGAATCACAGAATCATTTAGGTTGGAAAAGACCCTTGGGATCATCGTGTCCAACCATTAGCTCTGCTCTACAAGTTCACCCCTAGACCATATCCCCCAACACCGCATCTAAGCAATGCTTAAACACATCCAGCGATGGAGACTCAACTGCCTCTCTGGGCAGACAGTTCCAATATCTCACCACATTTTCCGTGAAGAATTTTTTCCTACTGTCTAGTCTAAACCTACCTAGTTTCAGGTTTAGGCCATTCCCTCTGATTCTGTCCCTAATTACCTGAGAGAAGAGACCAGCACCAGCCTCTCTACGATGTCCTTTCAGAGGACATTGAGTAGAGACATTGCAGAGACATTGCAGAGAGTGATGAGGTCTCTCCTCAGCCTCCTCTTCCTCAAACTAAACAGACTCAGCTCCTTCAAATGGTCCTCATATGATCTATTATCCAGTCCCTTGACCAAGTTCGTTGCCCTCCTCTGCACCCGCTCCAGCACCTCGATATCTCTCTTGTACTGAGGTGCCCCAAACTGGACACAGTACTCAAGGTGAGGCCTCACCAGTGCTGAGTACAGGGGGACAATCGCCTCCCTGCTCCTGCTGGTCACACTGTTTCTAATTCAGGCCAGGATGCTGTTGGCCTTCCTTGCCTCCTGGGCACACTGCTGGCTCACATTCATTCGCCTGTCTGTTATAACCCCCAGATCCCTCTCCGCCAGACAGCTCTCCAACCACACTGCCCCAAGCCTGTAGCTTTGCATGGGGTTGCTGCAGCCCGAGTGCAGGACCTGGCACTTGGACTTGTTGAAACTCACACCATCAGCAGTGGCCCAGCGATCCAGTCTATCTGAGTCTCTCTGGAGAGCCTCCCTATCCTCATTCAGATCAACACACCTGCCTAACTTGGTGTCATCTGCGAATTTTCTGATGGTAGACTCTATGTCCTCATCAAGATCATCAGTAAAGATGTTAAATAGAAACGGTCCCAGCACTGAGCCCTGAGGAACACCACTTGTGACCTGCCGCCAGCTGGATTTAGTACCATTGGCCACTACTCTCTGGGCCCATCCCTCTAGTCAGTGCTTGATCCAGCAGATCGTATTCTCATCCAGGTCATGAGCAGCTAGTTTTTCCATTAGAAAAAATTAGAAAGAAACCCTTATTTTCCATTAGGAAAAAACCTCACCATTAAAACCTAATTGAACATTTGCATTTCAGAGGTGCAATATATGGAGGATTTGCCGAGCTCTGCATCACTCCTTTATTATTCTTTTAAAGTGAATAATTTATAATTGTTTTTGGAGATCTTTTATCAGCCACTTATCTTCCTTCAGCTGGGCTAGTGAAGTGAGGAATAAAATTAATTGCTGTTTAATATATAAGAATGAATCCAGAACAGCAGGAGAAAAATGACTGCCCTAATGGTTAAATATTTTACATTTATCAACAAAACTTCAATTCAAAATACAAGGAATTTAACCTTTATTCCTTATCTGACCATTGAAAAATTTGGTGACACTGTGAACTACAATATATTTGCTGCATACTCTAAATTTAGTTGTTGGTAAATAAATAGAAATTGTTGTCTTATTGGAAAAATTGTCTTGTTGTCTAACCAGTTTTCTCTCACAGATGTCCCGTGGAAATTGTCAAAACTTTCATCCATCAGGTGGGTTATATTCCTTACAGCTTTGTTCCACTATTACAGCACTGAGACCAATTAAAGTCTCCTTTTACGGATTTTACCAGCTAAACGATAAATGTGTGTTTGCCATCACTACCTTAACTACAGCAGCAATGGAAAAACTCTGAAAATACTACTTATGTGTTGTTGGAATTAATTTTAGTAAAACACCTATTCTCCATATTTTCCTGCAACATAGACAGCTTTTTTCATATCTCCTGTAAAGTTAAAGAAGTTGAACTAAAGAGAAAAATAAATTATGGACATCAAAATATAACCCACAAATGTACTGCACATTTATTACTAACTTCCCATAAACACTGTGTATTCTTTGGGCTGAGAAATTATAGATGAAAAGTATCATAGACAGAGCAGCGAGTATACCTTCATGCATGTTTTTCTACAAGAAAATCTTCATGAAGATTTTTCAGCTTTTTTCACTCTCAAATGATTTTGATGGATAGACATGTGTTAATGCATATGAATAACAACAGGCACAGAACACTCTCTGTATTTACAATATCTGTACTACTGACAAGAAAGCATTTCCTCCAGATTTTATCATTCTGCTACAAAAGTGCACAGGTGTGTGACTGATTGACAACATACTTACGCTCTGCATAGTGAAACTAACTTGTAGGTTTCTTTCTGGACCAGGAATCTGCCTTTGCTTTACAGTTTTGGATCTCTTTATTAGGTGCTACTCTGTACATTCCAGGAGCTTGTACCTCTTGAGTGGTTTTTGTTGTAAAGCACAATTTAAGTCCAGCCTGCTCTCTGGCCTTTCTGCTGTAGCTCACCTGCCACCATGCTGTGTGCACTGTCTTGAAATATATCCCCGTGCTTGCTGTGGTTTAGGTGGAATGCAGTAATTCATACTCTTCCGTGTTACAAAAGTTTCAGAGTTAGTGTCTTCCAACCAAATCTAATTACAACCAGCAAGGGTATCATCAGCTTCAGAGACTTCATTTCTGTTGTATTGTATTACTATCCAGTTTGCCTGAATGGTACTTGTTCATTGACTTCTGAAGGTCCAGTTTATCTTAACCATTTTGACCTCCGCGTTCCTCAGGCATTTCAGCTGTAGAGGACTTCTGGCTTTTTTGGCTGTAATTTTTAAAATCTGCCTTATGCCTATTTGCATATTCTGCTCAGTGATCACTCAGAGCAAAGGAGTGCAGCATAAGCTGGCGCCATTATTTATGTGAGTTCTATTGAGTCTTGTACATTGAGCTTGTTAATAAGACAAACTGCTTATTCCAGAACTTCACTGTAGGTATGGATCTCCAAGATGGAGACAGAGGTCTTTCTGCCCAAATCTGTACAAGCATGGTGCAAAACATCTGGTTTCTGCTATTTTTCAAAGGTGATTGGTCATGACTGCTTTTGAATTCCCTTCAATAGTTCCTTGTAGTGTTTGAAGCTGTAATTTGAACCAGTGCAAGATTAATTATTTCCTAAAAATGATGAGTAAGCACTCATGAAAACACTTGAAAATTCCAAGTCTTGTTTTCTCAGTTTACCTGTTGACAGAAAAGATGTACAATGAGGCATTAAGCAGATGTTTGGTTGTGCCATCAGAATAAATCATCTCTTAGTCTCTTCTAGGTGAAAGGTGAACTTTTCCTGTAACCATAGGTCTTCTCAGCTGCTTGAAATGTCCAAACTGTGACCCTTGCTCCTTCAGTCTTCCTTTGCTGATGTGGGACAAGCAGTGGACATTGTCTAGCTGCATTTCTTCAGGGCTTTCAATATGGTTTCCCACAGCCTCCTCCTGGAGAAAGTGATGCATTATGGTCTAGACAAGTGGTCTTGTTATACAGCAGGCAATGAAATATTCCAATCAGCAAAACAATGATGTAAAAGAGTTACCATGGCCTTGTGTAACCTGCTCTGGTGGTCAAAGGAAGGAGCTAAGAGATAAGGAAGTATTCGCTTTACCAGTGAAATGTGAAAGTACAACAACTAGGCCTTTGAGGAGGAGTACAAAAAGACTGATAATAAGGAACATCCTACCCAAAAGGCAGTGAGCCTGGGTAACTGCCAGAGAAGCATGAATACAGGACAAATCTGCAGAAATTAGGGGAAAGGTAAAGGTGTCAGGGGGACCACCAACCCAATTCAGGACCAAAAAGGCTTGCCCCACCGACCTGTAAGGAGCATATGTGCTAATATATGTAGGAAAGGAGGCTAATTTAAATATGACTAATCCCTTAGCACATGGTATGGTAATTACTGACTGACAGTGCAAATTCAGGAGTGTTTACCAATCCTGTAACAGGACAAATGCTTGGCGGCTCCTTTGTGTGGCGTGCTGGCTTTGTGGAATTAACCACCTAGCACCCACCCTTGTGCAAACATGAACCAAAGTAAATACCTCTGCTCTGCGTACCTATCAGCGTATTGCACACTGGATGAATGACCCCCCTTCTGGGACAACAGTCTGCGTGCTGGGTGTGGAACTGGCCAACAGGCTGCATGCAGAGGGTGGTGATAAACAGCTTTTTCATACTGGTAAGTGGGGTTGTCCAGGGATCAATATTGGGCCCAATGATGTTTTGTAACTTCATAAGTGATCTGGATGATGGGATTAAGTGTACCCTGAGGAATTTTGCCAATGATACCAAACAAAATGGGGTAGCGGACAATTCACAAGGGAGAGCCATGTTGCAGGAACACCTGGATAGGCTGGAAGAGTGAGCTAACAAGAACCCTTTGAAGTTCAACAAAGACAAATATAATGTCTTGGACCTGGGATAACAGAATCTGAGAGTGCATCACAGGATGTGACCTGCCCACCTGGGAAGCAGCAATGTGGAAAGGAATCCGGGGGTCCTGGTGGACAACAAACTTAATATGAATGAACACTGTGTTGCTGTGTCAAAGAAAGCCAATGTATGCTGGGCTGGATCGACAAGGCATTACCAGCAGAGATAAAGAAGTCATTATCCCACCCTACTTAGCACTTCTCAGGCCACGCTGGAGAGAGTCAAGAAAAAGGCCACAAAGACAATCAAAGGACTGGGAATCTTGACATATGAGGAAAGGCTGAGAGAATAGGGTTTGTTCAGCCTTGAGAGAATAAGGCTTAGGAGAGACCTTATCACCACAGTATTCCAGTAATCCACTATTTAAAGAGTGGATACCAAGAAGATGGAGACTCCCTTTTTACGAGGAGTCACACGGAAAAGATGAGGGGTATTGAGTACAAGTTACTGATGGAGAGATTTCAGTAAGACACAAGAGGAAAAATTTTCACAAGAAGAACAATCAGCCTGGAATAATGTCCTCAGGAAAGTGGTCAATTCCTCAACATTGCACACTTCTAAGATTCAGCTGGACAGGGTGCTGGGCCATCTTACCTAGACTATGGTTTTGCCAAGAAAGGCTGGATCTAATGATGCTTGAGATCCCTTCAAACCCGGTACTCTATGATTGAAAATACACTTACAGATATGATGTAAATCTGCCACCCAGATAATTGCACTGAAGAGGTGGTCATTTTCTGGACACTTATGCAGACAACCAGAGACATTCGTGCCCCTTGGGGGTGATCTCTTTTAAACCCATTCACAGTCTGGTTTTTCACGCTTTACACAACTATAAACAAAGAGCAAAGCAGCTTCTCTTGTTGCCACATAAAAACCTCTATGCAGGGCTCCCTCAGTACTTTATCCTTGCAGGGTTATTAGGTAACAAGGGCTATCCAGGGATCTGGCCTTGACTCACACAAATATGGTGTGCAAACATGACTATTTCAGTTGCCAGCGTGTTGTTTTGTGAAGTAGTTACACAAGTATACATCTCTATAAACCACTAGGCAGTCTGTCATATGAATGCATCATGATCATGTCAGGGTCTACCTTTTACTGCAGGAAAACATTTAATGCAGGATTTTTCAGCTTCTTGTTCTTGTACACATTGACATAGGTCAGTCTGATGCTGTGTTTTGCACCCTCCAAATCCCTCAGGATATATTCCTATAGATGAATTTCAAAAAGGGTGTCCCAGGGCCCCTTCCTACACTTCCCTAAGACCCATCAGCATCTCTCGTTCGGTGAATTTAAAGAGCCAATTCACAATTTCCCGTTTTAATTCTTTGGGGATTTTCCACTTTCTGAACCTGAACTACGCAGAGCTAGATATGATCCACCTCATTGTTATAGTAAACAGGTTCTGAAAGGATAATTGACAACGTTTAGTAACCCCACCTTGTCTGGAAGATTCATGGCAAGACTTGACAAAAGAGGCTGGATTACATTCCCAGGAGATTTTTGGCAGAGGAATGTCATAACATCAGGCAGAAGCTTTATATTTTGCATTTAAGTACTCTCAAATCACTTGAAGTCTTATGGAGACAGCAGTACATTAGTACAGCACCACTACTCTGTGATCCAGGCAAGCGGGTGTGCTTTCTGGGGCATACGTTTTTGTCATGAAGAAACTCCTCATCACATACTTTCCTTTAAGCAATCCTCATTGTGATACAAGTTGTCATCCATTTAGCAAGTCTGGAAGAAAAGAAGGAATGATTCATTTTTTATATGCAGACAGATCATAAAAGCATGAATCTATCTATAGTCTATTCATGAGGAAACTCCCACGGAAGGGAAAGCTTGCTCCTTTCACTCTATATGCATTTTACATTAAGTAACCACCTAACAGAATCAAACCAAACCAACCAACCAAAACCAAAACCAAAACAAACAAAAAGACAAACAAACAAACAAGGAAAAAAAAAAGCAAAAAAACCCCAAAAACAAACTAAAAAAACAACCAAGCAAACAAAAAACGCAAACAAACAAAACCCCAAACAAACAAACAAACAAAACCACAAAAAAAACCCCACACCAGAACTCATACTGGGAGCCACCTGGTGAACATATATAAAAGCTGGAGGCTGCTGCCACACTGTGAGTTGGACCCCAGAGGAGGTGTATGCAATGCTTTTGCTAGGCTCTTCTCTCATTAAGGTTAAAGCAGGAGCAAGGAACTATGTGGAAAAGCTCTGGGGCGTCTCTGACCAGGTCAGTCAGAGAGGGAAGACAGGAAGACATCCTAGTGTGTTCAAGCAGTTATTAGCCAGGGAGTGGTTTAGTTCTCAGTTTCAGAGTTAGGTTCCTGTAGTCCACTTAATGTTGCTTAAGGCAGTTAAAACTTTTGGATATGACTTTTCGGTTTAACTGATGCTATAGGGTCAGTTTCTGTAGGGCTTGCAATAAGAGCACCATATCCAGGGTTCCAGTCCCAGAGACTACAAACTCCTATATTTGTATTTGATTTTAAAATAGTATGATACACTTAAGGCTTTAAATGGAGACAATGTGCAATTCTGAAAGAATTATCAGAAATACATTGGTATTTCAGGTAATTTCTGACAGCACTAGTAATGGGATGAATTTGTATCTCCATCTATTTAACAGGAAAGATCCTTTAGTGTTCTTGAAGAAAGTTTTTCACAGCCAATATCATTAAAATATTTTCCATAGACTTGATTTGCTGTAAAGGTGTATTTTAACAACTTTTTGAAAAAGGAGACTTGAAGATAATGATATTTAAAATTCAGATGTCCTTCAGTTCCAAAATTGAAATCCATTTCAAACAATGTAAATAAAGTCAGCCCTTCAGAAAACAACCAGATTTTTATTAAAACCTATAAATGAAATCCTGAGACATTCACTGTGACTCAAGACACACAACTGCCCACTTTCTAGTGTGCTTCTATTTTTCTCTACTCACAGATCTGCTACTTACTTTTGTAAAGTAGAGGCAAGGAACCCTGAAGTACTGCTTCCAACCCATTGTGCAAGAAGCAGCGTGCCACATGCTAAGTAACAGGTGTCCCTCTTGCAGCCTCTTTGCCAGCATCCTTACAAGGAGGAGAACAGACCATACAGAGTCACTTTTTTTCTGTAGTGGCTGCTCTCCCAGTTGTTTTTAATGAGTTCCTGTAACCCTCATAGTCAATGCCAAGACCTGACTGTCTATATCAGGCTGGTACAGATAAAGCAAGGGAGATTTCAGCTGATTCAGCAGCATTTACAGCCCAGCATAGATGTCCTCTTCCACCCTGAGAAAGAGCGTTAGGCCAGGTATGTTTGGCCTACAGGTCAGCAGTTAAGTTGCTTAACATACTGAATCTTTTTGTCCCTGCAGATGGTTTCAATTGCCACTAGCATCTGGACACATCCTTCTCTGTGACATGCATTTGGCTGGAAGTGTGAGCTGATTCTGGTGGGTGCTATGAACATCCTGACCGCAGTCAAAGACTCAGATCAGCCATCTATCAGAGAACATGGAGGTTCCCATCCCCACTCTTCCTCCCTGGCTCTGCAGTGCTAACAATGTCGCTCCCTCACCTCCACCACAAGAGACATTTTGCAAAATAAGTCCACTTCTTATATTCATGCTCCCTCTGAGTCAACTGCACTTTCTTTTCAGGGTAACACCATTGCTTTTCTTGTTCTGTCCATGCATGAAGAAGTTTTCTTTGTCAGGCAAGTCCAAGTGCATGAATACCCTCCTTAACATAGGTCATTCAAAATAACAGTGTAGTTTAGACATTTACTGAGCGTAGTAGGCAAGCAACAGAACTCCAAACCTGTTAGCAGTTAAACTCTCTGGAGCACACGTGGCTCCCCTGTGGCAACCTCAGAAGAAGACCTTGATATGTCACAATGTGTTTCCATGCCTTGTCTATTTATCACACTTCTACACTGGAATTTCCTCTGTGATCCAAATATTAGCCAGCATTTTCCAGGGCAATTTCTTGAGTTCTCCCATACATTCTGTTTGGCACATCAAAACTATTTTCATGGGGCCAAGTAAAACTGAAAACTGAAGCATTTCAAAAGGGTGCCTTGGTCTGGACAGCAAGCATCTACCACTACCACGGCAAAGTGGGAAGGATAAACTGTTGGGGAGGATAAAATATTCAGATGTCTGAAGGAAAATTCACATTATAAATGAAATTTACTTTGGAAACTCTGTATCTTCCCTGCTCTCCTATACTAACATAAGTGGTTATCTCATGTTTGTATCTACCACGTTAGCACCAGCCAGTTCATAATACCATGTTCCTGGAATCCTGGCTTGGCCAGAGAGGGTATGAAAGATTTTGCTTTGCCTTCAGTGTAGACAGCATCCATATCCTGATGGACAACATTGACATATTATCCTATATATGATCCTAATCTACAAAGACTTCTAAAATCTGGCTAAAACTAAGGTGAAAATAGCAAACATTGAGGTGGGGAGGGATGTTCTGTCTGGAGAAGGGAGGGGAAAAAGAGAAACAGGAAAAGTTGGGGGGTTACAGCACCATCTCTGTAGATATCAGTGTAATATAGATATCTTTAAATCAAGATCTCACATTCCTATCTGTGTGTTTTGCTTTTATCCAACTATGCTCCATGACGCTCATGTTAGACTCCTCATTATCATCTTCATTATGGTTTTGCCACAAGAGGTGACAAATCACATACTGCTTCAAACTGTTTGGAAGTGCACATTGAGTCACTCACCCCTGACTGACATTGAAGGCTGTCAGGAATGGGGATCAGCCACTGCAGAGTGCAGTGTAATAGCTACAAAATGCCACGTGCCATCATCTTAAACCAGAGGTGGCATTCTGTGCACTAACTTGTTGTTCCCTAGTACCTAAAAAGCTGTGTTTGAAAATTATATTACACTAACTCTGTTTGATTTTCCTTCATTTGTACTTTTTAGTGTTCACTGTAGCAATATCAAAAAGCAGGAAAATCCCTAACATAATTCAGCGTAAAAGCCAAGATTTTGAAATTAATTTACTTTCTTTGCATTTTTCTCTACTTCCTAATTTTGTCTTAAAGAAGCCAAGATGTGACACCTAAAATAACACAGCCGGACTTCTACTGCCAAAGTGTAAAGGTTTGTAAAAATTTCTACTTCTCTTCCTATTGTCAATTTATGCAGACAGCCATGTAAAATTCGGATGGTGTCTGCACGCAACAGACTGTCGAAAGCAAAATAAAAGTATACAGATAGTTCTATCTTTAATCCATAGGCGTATTAGCCATTAAAAAAGCAATGTGCATCAGTTATGTGAATTAGGATGTCTTCCAAAAGACACTACTGCTTTATATAGGAATTGTGATTTGGTATAACACGGTTCAGTAGTGTCAGTCAAGGCACATTTTATGTCTCAATCTCATAAAAAAAAACCCAACACAAAACAGAGTAACGTCACTGATCAGATCCATTGTTTCAGAAATTATGAATGTTACCTAACATTCTCATTTCCACATTAGCTAGCTCGCCTTAAAAGTCATCTCAGAAAAGCATAAAGAGCTTTGACATAATGAGTATGAAGAGACATGTGACAGCTTAATGAGCAGGATGCTGGCTTTCTTGCTATTTGATTTTCACCTGCTTTTCAATAACTTTCTAGAGCTGAGAGCTACTACTTACAAATGGGACAGGATTGTTTCAGCAGAGAGGTTGAGTGTACCAGTGATATAACCACTGACCCTTAGAGCAATTTTGGATAATGAGTATGTTTTTCCCTTTCAAGAATCCTGCTTCCTTTACAAAAGCTGCCCCTTTTCACAATGATGTCATCCTTTGAGAGTGTGTCTTGAAAGGAAAAGGTAGATCCCTTAAATAACCCATACAGTTAAAAGTTTTATACAATGTTCTACATAATTCCAGCTGAGAAACCTAGTAATGCCCGAGTGATTCGTATCCACTGTTTTGGTTAAATCAGTGTCTTAAAGGAATGAGAGTAATCTTGCTGGCTAATCCAGAAATGTCAGAGGTGACAGTGCTTTTACAGTAAATACCACAGAAGTTCCACAATGAATGTTTTACACACCCAGCAGTGCAAGAGGTCACACTGACACAGACAAAATGGAAGGTTTTTCCCCACAGCTAGATGCTGTCACTGATCTAATATTATACACAAATGTTAGGTATTTGCATCAGAAAACAGCAGCATTTAATACCAGGTAATTTAAGTAAATGTTCATAAAAACAGTTATTTGATGTAAGAGAAAACTACTTGCACAAAGGCTGCAAACAGTACATTTCAAATGTGAGAATAATGATTTCATGTGACAAAAGATTAGTTATGCAATTATTTTTTCCAAATACCATAATAGCTAGCATAACATAATGGTACCTCTTAATGTCCTGTCTCATGGAATTTATAATCCTCTGAAAATAAAATTAGTAGTCTTCTTAGTTAAAGTTAAAAGCATATGAGCTCACATAAAGATACACATACAGACAGGTAACAACACTTTTTAATACTATGATTAATTTAATGTCAGGGTATGTTCACACTTTTCAGGATTGGGGCAACTGATATAATTCTGTTTTAAAAGGTGGTAACAAATGTAATGGGTTTTTTTTTTGAAAGGTCCTTAACACATTAATTAAAAACAATCTGCAGGAGTCTGTATAAAAGGTAGCATGCTCTTGAACTGTAATGAACAAGGGGAAAGTATACCAGGTCCTCAAATGTACATTGAAAAAAGATATTTCAAAAGTATAAAATCCTCCCTATGAACTACTACATTATTTCATATTAACAATTCTGTCAATTTCTAATAGAATTGTACCTAAAAATGTAAAACTTTTAACTTGAATCATAGTGTAACTGCTAATACATCAATAAAACCCATTTACATTACTATTTTGAAAAGCCTTCATTGTGTTATTATTCTGATATTTCAAAAATCAGTGATGAACTCAAGTGGCACTATTTTTTCAGCATTTTTCCTCTGATTTCAAGCAGTAATAAATTACCAAAATCACAAATAGGATCTAAGTTATTGTACACTGCTTTTGGACAGGCAGCAGTGAAAGTCAGTTTACCCTCTTCCTTTCCACTCCCTCCTACAACCTTGTCCAAGTTGCGCATATGACTTGGTACTTTCTTCTACTGCAGCCACCAGATACGAGTAATTGATGACTTTTTCTCATCATAAAATCTGTAGCCAGACATTTATACCCATTTATATTCCCACTTCTTGCTTTGAAAGAGACTTCACACTGCAGCAAAGTCATTGTGTGAACTAGTAGCAAAGAAGGGCAAAATTTCCCCTATTCCACCTTCCAGCCCTACTGCTCTCTTTGCATCAGACACAGCTATTACACAGCTACAGCATAAATCAGGTATGGAAAATCCATCAGGGGAATAAAAAATGAAACAAACCAGAAAAAGTTCTCATCGTATCAGGTAGCATCTCAAGAGAGATGGGCACAGAGGCAGGAACCTGATAACACAGGAGCTGGACTGCCTCTTTTTAGCAGCAGCTTATTACCAGATTGGCTTGGCCACAGTTGAAACTGCATCCTAAACCTTCCTGCAAAGCTGGGAAGGAAAACAGCTGTGCAGTCATCTCTACTTAGAAATGGAAAAAGGAAGATATTAAAACAGAAGGGAGGTTCCACAGGTGTGCCACAGCTGTGGTTACCTCAAGCAGCAGATGAGCAGTAGGACTGTAATAGATCAAGGTTAACAATGGATTGGGTTCTCAGCCAGGCTGCATGTATGAAGAGAGGTGAAAAGCAGATGTAGGAGAAGACAGGGAGAAGTTAAAGCAAAGAAGGCTGAAGAGGGAGAAGATTTGAAAGACAGTTAATTGGAAAACCATGATTGCAGTTAAGTGCACGTGAGAGAAAGAGAACAATCTAATAACTGAGAGGAAGGGACAGCAGTAGTCTGAGTATCAAAATACTGGGGGAGAAGCCACAGCAAAACACCAGCTAGCAGGACATACATGCATACATGCAAACATGAAAATATATTAAGGTATTCAGATTGTATTCATGGCATAAACTGAAGACATTTCTGGTAGAAAAGCAGAATTACTATGGCAAACTGCAGGACTCCCAGCCACATTCACACTTCTCTATACTATTTGTACAGCCCCTGTCAGCAACAACAGTCACATTGCCAACTGTGAAGTGCCCTGGTCCTGGTGGAGATGTCTTCACATCTGCTGTCATGAAGAAGAATAAAAAAAAGATGGAAGCTCACCTTTTCCTAGGGGGCCTCTTTTTTCTTATATTGTCACTGCAAGGTCACAAGCACAAAGCTGAGAGGAAAACTCCAGTGCCAGAGATTTGGAAAGTGGCTTCTCTTTCACATATCTGCAGAGTGAAAAATGGGATTATGGTGTTTTAAAATTTAATATATGCTAAGTCCAAAGCCCCAGAAGGTTACTTCATCCATTAAAAGGAAAAAAAAACCAAAAAAAAAAGGAATATCCAAAGGTCTTTCTCATGTTCTCTACCCTTCTTAAATTACATTTGTAAGGAACAGAAACCACTTCATCTTGAAATAAGGAAATTTTTTAGCAGTGAGAGCAATCAATCACTGAAACAACCTCCCCAGGGACATTGAATCATAGAATTATAGAATCACAGAATGGCAGGAGTTGGAAGGGAACTCTGGAGATCATTGAGTCCAAACCCCCTGACAAAGCAGCATCACCCAGAGCAGGCCACACAGGAACACATCCAGGTGGGTTTTGGAAGTCTCTATAGAAAGAAACTCCACAACCTTCCTGGGTAGTCTGTTCCAGGGCTCCATTATCCTCACAGTAAAGAATTTTTTCCTCAAGTTGAGGTGGAACTTCCTGTGTCCAGTTTGTGACCATTGCCCCTTGTCCTATCACAGGGTACCACTGAAAAGAGCCTGGCCCCATCCTCTTGACACCCACCCTTTAGATATTTGGTGGAGTCCCCATAGATGAAGGTTTTCAAGATGCAGTTGGACAGGGTATTAGATAACTTCATCTAGGTTCCCTTTCCCACAAAAAGTTGGACTAGATGAGCTTTCAATTTCCCTTACAGCCTGGGCAATTCTGTGATTCTATGATGCCTTTGATAAATCTGATCTATCAAAGATTTAAAAAAAAAAAAGAAAGAAAACTAGAGGGACAAGTCTTGCTCTGAAAGATCACATTACATGTCATGAAGCTGCAAAACTGTCCACAATATTTAAAAAAAACTTTCAATACTTTTAAATAAGTCTGATTAATCTCAAGCACTACATGATAAAGTATTTTGGAAGCCAACTTTCATCATCTTGACCTTCAGCCTTGTAAAAGGCAGACTGCAGTTTCATTAAAGGCAGGCACAGGAAGGGTACGGGGCTGATTTCTAGCAGCAGCTTGCAGCAATGAACACTGAAAATGCTACCCAAAGAGTGCTACCAAAATGCACAAGCATTTATCAATATAGCTTTCTGATGACATTGGCCATCTGTAGCCCTTAAGGCTTTCCAGATGATAAAAATCACATTTAACATGAATTGCACTTAAATCTAAGATACAAAATTATATAGAAACCTTTGCAAATCTTATTAAAGAAACCGCCTCAACAGAATTGGCAACTGCAAGCTTTTCTCTCCCATGCCTATCAAGGTAACTTTGCTCTGATTTGGTAGGTCATCTGATAACAATGAAAGAAGTTAATATAGACACATTAACTATAATTCACTCCATTATTGTCAGCAAACAGCAAGACAAATGAGATCTTGAGCAAAATCCTTATTTGACTTCAAATAGAGACCTCTTCTTTTTTTATTTAAAACAAAATATTCACTGGGCTACATGCTGAGTAGCTAATAGAACAAATCCCTCTGAAGCCAATATTGCTGTTAACGTTAGTTAAGCAGTGTATTTGACAAAATATTCTTTCTCTTTTTTTCTACTAAAACAAATTATTTGAAGTACTTCCTTTTGAAGGGGTGAGCAAGAGTAATGCACAACTTAGTTGTGCCAGGTCACATATCATAGTGTCTTCTCCCAGACTCAAAGCACATTCAGAGGCAGTGCTTGTCCCCTCCTCTGAGTAGTCTACATGGTCTGGATCATCCCTCTGATGATTTTCTGATTACTCATTCAAAACAACAAACTTTCAAATCTTGCTTTACATTTTCTCCCTATGCCTATTCTGAAAATCTGCATGAATACACTTCCTTGTCTCACCTTGCTGTGCTACCTCCCCTGCCATCTCAGAATCACTGTCTGACTTATGTCCCATCAGAAGGCATTAATGAAGTTGATGTTCCCTGCAGGATTTTACCACTCACAATTGCATCTACTTCTAGTCAAAAGAGACTAGTAGGCTTTAGCCTACTCTTAATCTATACCTATAGCAGAGAATCTGTGCTAAATAGCTGTGCTTTAGTAAATTTCTTCAAGTTACCCCAGCTTGCTAGAGAGAAGAAATCCTGTAGGACAATCAGTCATTTACCCGTCAATACTGCATTCACATTTGAGAGACAAGGAGTGTGCCTCTGCAGCACTGACACTGCAGTTCATCTTGCAGTGGTACTTGGGTTTTCTCGGGAAAAACTCTCAGGGAGGTAGTGCAGCTAATGCACTGGTTGCACTCCACCTGAACCTTAACTAAGACTGGTTTTTAGCAAGGCAATGCCCTTACACCACAAAATACAACCTTGCTTTGCCACGACTGCAACAATTGTAGATACAGAAATACCTGCAAAAGCATCTGTTTCTGTTGTTTATCCTGCTCTGTTGCTTGCCTAAGTGGCTTTCACTTCATTGAATTCTAACTTCTCACAGAAATATTTTCTCTTTGCCTTAAATTTAATATCTTAAGGTTTCACCCAATTCGTTAACACAATTGAGAGGGCATATTATTACATTCTCTTTGCTGTTTTTCAATACCAGTTCAGAAAAAAACTTGCTGTACAGGTTTCTTGGTGGAACTGAACTATTTCATTTTTCTTTAAATGATCTTAGCAAAATGTTACAGAGAGAAGGCCTCTTCAGTAAGAAGTGAAGCAGAGTCTACTTTTACAGATATTTATAATAAGAAACTCTAAAACTGTATGAAAAAAAATAAATCAAATGTCTCTGAATTTACTTTTATTTTAGGCAAATTTAATTTCCTGCAAAGAAATCTGATCCTGCAGATTTCCAGTAAAAAGCATTTATCTGAAAATCCTCAAAAAACTTACACATTTTTTCACTACAAATATCTTACAATGTCTTCTTTAAAACATAAAACCAGGGATGCAAATCTCATTGTCCTATTCATAGACAATTAGATGTAATTACAAACAAAACTTGAAGTCTTCTCAGTCCCATTATTTGAAGATGACATGGGATTTTCCTAAGGCAAAACCAATTACATGAAAATTATTCTGGCAGATGTTTGTCTAATGTTCAGCAAAGAATGCTGCTTCTCCTCCTCCTTCATTTTGTGAGGCAGTTGTGTGCATTTTGATCCTGTTTGCCTGCTAATTTCTGCATTTTGATGGCTAGAATCTTAATTTTTCTCTAAGTGGAAGCTGAATATCTCACGTGGTCACATGCCAGTAGGAAATGGACTTTTAGAAAAACATCAGATAGCCATAATTAAATTGCTGGAGTTTGCAGCACTGCCTTAGCTTGTTGAGAAAGTAAAGCAGGCAAGTTTTTCAGTAGCTGGAGGCTCTCAAGTGCTGTTCGGACTCACACAAAGGGAAACCACACAGGGTTATTTTGAGAGCTTCTCTTTGCACCTTGATCTAATTTGCAAGTTCTCAGGCTCAGTTGGTTTTCAAAAGAGTAGTATCATAAATTACTGTCATTGCTGTCCTCACCCATCAAGAAACACAGACTCCATATTGTGAAAATATCTTACACTGCTTCTTTGTATATGCTCGACTGGAAGTGGTCTGAACTCCACATCAGATGTCCTTTAGCACACATGCAAGCTTCACACAAAGCTGTGTACTGTTTACCACGAATCACTGAAGCTGTGACTGACAGACTGACTGCCTGACTTATTTATAAGGTGCAGTTGTAATGCCCTGATGAAAAAGTCTGTGCTTTTCTGCTAAGATGTCCACTGGACATGTGTGGGTAGGCTGTCTGTTTTTCCAGTGTCCTATGACAAGAAATAACAATATACAAGAAAATAACTTTTGGACTCACCTAATATGACTTTGAAATGCACTTCCGAAAAAGCACTATCTTTAAAGAAAATGTCATAAAGAGTTAGGAACAAAAGTCCCAGGAAGGACAGCATGAGAGAAAAAAACAACCAGCCAGTCAAACAAACAAAAAAACCCCAAACACAACAAAAAAAAAACCCAGCTACAAACAGTTAGAACAGCAAAAGACAAAGTGGTTAATTGCATGCATATCCTGCAAGATACATGTCTATCTTAAACAGCTGCCTGATAAAACTGCCCTTCCACATGAGCATATTGAAACTCTTAGGTTATAGTATGACTACAAATACAGTTGGAGACAATAGTAAATTGGATATGGGCTGGAAGATATCATGGAGAAAATTATGACAATTAACTACACAGACAACTGCTGATTCAATATAGACCAATAAACAGAGAAAATAATTTTCAAGAGATACTGATCACAAAGTCAAAGCAAAATAAAAGAACAAGCAAAGAAAGAAAACAGGTTTCACTTCCATGAACTGCTAGAATTTCAGGTCCTCAGGGCAACTAAGAGAATGTATTCCAATCTTACAACCCTAGACTGCAGACATGCAGACTTTGATTGCGTCAGGGATCTGCTGACCAAAGTATCGTGGGACAAAGACCTCAAGGGAAGGGGGGCACAGGACAGCTGGTCAGTATTCAAGGATCACCTTCTCCATGTCTAGGAGCAAAGTATACCAACAAAGAGGGAGGCAGGAAAGAATGCTGGGAGACCTGCCTGGATGAGCAAGGAGCTCCTGGACACACTGTCACACAAAAAGAAACTTTACAAGGAGTGGAAGAAAGGACAGCTAGAATGGAGGGCATGTAAGGAAGCTGTCTATTCAGCTAGAGACCCAGTTAGAAAAGCTAAAGCTTAGTTAGAATTGTTTAGCCAGGGACATCAAGGGGAACAGCAAAAATTTCTATAGTTACATTAATGGTAAAAGAAGACTAGAGAAGATGTGTGCCCCCTTAAAGAGGAAATGTGAGAAGTGGTGACAAGTGACATGGAGAAGGCAAAGGTTCTCAATGGCTTCTTTTCCTCAGTATTCACTGACAAGGGCTCCAGTCACACTCCCGGAGTCACAGAAGCTTATGGCAGGGGTTGGAAGAAAGAACTGCCCATTGCAAGTGAAGATCAGGTTCGTGACCATCTGATGAACCTGAAAGTGCACAAGCCCATAGGACACGATGGGATACACCGACAGCTACTGGGGGAACAGGTGGATGAGGTTGCTAAACCACTCTCTATTGTATTCCAAAGGTCATGGTAGTCCAGTGAAGTCCCCATTGCTTGGAAAAGGGGAAACATAACCCCCATTTTCAAAAAGAGAAAGAAGGATGAATGAGGGAACTACAGGCCAGTCAGTCTCACCTTCATGCCTAGTAACATCATGGAGCAGATCCTCCTGGAGGGAGTGCTGAGGCAGAAGAATAACAAAGAGGTGACTGGGTACAATCAACATGGCTTCACCAAGGGAAAATAGTGTCTGACTAACTTGGTGGCCTTCTATGAGATGGTCACAACATCAATAGACAAGGGAAGAGCAACTGACGTCATTTACCTGAGTAAAACCTTCAACACCATCCCTCACATCCTGGTCTCCAAGTTGCTAAAATATGGGTTCGATGGTTGGACAATCTGGTGGACAAAGAACTGGCTTGATGCCCACACCCAAACAGTGCCTGTGAATATGTCCATGTCCAGGTGGAGGCCAGTGACAAGTGGAGTCCCTCAACGATGAGTACTGGGACCAGTCTTGTTTACCATCTTTGTCAGCAACCTGGACAGCGGCATTGAGTGCACCCTCAGCAAGTTTGCTGATGACACCAAGCTGTGTGGGGCAGCTGACACGCTGGAGGGAAGGGATGCCATCCAGGAGGACCTTGACAGGCTGGAGAGGTGTGTCCATGCCAGACTCATGAGGCTCAACAAAGCCAAATGCAAGGTCCTCCATCTGGGTCAGAGCAATCCCAAGCACCAATATAGGCTGGGCAGTGACTGGCTTGAGAGCAGCCCTGAAGAAAAGGACCTGGGGGTACTGGTGAATGAGAAGCTCAACATGAGCCATCAGTGTACACTTGCAGCCCAGAGGGCCAATTGTATCCTGGGCTGCATCCAGAGAAGCGTGGCCAGCAGGTCGAGGGAGGTGATTCTCCCCCTCTACTCCACTCTTGTGAGACCCATCCTGGAGTACTGCATCCAGTTCTGGACCCCCTGTTATGGGAAAGATATGGCCAAAGAAGGGCCACCAGGGTGATCAGAGGACTAGAGCTCCTCTCCTATGAGGACAGACTGATAGAGTGTTGGGGTTGTTCAATCTGGAGAAGAGAAAGCTCTGGGGAGACCTTATTGTGGCCTTCCAGTATCTGAAGGGGGCCTACAAGAAAGCTGGGGAGGGAATTTGTAGGGCTTTGGGTATTGGTAGGACTAGAGGGAATGGATCAAAATTAAAGGTTAGTAGATTCAGATTAGTCATTAGGAAGAAGTTCTTTACTATGAGGGTGGTGAGACACTGGAACAGGTTGCCCAGAGGGGTGGTGGAAGCCCCATCCCTGGAAATTTTTAATGCCAAGCTGCATGGGGCTCTGAGCAACCTGATCTAGTGGGAGGTGTCCCTGCCCATGGCAGGGAGGTTGGAACTAGATGATCTTTAAGGTCCCTTCCAACCCTCACAATTCTGTGATTCTACGAAAACAGAGATTAGGACTCAAGAAAAGAGGAACTGGGCAGGCAAGGGCTTAAGAGAGACTGCAACACAGGATGGCTTTCTGACAAATGATGTTGCTAAAGCCCCAGTGCTATGGAAGAACATGTCCAGAATAATTGCACTGTGGAGGATGGACAAAGAAGAGAAGATTCCAGTTAGCTTGAGGGTAAGTTATTCTCTCCTTGGAAGAAAACAACAAAAGTAGGACAACAGAACAAATGTCAATAGGCTGTTCTGTATTTAGGTTTTTGAGAGATGGTTGGTGGTAAGCTTTATCTTTTCAGTGGATGGACTCTACCTGAGGCCTTAGATGACTTAAACTAAGCTCACAGATGTGGAAGAAGAACTAAGAAATTAAAATTATTTCCTGTTTTCAGCTTATGACCTTACCAAAGGCAAGTATAAGTACAATAGCCTTTTGCTGGCATAATGTTTGGTGAAGAATAAAATGGGATATTAGACCTAGGAATAACTGAGCATTCTAGTGCTAATATTATTAGCATTTCTTCCCCAGTCCATATATGAGAGACAGTAAGAACACACAGAAATCTGAAATACACTTATAAAATAAAACTAGCAGTAGAGGCAGAGCACAAAGATATTTATGAAGAGAGAAGACGTCACTTAAGAAGTGAGAAAGCTTGAGGACACAAGTAAGTGAAATGGGATTCAATTTTAGAATACGGACTCCTGCTATGCACACAAGGACAGATAAAAAACTCCCATTTGAAAGTGAGAATTGACTAACAAGTGAAAGGAAAGACCTGAAAGTATGCATCTGATCACCCTATGAGAACAAGTACTCCAGATAATGACTTACAGGTTCTTGATATACCTTTACATGGCTGTCTGTCGGATATTAGTACACATGGGCAATCCAAGCTATGACTCGTTGTCTGAAGGATAACAAGATGGAGATCAACTAAAGGACAGTAGGTGGTGTGCGTGTCAGGAAAGCGAATCAGGGCAACACAGTTCCGGGTATGGAAAGCTATCGCGATAGACTGGTTGCAGACTGGTTGCTGCCTGACTGCCTGCAGGGAACCAATCAAGAAAGGACGTGTGGACACTTACAACCAATTGTGATCTGTTTATGGGCACATGGCTAGTTGCCTGAGCTATATAAACTGGGTGTGTATTGCAATAAAGGATTGTCATTGTTTTCTTTGATCACATTGGTCATTTGTGGCGTCCTTATTCCTCCGCAGCTATCCATCTCTAGAGACCAGAGATGAGTCTCTGAGTCCCATGGACCTTTGCTGGTTACAGGGGATCCCAGCATCAAAAGATAGTTCAAATGTTTATTTAAATAATAAAATTAACCAATTAAATCCTTACTGATATCTATGGGGAAAAATGTTAAACAAACAGTAAGAAAAAGCTGTGCAATTAAGTCTTGTCATCTGCCACACCAATTTTTCATTATTTCTTGCTTCCTCAGAAAGTCCATGCAGCTCTGGAAAAACACAAGACGACTGGAGGAAAACATGGTTCTAATTTGATATAGAAATGTAAGTAGATCTTTAGCATTAGAATTGAGCCATACCCTCTAGTTCCCACAGTCTATCTTAGATGCCTCTGCTTAATAAACACATTCATCTGATTTTTCCAGTTTTACCTATGAAACTGGTTGAAATTCAGATTGCTGTAATTTTAATATGTTAAAAGTAAGCTAACAGAAAATTTAAGATGAGATGCAGACTAGTGTATTTTAATTTTATACCCATTATTGCAATCAATGAAAGAGAGATCCAAAATTCTGCAAAATTCTGCAATGCAAACATGCTAAATATAGGTATTTTGGGGTTTACATATTGGTTCTTTTTTGTTTTAAAATTCTGTTGAAACTATTTCATCTTCCGATTTCTCTATTTCAAAGTATTGGAATACTATTAAACTCTTATTAAGCATATCCTACCAGTACTTATATGAATCTACAACACTCAAATTTCTAATGACAAACTGTGAAAAAATATCCAAAAAGGAGTACAATGACTTCTTTGTAAAATTGTTTCTGGGCTGAAAGTATGAGTGATGGGGCATATACAGGTTTTTTAATATATCTATACTTTGTTAGTATAGATAACCTGGAAAAAAGGAGGCTCAGGGGAGACCTTACCACTCCCTATAACTACCTGAAAGGAGGTTGGAGCGAGGTGAGTGTGTTGGTCTGTCCTCCCAAGTAACAAGTGGTATGACAAGAAGAAACAACCTCAAATTGTATCTGTGGAGGTTTAGGTTGTATATTATGAAAATTTTCTTCACTGAAAGCATTGTGAAGCCCTAGAACAGGCTGTCCAGGGAAGTGAAGTCACCATCCCTGGAGCTATTTAAAGAACGTGTAGATGCGGCACTTAGCAACATGGTTTAGTGGTGGCCTGGCACTGCAGGGTTAACAGCTGGACTTGAAGATCTTACAGGTCTGTTCTAACAATTCTATGATTCTGTGATTCTATGTAGACCAAGCAGTAGAACCAATCACTTAACCCATGGTACAAAATTCTGTCAGAATAGAAAATTTATAGCAAAATTAATCTGTCTTCATGTATTTTGCTTACTGTATTCTGGAATATTGCTGTGAAGTGTATTTTCCTCCCAGAACTCTCTATGAATTTCAGACTCTTTGTGTTTCATGCTTGTTCAAGACAACATTGTGACACTTGAAAAAAATGCACTGGGGTAGGATGTTTCCTCCCATCCTCCCTGCAGCTCCCCTCCTATGCATGCCACCAAGGACACATCAATAGATTAAAACAAAGAAACAGTCATGGGTGCTCTCTCCAGAGAGATCCGTTCTCAAGGGCACGGTCATTGGCATTCTTTCTGTAAGGATGGTGTTAGGAATACAGCTTCCTCACAACTACTCTGGGATCAGGCAGCCTTTCAGTGTTTGTCTGGCATGGACAAGAGACGTCTGTTTCCTTGCCGGCTGTGCTTGGATCCAGGTGTTTCCTCTTGTTCAGTGACTGTATTGTGACTGTTTGTTAACCATAACTTAGATTTCCACAGTAGTGACAGGATGGGAGTAAATATCACAGATAGCATCTGAAACGCTCATTTTTGTGTTGTTTCCCGAGAGTCCCAGTCCACAATGAAGGAAGTGGAAATTTTGTATTGAAGTGCGCATTCCTGGGCAAGAATAGGCATGGGGTTCATAGGAACAGAAAATAACCTGACATTTACTTTTTTGATTAACAAAGAAATAGTTAGCGTAGGCTGATGACTAAGCTTTGAATAACATTGCCAGATACATCTAGTCAAATGAAATGAATGGGCTATCTGTAAGCTAAATGCACACTGTCTAAATATCTGGTATCCTGGTGAAGTTCCCACTGATTGGAAAAGGAGAAACATCACTCCCATTTTCAAAAATGGTAAAATAAAGACCCAGTGAGTTACAGGACAACCAGTCTCAGCTTTTTGCCTGTCAAGATCATGAAGAAGATCCTCCTGAAGGCTTTGCTAAGGCACATGGAGAAGGAGGGGGTGATTGGTGACAGCCCAAGGGCAATTTGTGCCTGACAAATTTGCTGGCCTTTTACAATGGAGCTACACTGTCAGTGGACAAGGGAAGAGCATGACACCATCTACCTCAACTTGTGCAAAGTGTTTGACACTGCACTGCATCACATCCTGGTCTCTGTATTGGAGACATATGGATTTGATGGATGGAGCACTCAGTAGATAAGAAATTGGCTGCATGGTTGCACTCAAAGAGTTGCAATCAATGGCTCAATGTCCATATGGAGACCAATAACAAGTGGTGTTCTTCATGGATTTGTACTGGGACCAGTGTTGTTTAACATCTTTGTTGGTGACATGGACAGTGGGCTCAAGTGCACCCTCAGCAAGTTGGTGGATGACACCAAGATGTGTGGTGTGGTTGACATGCTGGAGGGAAGGGAGGCCATCCAGAGGGACCTTGACAGGCTTGAGAGGTGGGCCCATGTCAACCTCATGAAGTTCAACAAGGCCAAGTGCAAGGTCCTCCACCTGTCTTGGGGCTAACCCAAGCATAATTACATGCTGGGAGGAATAGGGATTGAGACAAATCCTGAGCAGAAAATCTTGAGGGTGCTGGTTGATTGAAAGCTCAACACAAGACAGAAATATGCAAGTGCATCCCAGAAAGCCAACTTTATCCTGGGCTGCATCAAGAGAAATGTGGCCAGCAAGCTGAGGGAGGTGATTCTCCCTTTCTATTTTGCTCTTGTGAGACCCCACCTGGAGTACTGCAACGAGCTCTGGAGTCCCAAACACAAGAAGGGCATAGACCTGTTGGAACAGATGCAGAAGAGGGCCATGAAGTTTATCAGAGGGCTGAAGCACCTCTCCTATGAGAACAGGCTGAAGGAGTTGAGATTGTTCATCCTGGAAAAGATAAGGCTCTGGGGAGACCTTATTGCAGCCTTCCAGTAACTGAGGGGCCCTACAGGAAGGCTGGGGAGGGACTTTTTATAAGGGTTTGTAGTGATAGGACAAGGGGTAATGACTTTAATCTGGAAGAGACAAGAGTTTGATTAGAAATTAGGAAGAAATTCTTCACTCTGAGGGTGGTGAGATACTGGAACAGGTTGCCCAGAGAGTTTGCGACTACTCCATCCCTGGAAGTGTTCAAGACCAGGCAGGATGGGACTTGGAACAACCTGGTCTAGTGGGAGGTGGAACTAGATGATCTTAAAGGTCCCTTCCAACCCAAACCATTCTATGATTCTATAGATGTCTTTGCCAACAGGCACAACACTGGGATACTGAATAAATTTGTCTTTTCTCATACATATTTCTTAAAAATACCAAAAGCTGATGATATTTTCTTTTCCATCTAGTTCACAATCTAAGAAAAGGAAGTTTCTGCTGTATATGAGACAGAAGAAATTTGCAAACTTGTGTGTATTATTTGTCTTGCAGCGGAAGCATTGTAAACATAGCGAGACTGACATGGTCATAGTGGTTTGGAGTCAGAGCTGGAAAAGAGAGAACTGAGACTGATGAATGTGGCTAGTGGAAGTAATGGTCATGAATTTTACCTGCTACAGTCTCTATTTAAAACTTTCAAGTGACTAAGCATTATTTCCAGTATTTTGTCCATAAACCTGAAACAATGGGCTAAATATTCACTTGTTTGTAGTTAAGTTACGCTTCCCTGGTTTTATATGCATTTAAACTACTTAGGGATCTACAAGGTTGTACTTTGGAGTGGGTTAAATCTGAAATATAGAGGTCTATGAAAACCAGCCGGTTTTAATTAGTTTCTTTATTGTAAAAATACTGCCTACCACTGTTGATCCAGTGTGTTTTGATTCATTTGGATCTACATGCTAACAAATCCCCCCCCAACAAACAAACAAATAAATAAAAGAAGAAAAATTATTTCTAAAGCCTTGAAAAGAGCTGAATGTTTCAATTAAAGAAACATCTACAGAAAAAGGTTCTCTCCTGGAAGGAAAGATAAGAGGTTGGAAGATTTCCTGCAGATGGGAAGTTATGATCATCTTGGAGGAATGATCTTTCTGGGCCTGTTTAATCAGTGTTTTTTGGTTTGTTTAGCTATAAAGCAAAACTTACTGAAAAAATGAATTTTACTTGTAAGACCTCCATGGTCAGATTAAAATTATCTGCCCAAATACCTGTAGTATTTTCATGTCTCTTTTGACCAAAATTTTCTCTCTGAGAATTTCGCAACAATTTAAGAGAAACATTCAGTAAGATTTGACTATATTCCCCTCAAACTGCACAAGTATTTTTTACAAGTAGTTGGCTATGGTTCCAAACTACAGGAGAGGGCATAGATACCCAAGTTATCTTTGGGTTATTGTTTCAGGGGCAACACTGCCAGTGGGAAACAATTTTTGAAACACATCAAAATCTTAGGCATGTTACCACACTGTTAATTTTAAAAGAAGCTAAATGTACTTTTTAATTATCCTTACTGAGCAATTCTGTTTATATGCATGACTGACCAGGAGATTTCAGATTTTTAAAGCGTGGTTAGCATTTATTTGTCACATGGAAGACCGCTTATCTCCCTGCTGGTGGTTAATGAAAGCAATTTATTCCTCACAGGCCTAGACCCTGTGGTCCCCTGACATCCAGTGCCATCATGTGGAGACATGAACTGTTACCATCTGGGTGCCCGAGAGCATTGCGGAATGTATGCCCAAAGGCTAGGTGCCTTGGTTCTGTAGGCACAAACCTCCTTTAGAAGGATATTTGTGAAAAACCGATTTATCTCCCAGATATATCTTTACCACTTTATCACCAAGACCTACGGACAAAGTAGTACATTCACTTAACAATTTGTATTTGCAATAACAAAACCAACTTTGACAAAAAAAAACCCCAAACAAACCAACAAAATAGTTCACATTAAGAAGATGCATGGCAATTAAGATCTTCCTTGGCTATTAAGATCTTCCTTGGCTATTAAGATCGTCCTTAAGACTGGAGATCTGTTTTCCCCCAGGTAAACTACAACAATCCTTTCTGAAGTGAAGATGGAGTCTCTTTTGTTCTAATCATCTAAAATGTGGCAGAAGTATAATCTTCTGGAGTTTTCTGGGTACTACACTTTTCTGTGGCTTTAATGAAACACAAGGCTACAGATTCCTTTCTGAAGAAGAAAAAAAAAATTAAAATACCAGTTTTATCTTTCATTCATATAGCAATATACACACACATAAGTACATATGCACACATACATAACCACACATACACACACACAAAGTTTAACCTTCAGATAGAATCTGGGGAAGATGCTGGTCTTCTTATGGTTACCAGCCATTTTGAGTTTCCTGAGACAGGATTTCAGCCTGTGAGTTCCAGAGTGAATGGTAGCCTAAAGACATATCCATATGAAGAAGCAGAAATGAAACAGTAAAGTAGTTTGTGCTTACTTCCAAGCTGTCAAAAGTTGTAAGTTTTGAATGGTCAAATGGAGCACTAAAACACAGGGGACAGTTGAGTGTCCCATTAGCAAATGTCAGATACTGCTATAGACTGACACCTTTTGGCCCATGTATTTCCTGGCAGAGAACACAAACATTTGGCTTTTGCATAGCAAGTCTTCTAGGGACATCAAAATGACCTTCAAACAGTCAAGATATCAGTATTTCTTTAAAGTTGAACAATGATAGGTTTTCTTGTCAGAATGCATTACTGAGAAGAGCAACATCACATGAACTATTAAAGCTGGTAGCCTGTAATCTGCCTTTTTTACTGTGGCTCAAATATTCAATTTGAAGAGATACACCAAAGAAAATTAATGGTTATGTTTCATCAAGTGTCAAATGCCCAGAAAGTAACCACAATTTGTCACATGATCTTGGAGAGAATTCCTTTAAGTAACTAGAGAATTAATTAGGGTGGACTCCATAAGTTGGTAAAAATGAAATCTGAAATTCTGGCTGCAATGCTCCTGAATTCTGCTCCCCCAGGTGCCACTATGCAGAACATGCACAGCAACAATCAGAAAAATGGTAATTCTACATCTGTCTTACATATATCTCTCCTCAGATATGAAAGCATTAACACTATCTCTCACATGAGAAGTAATGATGTAAATAGGTTATCATCCCATTTATCAGCGTCTTAATCCAACCAGTGAGATACTTCAAAGACCAGCCTTTCTTGCGCTGCGAAAACACTGTTTGTATGTCTGTGCTAGTCTGGTTTTCCAAAAGAAAAGTACAGCAAAGGCAGCTCTCCTTCCCAGTGCAGAAACTTTCATTCTCTTCAAGGCCAAGGTGCCATGAATGGTTGCGTGTTACAGTTTAGAACTGTGCTTGCAATACAATCCCTTCTACACAGCTCTCATACTCTAAGAGGAAAAAAAGGCAAAGCATTTGAATGAGAAGGTTGATTTTACTTCTTTGTACATATATATTTTTAAACAACAATCTATAAAATAGGCAATAATTATTCTGCAAATATGATAATATATGTATATATGTGTGTACTTATATATTATCAGAATAACAGAAACAACCAGACTACTTGATGAGAATACAACTTCTGTCCTTTTTTGCCCAAGTTTCTATAGGTTAAGCAACTACAGCTACTTCATTTGGTGAAACAGTTTAAAGGAGGCCAGTAACTACCAAGTACTCAGGTTTATGTCAGTGGTGAACAGATTAGGAGGATTCTTTGCTAAAGAAGCATCTGTAAACTGGTCTTCAGGCAATGTTTGTACTTGTAAATAAGCAGAATGGAGGAAGAGGCTTAAGCACAGCCCTGTGGTGTTTAACCCCTAGCACACTCACAGGCATCACTGGCTTATGCCATACTGTTCTCTGTCCCATGACACCTGGCACTGTTTAAGTCTAGCATATGATAGCCAAAGAAAAGAGGTGTTTTGGATGTGACCACTCCGTAGCCAGTAAAAGCCCTGAAATACTGTTTCAGGGCTGAGTTTGACAAATGAACGGGTTTATGCAGCACGATCACAGTGGAAGGGACCTGACAGATGCAATGCCACCCTCAAGCTGTACGATCCCATGCTGCAACAAAATGATGGCAACACTCACCACAACAGCTTCCCAGACATGGATCCCTGACTAGTTCTCCTGTTGTCTGTCCTTCTCCCTCTGCCTCCCCCTTTCTAACAGCTAGCCTGTGGGTCTGAGTCTGCACACATAGAAGTGTGTTACCAAACTTCAGTGGCAGTTAAGATTAGGCAATATACACTTTTTCTCTGATTCTTCTAGTTTGTCTCCAAGCTGGTTTCTCCCATCTGAAGTGTAGTGTGTCTGGCTGAGCTGCTTTTCCCCACCCAGCCCTCACACTGCAGCACTGGGAGCTGGAGGGTGTTGATAACACACTCGTGTTATGACTGCCAGTGCTCACACAGCACCAGAGGATGGGGGGCAAGATGGGGGAGGGGATACAGCCGACCTGAGCTGACCAGTGGGATATTCCACACCATATGACATCAGCTCAACTATAAAGGGAGAGGGCAGGAGGACGATGGGAGAGCATTTGGCTTTGTCCTCCAAGTGGCTGCTTTGTGTTTTGGAGCCCTGCTTCCTGGACTCATCCTGACATTGCCTGGCAGATGGGAAGTAGAGAATAACATCTTATCTATCATAACCCATGGCTCTTTTCTTTCCATCTTATTCTCTCCCTGCATGCCATGCTGAAGGGGGTCGGGGGAAGTGATAGAAGGGCTTGGTGGGCACTTGGTGCCCAGCCAGGGTAAACCCACCACATGAAGTCACTTGCCCCTTTTTGTGCCCTCCATCAGCCCTTTCACATTTTTTCCTCCCACAACAAAATCTCTCACCAAGTCACAAAACTCAGACTGCTTGCTAGTGCTTAGTAATGAATGCGATTTAAGCTCATATAGAGAAGTGGCCCTGCTGAGAATTTGGATCTGGATTTGCTCTACAGCAGATAGGCTCAAATTATTCCCCTCTGCAGTAAAATGACTGGAGCACAATTGCTTCCTGGAAACCACCCTCCAAAATCTCACTGTAAAACAGAAACCATTTTTTCACATGATTCTCTAGTAACAAGGCTACTTTCTAGTCCACCACTGAATCTCCACCTGCAATGCAACACTGCAGGAATTCAAGACCCAAGGGATATCAGACACAGCCTATGGTGCAAGTTTTGGGATATAGATTTATTCTTTTCCTTAGGTGCTTTCTTGATATCTTGTCAGACAAGCAACAAAAAGAATTAATGGAATGTATCAGGCTATTTAGTATACACTGGTAAAATCCAAACATTTCAGGTGTGAGGAACCTGACAGTGGCAGGCAAAAGAAGGAACGTAAGAAAAGAACAGAAGTAAGCCAGTATGAGCTTGTTTTCAGAAGAAAGGAGAGTCCAGAGTATGACCAGAGTACGTGATCATGCAGATACAGAGATTGCTCTGTAGAGTGTGGTAGAGTTGAAGACAACAAATACCTCCTAGCTTCTTAGCCACTCATGAATGAGAACTAGAATATAGGCTGAATGAATATTCAATTTCTAGTTTTTAAGAAAATGTTGGAGAAACAAAACCATACTTTCTCAGCCAACCTCTCTAAGTGTGTCGTAGAGGATTTTATCAGCACTTCTCTTGCAACATAAGATCACAAGAGCCATGCTGGGTCAGGCCAAAAATCCCTCTACCTACACGTCCTGTTTCTGGCACTGGTCAGGAGCAGACTCTTGACAAAATACGACAAGAACCACTCAGCAAACAATGATGTTTCTCTTGTTAAAGCCTTTCATTTCCTAGATGTAGTTCAGAGATACAGTTTTATCTGCATCTTTGTGATTAATGGCACTTTGTACTTCTGCATCAGCCTCCTTTTGAACCCATTTATACTTTTGGGTTCACCAGGATTTACTTCACAGAAGAGTATTTGACTCTGCAGCTGATATGTACGGCAAAATAAAGCCACAATTTGATCTTTTCTACCACCCTTATTTTTCCAGAATGATTCAAGAATAACTCAGAATACACCAGAAATCAGTTTTTCTGTCTGTTGATGATAATTGAAATAAAGAATAAGGTTCAAAAAGCGTCTAGATAAAGACCTACACGCATCTGCTCTGGAAATCCTCAGGCTTTGTCTTCTTGCTCATTTGGCATTCACGAGTTTCAGTAAGGCAAAATGCCGGGTCCTGCACTTGGGCCACAGCAACCCCCAGCAGCGCTCCAGGCCTGGGGAGGAGTGGCTGGAGAGCTGCCAGGCAGAGAAGGACCTGGGGGTGTTGACTGACAGCCAGTTGAATATCAGCCAGCAGTGTGCCCAGGTGGCCAAGAAGGCCAATGGCATCCTGGCCTGGATCAGGAATGGTGTGGTCAGCAGGAGCAGGAGGTGATCATTCCTCTGTACTCAGCTTTGGGGAGGTCACACTTCGAGTACTGTGTCCAGTTTTGGGCCTTCTCTACAAGAAGGAGATTGAGGTGCTGGAGAGGGTACAGAGGTGGGCTACAAAGCTAGTAAAGGGTTTGGAGCATGTCTCCTATGTCGAGAGACTAAGGGATCTGGGGTTGTTTAGCCTTGAGTAAAGAAGGCTGAGGGGAGACCTTATTGCCCTCTACAACTACCTTAAGGAAAGTTGTAGGAAGGCAGGAGTTGGTCTGTTCTTCCCAGTGACAAGTGACAGAACAAGAG
Source organism: Todiramphus chloris collaris (assembly GCA_025345505.1). Taxonomy (NCBI): domain Eukaryota; kingdom Metazoa; phylum Chordata; class Aves; order Coraciiformes; family Alcedinidae; genus Todiramphus; species Todiramphus chloris. Next base: position 3,382,380 of record JANVCC010010034.1, on the reverse strand, counting down.
GAAATGGCCTGAAGTTGAACCAGGGGAGGTTCAGGCTGGATCGTAGGAAGAATTTCTTTCCAGAAAGGGTTGTCAGGCATTGGAATGGCCTGCCCAGGAAGGTGTTGGAGTCACCACCCTGGAAGTGTTTAAGAGGCAGTTAGATGTGCTTAGGGACATGGTTTAGTGGTCTTGATAGGGTTAGGAATAAGGTTGGACTTGATGATCTTAAAGGTCTCTTCCAGACAAAACTATTCTATGATTCTATAACTTGTGGGAGCTAAACACCAGCAGTAAATGTGTGAATCTAGTAAAAACTTTCAAAAATAGGTTTGGATATCAAAGACATGTCTTAGACTAGACCTTCATAACATCTCCTGTGTATGCTCTGATGTGGTGGTTACTGCATGAACAACACTGCTGGCTGTATGAAATCACAGATCTTTACCTGTATGTCTCACTTTTACTCTTCCAAGCAACAGTGACTCCTTCCTATATATGAAGATCTCCTCAAGTGGATGACAAATAATCAGGACACAAATACATCAAGACAATCTGAAGCTGTAAACTTTTCTAGCTGTGATTGTCAGATTAACTCTCTTCACTGGTGTTAGATGTTGAAGGCAAAGGCAGAGGGCCAAAAGACCATGAAGCTTTGACTGGGTTATCAAGCTGTTCTTTGAAGAGTAAGGGTAGAGTGAAACATTGTCAAATGCTGGAGGAATTAAGAGGTCCCTAATGGCATCCAGGCCAACCACAGCAGTAGGTCTTCTCTAAAATGGAAGAAAGCCAATAAAACTAGGTGGAGAGAGTTAAAAGAAGTGGAGATAAGGGAGCTCAGTGAATCTGATTCACAAGGTTGAGGACAAATTAAAGAAGATAGACTAGGATGGCTGAAATAATACAAATCAGGAAATGAGTTAAAAGCACAGCTGAACAAAACTGTCAAAAGCAAAATATTTTTTTTTCTTGTGCTCTGCTGCTTGTTAAAGATGTTTGCAGATAACTAGAATTTGAAACTGTAAATAAAACAGAGAACCACAGAAGTTAAAAGAAAAAAAACAACCAACAAAACCAACCTCACCAGCAATGCCTGATTTTGAAACAGCAAAACTAATGGGATATAGTTAGGAGTCACAAAAACTATGTTCACTTAATATTCACATGTATCACACACCTTATGTTACTGTGGGGTTTTTTTTTAAATTTTCACCATCTGCAGTTGTGAAAAAACATCAACATCCACTGAAAGAAGCCATTGTAAAACCTTCTGCCCTTGGCTTTGGGTGGAGCTGAACATGGCAGATTTATGCAAGTATTTACGTTCAGCAGAGATGCACCAGGTACCTGCAGCTGCACTGGCTGCAACCCCTGACCCACGGGCCTGACACCACTTGTGTTTTCCCTTGCTCTCTTGACATTGGTAACACTGAAGTAGACAATTACAGGACTGCTTTCAAAGTAGCTCATCTCCCTTTTATGGAGCACACAGAAGAAAATACACAATGAGGAAGCACACATCCCAAATGTAAAATGTTAAATGCTTTCTGCCCAGTACAAAGCGTGTGCAACCCAAAAAATTAATACAGAAGTGCAGCACTAAGGCTGTCATATGAATAGTTCTGCATAGAAAGAAGGCAGTGAATATAAGCATTTGCTCCATGGGAACTTGGTATCACCAAAACACTGGGGTTGCTGTTGCATGTGTGAGGTGATCTAGCTTGCTCAGCAAGCAACAGTTCCACATACCATTAGAGGAATGCCAAGCATTTGGAATCTTTCAGGTGCAACTTTTCATGAATACTACGTCTTCACTGAATAAAGTAAAAGATGAAGAACTACAGTCTCTTATATGTTAGGGTACTCAAAACACAACGGGATAACTATAAATAAATACATGGACAGATACAGCTTTTCGTTGTTCTGATACTTCTGCAAGCAAAAGTCACTTTTAATGTAGATACCTAAGTTGAGGGTGCAGAACCATATGGTGTTTGTGATTGCTTACAGACGATTGCGCTTTCCTGCCTCTAAGCTGCTTTCTTTCTTACAGTGTCTACTGCGCTAAAGATGGGTAGAATACACAATTGTATTCCTTACCAAGAAACATTTCCCCCTCACTACACAAACCTAGAGTAAAGAAAATACTATGTACTGAAACTGTACTATTGTAACTCTTTTATCTATACCAGTCTACTAGGAAATTGCTAGAATTTTTTCTGTAAGTCGCAGTTTTCTGAGTAGGTGCTTTGAATGGCTTAAAAAAAAAAAATAAATCAGCAGGCATACATCTTTCTTTTAAAAACTTAAGGTGATTAGGCAACTCCACAATTAGAAGTATGCTATATTGGCAGAGGCAGGAGGTTCCACTCAACTTCATCCTGAAAACATGTCAGTAGTGACTGAAGAGGTTTGCTCTCACAAAGCAGTGATCACTCAATTCTTCTTTTTAATGCCAGGTAAGTTCAGCTGGCAATAACTTGTTAGGGTGGTTTTGATCACACCCATTGAGTAGCCAGATTAACTTCTGAGACTGCAAAACACTAAGTATCAGATGAACTCTCTTCAGTTGCTAAAACTATGAGACATAGCAAGTTTTGGTTTCTGTGAGTTTCATTCAACTTTTTTATCTGTGCATTCTAATCCAGTTTGTTCTGGTTTTGCCGTAATTCAAAAGTCAAAACAAACTACCAAGAAAACTGGGGTTTTTTTCCTATTCAATTAATTGTATGGGAGCAATGGTTTGGTATTATCCAGTTCTGCAGAACTCTGAAAAGTATTTTAGGACCTGTTGTCTTTAAATGAAACTAAATCAAAATCAAGAAAACATGGGGCTACTGCATCAGCTAGCATGATCTGCTGTGTTTCCACTTATGTTAATAAAACAAGACTGATTTAAACTAGCAAAGGATTGAGAGTTTGACTAAAACCAGTCATGTTTCATTCAACAAAAATGGTAGAGAATGTTGGATTTCTGAATCAAGAACATAGAAAGCAAATTGTATGCAATATAAACAGGCTGCTGTGAGAAGCAACTAAGATTAGCAAAGCAAATAAAATAGATCACTCAAAAATATTACAAAGGTCTTTTGCAGGTAAAATGAAAAAACTTTCCCTTTCATACTAGGAGAAACTTTGCTGATAGAAATGAACCTAAGAAAAGGTAGCACTGATTTTGTTTCTTTTGTTTACAACTGTGTGCATTCACACACGACTTCAGACAAGTGTTGTACAGTCTTTTCTAGTACTACAGAGGAAGTCATGATAGAGGAGGAGACTTCCTTGGTTGATGAGGACTAGATTAGGGATCAGCTGAGCAATCTGGATGTGCATAAATCCATGGGCCTTGATGGGAGGCACCCACAAATGCTGAGGGAGCTGGCAGCAGTCATTGCTAGAACACTCTCCATCAACTTTAGTAAATCATGGAGAACAGGAGAGGTGACTGCGGACTAGAAGAAAGCAGATGTCACTCCAGTCTTCAAAAAGGGCAAGAAGGAGGACCTGGGTAACTACAGACCAGTCAGCCTCACTTCCATCCCCAGAAAGGTGATGGGACAACTTATCCTTGGCTCTGTCTTTAGGCATATCAAGGGCAAGGGTGTCATTAGGAGCAGTCAACATAGTTTTAGCAAGGGGAAGTCATGTTTGACCAATCTGATAGCCTTTTATGAGGACATAATCAGGTGGATAGATTATGGTAGAGTAGTGGTTTATCTTGATTTCTGTAAAGCATTTGACACCATCCCCCACAGTATCCTTGCAGCTAAACTGAGAAAGTGTGATCTTGATAATCAGATAGTGAGGTGGGTTGTGAGCTGGTTGAAGGAAAGAAGTCAGAGAGTTGTGGTCAATGGGGCAGAGTCTGGTTGGAGGCCTGTGTCTAGTGGAGTCCCTCAGGGGTCAGTGCTGGGGCCAGTACTGTTCAATATATTCATCAGTGACCTGGATGAGGGAACAGAATGCACTGTCAGCAAGTTCACTGATACAAAACTGGGAGGAGTGGCTGACACACCAGCAGGCTGTGCTGCCATTCAGCGAGACCTGGACAGGCTGGAGAGTTGGGCAGGGAGAAACCATATGAAATACAACAAAGGCAAGTGTAGAGTCTTGCATCTGGGAAAGAATCACCCCAGGTACCAGTATAGGTTAGGGACTGACTTGTTAGAGAGCAGCATGGGGGAAAAGGACCTGGGGGTCCTGGTGGACAGCAGGATGACCATGAGCCACCAATGCGCCCTTGTTCCCAAGAAGGCCAAGGTTGTCCTGGGGTGTATTAGAAGGGGTGTGGTTAGTAGGTAGAGAGAAGGTGTCCCCCCCTCTACTCTGCCCTGGTGAGACCTCATCTAGAATACTGTGTTCAGTTCTGGGCCCCTCAGTTCTGGGCCCGTCTGTTCAAGGAGGACAGGGAACTGCTTGAAAGAGTCCAGCACAGAGCCACAAAGATGATTAAGGGAATGGAGCATCCCCTTTATGAGGAAAGGCTGAGGGAGCTGAGTCTCCTTAGCTTGGAGGAGACTGAAGGCTGACCTCATTAATATTTATAAATACATAAAGGACAAGTGTCAGGAGGATGGAACCCGGCTCTTCTCTGTTATGTCCAATGACAGGACAAGGGGCAATGGATGTAAGCTGGAGCATAAGAGATTCTACAGAAATATAAGGAAAAACTTTTTCACTGTGAGGGTGACAGTGCTCTGGAACAGGCTGCCCAGAGGGGTTTTGATGTCTCCTCCTCTGGAGACATTTAAAACTTTTCTGGACATGTTCCTATGTGACCTGCTCTAGGTGATCCTGCTCTGGCAGGGGGGTTGGACTAGATGATCTTTCGAGGTCCCTTCCAACCCTTAACATTTTGTGATTCTGCTTCATGTTCTGATGCATGACAATAGCTAGTCTTTATTTTGTTTCAGTAACCTGTAAATGCATCTGCTCAATCATATCCTATCCAGTATCAGACAGTACTCTGGAAACAAGCAAGACAAGCAAAGTTACTCATGCAGTGGCTTCTGAAGTCACTTTGGATAGTTACAGTGGGAAGAGGAGATATGGCAAGACATGCCATCATGAAGAGTGGCTGGATTTTGTACCACCTCTGACCCACATGCTTCCATCTCCCTTTACTTCACAGTCTTCATCCTCAAAATACAATTTCAACTCCTGATCCTTATAATTTTACTCTGTACTGTCTTGAATTAGGCTTGTAATCCTCCTTCCCTCCTCAGCTTTGTCCTACATAATTCCTCATCAGCTAGGTCTTCCACAACTTCCTATGGCAAAAGCACTATTCCCACCATGGAGGAATTCCTATACAGCTAACAGGAACCAGATGCAAGGTCTGAAATCCTCCTGAAGTCAGCCACGGCATTGCAGGCATCAGCTTCTGTTAGTTGCTTGTACTTAAGAACCCAGAATGCAAGAAGAAATTGGGAGCTCACTCCCAAGTTCACAGAGGTTTAAAGTTGCTCACTTACTAATTTGGCTGTGACTGGTGGTTAAGAGAATATGCCCCCATATATTCATGAGATTTGTAGTCCTTGAAAGAAATGAAACATAAACACCTTATCCCTAGTGATAATTTGAATTTCTTAGATTTATCAGTTTAAGATCAAATTTTGTATGTCCAGTGTTACTGAGTTGCAACCTCCAAGAAAATAGCTTCTGCAGATAGTAAGGACTGTCTCTACATAGGACAGAGCGATCTTACAAAGCTAACAATCTTTGACGTATTTTGTACATTTTTAGAAATACTCTGAGATCTACAGATGAAGAGAACAATGTATCAGTGCAATTATTGATTACAGTACCTCCGGTTACATTAAACACAAACATTATCTTGTCCTTTCCTCTTCAGACATATCTGTTGCTTGTTTTGGTTCCAATACATCTTATTAAAAGAAAAAACCAAACAAACCTACACGAATTGCAGTATCTGCCTTGCATATGCATAAATAAGTATACTCATTCATCCCACAGCAGCATCTCTAGTACATTGCTGATTGCATGGTAACTGTTTGGCATGTCTGGGAAGACTTTCCAGACCTGTTGCTCTGCAGGATACTGCTTTTTACCTCTTGTTGGATAGCATAGCTGTTTCAGAACCCCACTACTGGTTAAAATTACTACTCTTCCTTACACAAAATACAACCTCCTGCACCTTTACAAGAATTAATGGATCAATCACCACTTATCTGCAACAGTTGTTCCTGCATGAATTAGATCATTGTTCCTGCATGGCTTAGATCATGAAAATGATCCCTGAGTACTATGCATTCATGTGTGATCTACTGTAAAAGCAGGCAGAACAGTCCTCTCATGCTTGAGGAAAAAATAAATTAGGGTGCTTCTCACTGAAGTTAAATGCTGTCCTCACAGCCTGTCCCAAGTTGATAAATATATCCAGTCAAGAGAATCTTAATTCATTCATCTTAATTCTTAATTAAGCCTATATTTCTTATCTACTAATTTTGTCATCAAAAGATATAATGAATCCATTTTTAGCATACAAGCAGGGCAACATAATTTTTTTTGTTACTAAGATGAAAAGAAACAAGTTCCCTCTAGTATCCTGTTGATGAGAAATTAGGAGATTAGCATTTCATTGGAACGTAGTCCTATAAAATTCAGAACAGAATCGACTTAGCTGCCCAAGATGTAAAGCATAAACACACAGGTATTCAAATTAAGCCCTTTCAAATGAAAACATAAAACTCATGAGAATTTTTGCTGGAATACAAGAGAAAATTTAGGGAGGAATTTAATTCAATGCATTGTTCACAATTAAGCTACCACATTTGTTCATTTTAACTTTGATTCTTACTAAATACGTGCTCTTTGGATTGATCTGTCAAAAAAAAAAAAAAAAGATTAAAAGAAGTTTGAAAGTCTTGATGCGTAATTTCTAGGACCATATCTTAACAACAAATAATTAAATAAATAAATTCACATTCACTCCTGTCACAAAGTATACTTTTACAGGAAGCATATTTTCATGATTAATACCAGGCATAACACAGAATGTGATGTAATTCTGTATTAAAGAAAGACAGTATAACCTTGGAAAACCAGGGGATCTGCTGTGTCTCTAGTGTATGAGGTACTTCCCTATTTTACATGAAAGTTCCTGGTTACATTCACTCACACCTGTAGAATGTAAAGATAGTTGGAAATCACACTTGCAACACAAAATATGATACATGTGCCTGTAACCTTTTTTTAAAGCTACATCTACTTTGACTACAGTATATGAAAAAGCACTGTGTTAGCTCAGAAGCTGCAGTTCAGTGTTTTTTTGGAGCCATTGTTCTTCTGCAGCACTGTACATTCACAATTTAACTCCCAGGTCATAGTCTGTCTGCTTTACAAAGTCAAATGTCTGGAATAGCTAAAGCTTGGACAGAATTCTGCACAATGAGACAATAAATCAACTTAATTGGCATTTTTCCTTTCAGGAATGGTACCATTACTTTTATGAGAATAGCTTTTCCTCAATTGTATAACTATAGATGGAACAGAGACATAAAGTCAAAGCCAAATGACTCTGAGATTCAGGATGTCAAAATACGAGTTCCTGACAGATAAGACTTAATTGTTGAAGTTAAAATCCACCTTGAAATTAACCAAGTCTGAAGTGTGGATTTTTTTTTTTGTTTGTTTTTCAAGGCTGTTAACAACTTTCAATGAGATACAGAATCTTCTAATTTGCTATTTATTCCAATGCCTGCTAACAGTAGGAAGTTAAGAAAAGCTCGTTTGTTTGGGGTTTTTTAAAATTTCCTTCTTCAAAAATTATGAAAAGTAAACTAGACCCATAGAGTTCTATCTTTCAGAGTGAATACTGTTCAGTGATAAATTCTTAATTTCCACCTGTGAAGTTTACATCACAGACTACTATGAAAAAAGGGGTACTTTTACAAATATCATTAATAATTCTTACTATAATTCTCATTTTCACAGGTTTATACTTACAGAGGTTCTTCAAAAACCTCCCAGTTTTAAAACACCAAGAAACCTACCCTATGCTGCATGCAAGGGTAAACATCAAAGAAAACTCATAAACTTCAATAAACATAGGTAATGAATAACAATTAATGCTAAACTTTCTACTGCAAGACTTGCATGTGTATGTTGGTGTTCTACTAAAGCTGGCCAAAATCAGTAGTAGCAGACACATCGATTCCATATTCTTATCTGATTTCTCGACTATCCTTTACCACCTCCCGCATCCAAGGTACTGAATAAAAGACAATTAAGCTGCTGTACCTTCTCCTCCATTCCTCACTAGACATTACTACTTCTCTGGTACTCTCCTGATTGCTTTCACATCCTTTCATACTACTTTTCTTTGTCCTCTTCTGCTGCTGCTCCCTACCTTGCCCAAATTGAGCAGGTGTCTAAAAAAGAAGTCTGGGTTCGGAAGACACTTCTAAAAACCTTTTGTTAAAGGAGAACATTCTGCAAAGTATATGAGCAGTCATCAAGGCTGTTTTGTTTTATGATTTTGGATCAAGATGCTCCACCAAGCTATGTCTGCTGTTTCAGCAAGCCTCACATGCCCCATTCCTTTTTCACAGATGTTTATGGCAAATCCTGAAACAGGCAGCTGTCTTGAAGTTATCATATTAGTTTCAACAAATATATAGGGAATTTGATAACCAAGATTTTTCTAACAGAACTGTGCCTTTCTGCATGGTGCTGTGATGAAAAAACTGATGCCAGACCCAGGGCAGTACTTTTCAACTCAGCCCACCTGCAGCCAAATCAGAGTGAGAGAGCAGTCCCAGGTAATTTCAGCCAATTGTGAGCAGAGGTTGTTCTCTGTTATCATCTGCACTAAGTGAAATAAAATTAGCACATTTAAGTTCATCTCTGCTGCCACCCTATGCACACTGTTTCACTGCTACACCTGTAACTGGTAGGCACACGTTCACCATTTTGAGGATACCACTACTGAGACAAGTATTTGGCTTCTTTTTCCAATGACTTCAGCTTGGACCTCTCTTGGAAAACTTTTAATCTGGCTACAGGTATTTCCAAAAATAGAGAGTATCCTTTTTATACAGAATGGATGTACCACCTATGGGACCAGAATATTGTGAGAGAGATAAAAAACTAAGTCTTTCACTCTCTCCTAAACACTCATTTTTGAGTCAGGCAGGCAGGCAAACAGTGCTTGCAGCAAGACTCTGAGCATTTCTCTTCTCAGTTCTGGCCTCCCAACTTTCCAGGCACGCATTTGGATCCAACTTTCACAATACATTTATTCTGCTCCTGGGAACCTCTCAGCCCACTGAAGTTTTCAGCCTCATCCCAGCATGGGAATATTTGTGGGGATATTCGTTATCTGAGCCATCTTCTATGTTTTTGGCTTCTGTGCAAATGAAGTACAGAAGAAATGCTTAATTGTGAGGAGGGAACAAGTGGGCAGAGTACAGAATTTCCTAAGCCCATCAATATTAAGAATTACTCAAAATTCTTACCACAAATGTGAAAGCTCAGTAGTGTCTAATAGGAGTAACTCGGCACAGAAACCATGTGTGACACAGAATGTCTTTTTAACAGGGTATCTGTTGACATAGCACGTTATTTCCCTTACAGGGGGGAAAAAAAAAAAAAAAAAAAAGCTAGAAAGATATCTTTGCTTTCCCTCTGATCTACTAAAATCCCACTGCAAAAAAAAAAAAGATACAAATTCTTTAACTGAGTCGTAATAAGGAAATTTCAGAGGCTTCTACACTCA
>JANVCC010010034.1:3351804-3372562 GCA_025345505.1 Todiramphus chloris collaris | reverse complement strand
TGAATGGCACCTATCTTCCGATCTAAGATAGGTGCCATTACAGCAGGTTCTAGCTCTCACTTCTTTAACAATTTTGTTAACTCCTGAAACTATTTTCAGCCTCAGAATAAAAATCAAATATTCTTCCTATAAATAAAATCCATGTGTTGATTTTTATGTAGACTGATCCATCTCTTATTAGCCTATACAGCTCTTCTTAAGTTCAACCTGAATTTTTAACAGCTCTGCTAAGTACTAAATAGCAGAGCTAATGAGCCACCTCCAACATTTTAAAGACCCTGCCTCAATTTAAAGACCAAGCTTCAGGTTAATGCAAACTGGGAGATATTGGCTGCATCTATCTGAAAAATGGAAAAACATGTATTTTGGCATGAAAGCATGCACAAATGAAATTATTGTATCATTATAAAGATGGGCAGCAAAAACAACCAGTGCCACAAACGTCACAGCAGAGCATTACTACTACATTTTGGCTTACCTACAGATGCAGACATCTCTCACAGCCTGGCCTTCTGCTCCCTGCTCATTACACTGCTTTTACATTTGACTGCAGTGAGGCAGGTGCTACAATAGAAGTGGGTCAGGCCAGATTATGTTCTTTTTACAATGCTATTTATCAACATGTACTTCCTTGCTGAGGCAAGTACCTACAAAACATCATGTGAGTACTGAACAAAACCACGGTCATGGAAAAATTGCTTTCAGTATCGCTTGCTACAACTAGAACAGCAATTCAAAATACAGAAACAAAACCCAGCGATTAATATAGTGCATCTTCCTTCATTCAGGATTTATCACCAGGACCATTTTTTAGCAATTCTTGATGTGCTCCATCTTCAAATGTGGGAGCTTTCCTGACCTTTTGTTCATGACTTCATAAACCAACTGAAATGGCTTCTGTAGCTGCACCTACAGTGATGACCAGTAGTTGAGAATTTTTACATGTCCCAGTGTGTTCTGCTATCCGCTTTTCAAAGTTCATGTCAATACAAATTTAACACAGGATGTCAGTGTCTTACCTGTTGATCTTCCTGTCCTATTATTGCCCACAGCAGATGGTAAAAAGTTGAATGTTATCTTAAGCTGCTCCAGAATTTGTCCATCCCAGTGGCCTCTCAGACCCTGAAAAGGGCCTTCACTCACAGGAACTAATTTAAATTTTATTAGCTTTCCAGAGCATAATGCAGACATTTTTCCTTTCTGTGGCCTCTCAGGGAAGAAACTGAGCTCCTGGCTTTTCTGTGAGGACAGAATTTTTTTTTGTACACAAACAAGCAATGCTCAGTAAAGGGACAGAACTAAATCAAAAGTTACCATACTGAGCCATTTTAATTCTTGGATGAGCAGTCAAAGACATGTCAAAAGACCTTTATCAAGCCAGAGATTTTGAATAGTGAAAGACTGTTTCACTTGACCACGTCGTATCCCAGCATTCAAACATAAGGAGAAAGAACACAGAGAGAAGAGTGGGCAGTCACTCTCATTTTGCCATAAACCAAGTTTATACAGGAGAATAGAGATGTAAAAATTCTCTAAGGCAGGCCAGGGCAGCTTTGTAAAATAGCAGGAATGCTGGCACAACGTTGTCACAATGAATGAGGTGCTACAAAACTATAAACTGTTTTCTGTCTGCAGTCTTACCACCACTGAAAAATAGTGAAGGCTAGGACCAGGAAAGGGAGAAAGAAAATGGAAATTCCTCTTCAGTTTTAATTTTAACTCATGCCAGGGTGCATAAGCCTGCTGATGTTTTCATGTCCTTGTCCTTTGCATCTTGAGAGGATGCTGTAACTAGTATATAAAACATACCTACATATCTCAACATATACACTGAAAACTGAGATTACAAGAAAAGCAAAGACACTTTTACTGATTAATGACAAAGAAGTCCCTGTATCACCCTTTTAGTTTATGATACAAAGTACTCCCTAGGAGACCCCTCAAGACCTTAAGTGTCAAGTTCTATGTGTTTCGGGGTGGGTTTGTTGTTTGGTTTTTTTCAAACAATATAAGCATTCAAGTATGTGCCAGATTTGTGAAAATGTAAAAATAAACCTTTAAAATAGATACAATCCTCTAGTAAAAAGTTTATTTAACTAATTCATGGAGTAAGCCAATTAAGGCAAAATATATTACTTGGAAATAGCCGGGCTTTCACTGGGTACAAATATGAGTTGGCTCAACAGTATATTGTATATAAAAACGCCCTTTGAAAGCATCTAATAAAAGTAAAGGCACAGCAATATAATCTGCAAAACTGCTTAAGGCAAATAATAATTATTTTTTTATTCTTCCATTTAAAAAAAAAAAAAGTATTATTACCAAAATATTTTTTCACAATTACTTCCAGATTTCTAAGTAAAGATTTACGATTGTGTAGCATGGATAGAGGACATTTATAGCTATGAAAAAAATCAGACATCACTGAAGACTTATACATGAAAACAGTGAGCTCATGACATCAAGAAGGCATTCAAGACTTTAAAACTGTTTAGAAAACCCAGGACAGTGAAGCAAGAGATACACATCTCATCATTTACCACATGACATTGCTGACAACCATAACTTGATAGAAGAAATTACATAATTGCATATAAAATACAAAGTCTGGAAGCACTGCAGTAACATGTTCTTGAAACCGCTAAAATACTTTCCTATGTCTGTGGCACCTGTCTAAAATCCACTGAAGCAACTTGAAATTTGTCTAGTGTTTAATTGGACATGAATTTCATTTGTTACATAAAAAGATGCAGCATAGAAAATGAGATTTTAAAATTATTTAGCAGTGACTTCAACTAATGGGGCATGGATTTGTGCTCTTATTCAGCAGCTCACTGTTAAATGTTGTAAAAACTACTCAGCATCACTCCTGAGAACTTACATATTGATAGCAAACCTAAAAGGTATTAAGTATCACCTTAGCACAGGCCCCATGAAAACATCTAATACAGAAGGTAGTTTCCCTGGATTGAAATGCAAATATAACATATATGTTATGCTATAAATATTTTTATATTACTAATATAATAGAAATAGCTAAACAATGAATCCCCTTTAAAGAAGCATACTAGCTGAAATATCTCAGCAAATGCCTAGTAAGGTGTCAATACTAGCACATTCATTCCATTTTACAAACTGTAATGCTGTTTGTCACAGTTATAAATACACGTTTGTTCTGATTTCCTGTTTTGTGAATCATACTGGAAATCATACAGAAGTTAAAAACTGCAATTGCTTATTTCCATTACTGGAAATTACCTTCATTTAAAAAAAGTAAAATACAGTTTACAGTTAGACTACAAATCTGTGTTGTACCCACTGAGAATCAGAATATGTAGTTTTCACTTCAATTCTAAAATCAAAACCAGTATTCCTTAGTGCCATGGGTCAGTCTTCTTTCAAACAGTCCTGGGTGGTAAGTGTTGTTTATACATTCCTGCTAAAGCCTTAGCTGCACTGTAGATCATCTGTCGACGGGACATTCCAGTGAACACCATGTGCCAATCAGTCCTGTTGACGTTCAGGATGTTCTTCTCAAGCACTTCGCCCACGGTCACCAACAGGCCCGACCATCTCAGATTGTAGTCCTGGGGAGTGAGATTCTTAGCCTGTGTAAAATTTTGAGCAGTGATTATTGAAATAATTTGAAATGAGTAGTTTTGGTCCTATCTTCACCATCACCAACTTTCATAAGTAATAATTCTTAAATCAATAGGATTACCTGGAAAATTAGAGGGTATCAGAATCCAAATTTCAGACTACCCCATAATTTGCCTACATGATTGTATTTTTTGGATTTGTATGTATCATGACCCAAATGACATGTGAGCAGTATAAAACTAAAACATGATGTTTAAGAGAATAAAGACGTTCTGTCATTATCAGGAAGCAGTTTTCTCTTTGAAGGTAGCCAATAGATGGAATCAATAATGGTACATATTTATACAATGCCTCTTAACCTCCAAAGGTTTTAACAGCAGTTAAAATGTCCCTCTGAGGCAGGCAAATAGCCAAACAGAAGAAGAAAGCTAAGCCTAACAGAAATGGAGGACTGAGCTATTTGCATGAGACCACAGAGGGACTACATAGTGTAATTCCCTGAAGCTGGAAACAGAAGTTCATTAGTGTTCTCCAGCCTTCCTAAAACTACTGTCTTGCAATGATAAAAGCATATTGAAGCTTGTTAGAATATGTTGTCTGTTCCAAAATTAAAAAAAAAAAATTAAAAAAAATCAAACTTGTTACTATCAAGAGGTACATAAAATGTAGACTTCTTAAGCAAAGGAACGGGAAATTTTCCTTATTAGTCAGAATGTATTGGCATCAAGAATGCATCTAGCTGCAAATAGGGACTGAATATCTGATTATGCTATCTCCATTATGATCTACAATTGCACATAACTTAATAAAGTAGCTATCTGGTATTTTTACTGCTAAGTATCAGTAGACTTCATTTAAAAAAAACCCAACAACAACCACCCCAAAAACCCACACCAACACAAAAAACCAACCTCGCAGAAGTTTCCTATCATATCTGCCATTTCTGGCTCAGCAAAAAACAAGGTGATGCCTGGTATCTTAACAGAAAAAGGTTCTCAACCCTCAAATCCACCTTGTTACCTCCTCAAATCAAGCAATATTTAGAGTTATGCACAGCCATGAGTCTCATACTACATGCTCAGAAAACTCAATGCCATTGGTAAAGACATTAACAAAAGATTACCTATTCTATACAGGCAGTTTTACCACTATTTCCATTACACAGAACAATAAAACACATAGCTATTAAGAATTTTAAGGAACAAAACAGCTTTCAATGTTGTGTCATTAAATCTTTTGTAATGTGAATAAAAATAACATTGCCTGACCAACACACATTCTTCTCTGCTCTTCGTCTGAAATACAAATATACAATTGCAGGGGGGTTTTACTGTCGTAATCTAGATTTTGCTTCAAGATACTCGACTGAGTATATATAAACGTATGTTTTTTGCACACTCCTGAGGAGAACCCACTCCTATTCTAGAAGAGATACGATGGGAATAAAGGTAACAACTGGTGCACACAATCAAGAGCCTAGTGGTGATTCACCACTCATTATGTGTAAATTAACTGCAATATATAATAGCAAGACTAGTAAAAAATTAATTCTGAAGGTATGAAACAAAGCCGTGGTTTGCTGTTTATGTATACACACGAACAGTTTTCTCTAATTAGGAATAGAATTCAATCTTATTTAAGTTTTAAGGCTCACAGTTCCACTGAATCTGTACTATATGCCAAGGTATACACTAAATGAGTTGCTTGAAAGTCAAACCAAGGTTTTCTATTACAAGCTAAACCCTACTTTTCAGAGTTACAAAGTGTGTTTACCTAAGAGAAAAAAAACACTCTGAGAGTTAAGCTATTAACTGCAGATTTAATATGACACACTAGAGAATATTCTGTGAAAGAAAAATTAAAGATATCTATTGTGCTTTATGCTTAAAAAATAATTTAGTTAACATCAGTGCTCCATAGAGAATGTGACAATTACTTAACTAGTAACTTCACACTGCTGTGCCTATTTTTATAGTATCATAGAATGGTTTGGGTTGGAAATGACCTTCACAGATCATATAGTCAATGAAGTTGTATTGGCTTAATTTTTTTTTTTTTTTCCCTGTAGCTTCACAGCTTTCTCTGCTCATTTTGAAAAGCAATCTGGAAAACTACAGAGAGAAAGAACAATATTTTTCCTTTTGTCACTCATCAGTTTTTCAGAGTTGTAAGAACTGTGAAACATATGAAT
Source organism: Todiramphus chloris collaris (assembly GCA_025345505.1). Lineage (NCBI taxonomy): Eukaryota > Metazoa > Chordata > Aves > Coraciiformes > Alcedinidae > Todiramphus > Todiramphus chloris. The sequence continues at coordinate 3,366,771 of JANVCC010010034.1, read as the reverse complement.
TAAAACCAATCCCACAAATATTTACTCTATTGGAATTGGTAATACAGAAAAACAACCCAAACAAAACACTTACTCTTTGTTTTCTCCGAACCACCCCCTGAGGATCAAACCCCAAAGAGTTTTATTTTTAAATTCTTCACGGAAACATTTATTTCAAAATAATTTTCAGATCAGAGTTAACGAATGTATGACTCATATCTGCTGTCAGGCAACATGCAGTGACTAGAGTTTGGACTGATTCCCAGTACATGCTCAAAGAAACATAAACAATATCATTAAAACCTTGCTGATATTTAAGAACTGCATAGTACTGCACTATTTTCATTAGGATGTACCATGATATTTCCAATGTTTAAATCTTTCGATTTCAGTAAATCTACATCCTTGTCAGAAGAGGAAATCAGTCTTGCCTTTCAGGTGAGAGTCTACGTGTTCATGGTGGAATTCAGTTCAAGTACAGATCTGAAGAAGTGGTATCCTTCATTTATTTTTTAGAAATGAGTTTTTGGAATACTGATGAGTACAGTATGCTGTCTGTTTGCTGGTAAATAACAGCATAAATACCAAGCCTTTATGAGCTTTATTAAAAAATGAGTGGTTAAGATCTCAGTTAAAAAAAAACGTTGTCTAAATGAAGTTTAAGCTACTTAAATGAAGTGCTAACATGTACATGTCTGCACACAGACACTTCACTTAGTTTTGCTGGCATTAGATGAAACTCCAATAAATTTGTGAAGTAAGTTAAAGAAAGGAAAACAAGGCTTCAGGTGGATAAGAGTGCTTACTGCACCTCCTTAGTGCAGCTGCTTAGTGCATTACTTAGGCTGCAAAGACCTTCCTCTCCACCCGAGGAAGAATGAGCATTCTTATTCTATGTAAAGATTCACAAGGGTTAATTTTGAGTCACTGAACCAGATTGATGACTGTATTTCAACAATTAAAGTTTTATTTCCTTTCTGAATGAGTACTACTTTGTAGCTAATTTCATCATTAATACTTCCTCTTGGTTCATTTCTTTTTGGAGTATTTCTTCTTCATTAATACAAAAGTAAAACTAGCCATGTACTGCATAATGAGAGTCTTTATCAACAATTGATTTGCCACAAATGCCTAAAGATTTTTAAGTAATACATAAACATGATTCAAAAATAGTTTTTTATTCTCACTTCATAAATTAAAATATTCAAGTGGAGCAACTGTCTGTAGGAACTACACAATAAATGAAATTAAAAATTAAGTCTTAATGTCCCAACTGTTAATCTAACATTGGTAAGAAAACTGAAAACTCACCTGCTGAACATATTGCAAAGGCACTGGTGTTGCTTGGGTAAAAGCTTCCAGATGAATTCCATGAATTGGATCCTCAATAATCAGACACCCAATATCAAACCACCTGCAGTGACACACAAGTTACTTTACTTTTGAGTACCGAGTATCACTCAGTTGAAAAACAACATGTGAGTATGTTGAATTACATCTATTTTACAGATTATACTACAAATGTATTAATAGCATAGTAATGAGTTTTGACAGAGTGTTCTAGTATTTTTTCAAGCTAAGTTTGTATATATAAATTTTTTATAAATATAAAATTATAGTACATATGTATCCATGCAAAACACAGAATATTAAAATAATATAAAATACATGAAACTTACACATTAGTGGAACAAAGACAGCTGGTGGAGTGGGCATATGTGCAGACACGTTCTTTTAGACATATTTATTATGCTACAGGTTTCATTCAACTTTTGAAAGAATGTTTCTCGCTACGATAAACTTCCGTAACAGTAATCTATTTATCATTTGTGTTCTATATTCAGAAGATTTTTTGGTATATCTAATACTATACCCATCATTTAAATTATTTTTTCAGATAAACTTCTACAACTTCCAGAAAAGATGGTGTCTGCTGTAGCAGACACAGTAAAGGCTAAGGAAGCAGTATTCAAAATGGTTCCCTATCTAGCTTGCAAGACCATTAAATTGTTTCTCACTATAAACAAACTAAAAACACTCACATGATCCAAATAAAACCAAAAGCAATGCATCATCACTACCTCACTGAATTTAATTCCTAGAACCATTTTACATTTGACTTGCCACAGGAGAAACAGACATCAGGAAGTAATAGGAGAAACACTCCAGGGAAAGCACAAACAAAAAAATCAGAGCCAAGGGTCAAAAGATTTAAAAAGGAAAATATTATTTATATTACATATAAATTGGATTTTATTCTTTAAAAGCATGAGAAGCAAGGTTGTTTTTGTAAAAATAAATGCAAGACTCCTATTATCACAAATGACTGGCTGGGTCACATAAGCTTCATGTTAAGTCTTTAGTGGAGCAAGACAGGAAGAGTACTTCACTTGCATCATCTTCATCTTGGGCAGCAGAGCACTGGAATGCTCTGTGGTATCAGACTACCTCACTTGCAACTATGAAAGACCATGTAGAAAAAAATTCATGGTTAAAGATAATTTACTCCTAATTAATAAAGGAGTTGGAGTCTAAATGGTAAAACACACGTAAAAAGAGTTTGCAACCTTTACTGCAAATATTATTCAGGACATGCAGTTAGATGGTCAAGTAACGTCCTTTGGCTGTCTGATGGGACAACTGAGAAGTTTAACTGTGAGCAGCAACTGATCTGTTAAGAGTTAGGTGCAGAGATCTCAGTATTGGTAGGTGCTTACTTGGAAATGCTGCTCCTTCAGACATGTGTAAATAGAGTAAATCAGCAAAACCCCCATACCAGAACTGTAACACCATGATGCTCAGTTCAGAATAGTAATTAATAAATTCCTAGCAATACAACCTATCATTTCATTGCAGAAAGAACCCCAAAGGGACAAAACTAGATTAAATGGTTTTTGTAACACCATGCAAGGAAGCTTTCAATGTTGTCTACTAAATAAAAAAAACTTAAAAGTGATGCATCAAGTTATTATTTGCTTATACTCTAACTAATATTGAAGATCAAGATGTTCTTGGGGCCTGTAATGTGTTGAAAGAAGAGCTAGCATTCCATTCAATAACACTGCGGTCCTGGGTGAGCTCTTGCATGTAGAGTACCTAATGCAACATTTTCAGATTTAGAAATGAGTAAATTCGAAGAATGAGAACAGGAATTTTTTTGAAACAAGTCATCTCACTGTCATATATACTCCTTTGTGGAAATATGATAAAAGATCTAAATCAGACTAGATGGGAAAAAATACTAAACAAAAATCAAAGCACTTCCCAATTCTATTTACTTTAGAAAACTCACCATCCGTCTTACACTAAGGATAGTAACCATACTTTACTCCTGCTCATTTCTAATGGTATTTCTCAAAAAAGTGAACAAAGCCCATGTCATGAACAAAAATGCAAACATTAGAAAAAAAAAAATTAAGTTTGCATTAAGAAAAATACATTGTCCTTAATGATTTAGAAAGCAATTATAAAGCTACTTCAGGAACTGTCTGTCAGAAAGTACCATATGAAATGAAGTTGTAATGTATTTGAAAACACTATGGTTATGTCTGCATGTGTTATGTGCCAATTAGAAGCAGTAAGTGTGTTCTCAGAGAAAGGGAAATGGATAATACAATATCTGATATTACTGTAAGTGCCGTAACATCTCCCAGTGTACTTTCTGAACTGAACACAATTTAACAGAAAGAGAACAGAGAGTGAGCACACAACAGTGAGTAAATTACTAGCCAAATTTCAGCTTTTACAGCTCCTTAGTTTTGTCAGCTCAGTGTAACTTCACTGTGTTTTTTTAATATTGTGAATCTTGAAAAACCTGACAAGAATGTTGTATATTAAAGTCTTGATATGTCTGGACAAAAAGTTAAACATCATCACTAAAATCAAGTCTGCCAAAGCAATACTTAAGACATACTCTCTCCTTTCTTCTTCTCATAGTGATACTGTCGGCAACGTTTTATAGGCCCCTTTAAAAGGCTTTACTTGCTTGTCATCCCTCCCCCTGAAATATATTTAAAGTTCTCACTTGTCAGGAAGCAATTCCTCAATGAAGTTTTCTACTGATACAGCAGGCTGTTTTTCATGTATTACTCCTGTGCGACGCAAGCTGTCTATCCTTTCTTGGGCACCCTAAAAGGTAACACATGCTGTTATGTTATCCTCTTTGACTTACAAGATAGTGTAATGCTCACAGATGAATTCAAGAAGAACTCTAGAATGTAATTTTCAAGTTAAACAGAAAATATTACAACATTTGATTATTTCAACATTAGAAAAACAAGAAAAAAAGACAAAAACTCATGAAAAGTCATAATGGAATCCCAAACCATAAAAAAAACTATGATGAAGCTAATTTAATAGTTTAAGTTTGTTATTTTTCCATAAAAGAGACCTAGTTTAGCATGCAAAGAACTCCTAATCTGTAACTGTGCCTAGTTACACTATCGGTGAAGGCATCACTGTGTATTTCTGTTACACTGACCAAGGGAAAGAATCTTTTTGTTGTCATATCTATCCAACTAAGACGTAGGAATAATTAACTCCAAACCCGTCATCGCTCTGAAGTTTAACAGAAACACTACTACTACACTACAGTAGCTAAACATGTAAAGGAATATATACATTATCCTCCTTTAATATAAGTTTGCATCAGTTAATATATCATGATGAGGATAGGCTTTATTCATCTGTGAACGCTGCCAACAGCAGCTTGGAGAACATACTTTTTCTCAAGTAAATTATTTGCTTACGTTTAAGAAAGAGAATACTAAATAGGTGGTTTCAGAGTTTTGGTTCTTGGCCAATGAAGTGGTTTCACCTAGACATATCTGATGAACATGTACATTTTTTAAATCAGGTGAAACAACCTTTGCTAACCCCTCCTTTGGGCCAGCACTGATATTTCCAACAATGCATAGAGAATTCTTATTTTTGAGTTGTTAACACAGATCTGTTCAGGAAAATACCTGACAAGTGCTGATCGAACTATCTTAGATAGACATCATTAGTGGGAAGACAATTCAATCTCAAAGAGTCTCTTCTAACATTTCCAACAAGGTATGCTAATAATAAGACTACGAAGAAATGCCTGATTTACTTTGAAACTACAGAAGTATCACAACACCTGCTACATGTAATGGCAATCAGTGACAGCATAAAAAACCATGAGGTAAGTATTCTTCATTTGCAATGAATGTGTTTGCAAAAAAACACCAACCTAAAAGTATTCCAACAAGCGGCTTTGTTCTGATACATTCATCTAGACAGCAATAGAAAAAAAACACAAGAGAAAATGTTTACCTATCCCACAAACTGACCTTCCCTTTACAGAAAATCAAGACTCTTCTGTGTGAATGTTTCTACACTCTCTTTTCTGCATTGGAGGTACTTCAGTGCTGTTACATATCAACTTACTTTTAAACCTGCTGCATAGCCTACAGGTTGAGGTGCAATATTGGACTGTGCAGCCTCTCCAGTAACAACAGCCATTCCAAAGACTTCTTGAAAGGCATCTCGAATTGCTGCAACTTTTACTTCTTTATTAGAAGTAACCACGATGTCCAGTTCTCCCCCAGTTTCTGCAAAATACATATATATACATATATATAAAAGCATGTTTTCCTCATTCCCACTACAAGCTAGTTGAAATACATTATGCATCTTAAGAGTATACTTCAGTTGGTCTTCTCTTTCTCATGCACTGTACAAAAGTTGTTTCATGAAGCAGAAGTAACTTACATTGGGAGTAAAAGTTTGATGAGATCAATTATACCTCACATATGTTTTTATCACAGCTGGATAATTTTTACTGTCAAACTTTATTTATGCAAAAATATCTCAAAACTTGTCCCTGCTGTGACAATCTTTCTGAAGAACAGCTTAAACTTTTTTCAAACATGGAATATGACAGAGAAATCTGCATAACCAAACTGCATCAGCAAGCATAAAAGATTAATGAACAAATCCACAAGCAGGCACCAATAGTAATAGGTATGGACATGCCTCTTGACATCTTTAGTCCAATGGTTGTGGATGATGTAGGAGTACAAGCACAAAGAACTACAGAAGCTCCCAGCTCTACTGTCATTTACCATAGAGTAGCTTTTGTTGCTCCTGCTGAAGACAGAATATTGAGCTAGATGAACCACTGGACTGGAGCACCTCTTCTATGAGGAAGGACTGACAGAGCTGGGAACAGCTTCAGATTGGAGCAGAAGCAGCTCAGAGGGATCTTGATGTGTACAAATATTTGAATGCTGCAAAGACAATGGAGCCGGCTTCTTTCCAGTGATGCCCACTGACAGGACCAGAGGTAGTGGGCAGAAACTCAAACAGTGTAGGTTCCATACAGACATCTGGAAAAATTTTTTTACTGCGAGGGTGACTGAGCACTGGCACCAGTTGCCCAGAGAGGCACGTTGTGGAGTCTAAATTCTTGGAGAAATTCAAAAGCTGCCTTGACACAGTGTTGGGCAACTGCATCTAGGTGGTTCTGCTGAAGAAGGGGAGGGTGGACAAGACAACCTCCAGCAGTCCCTTCCAACCTACACCACTTTGTGACTCTGCAATCCAGCAGGGCATTTTTTTATGTTAACAGCAGCAAACTACTGAAGAAACAGCATTTTAACCTTCTGTTTAAAAACATGTATAAACACTTGTTAAGCTACTTCTTAAAAGAAAAAGGAGCAGAGGTTTTGATTCTGAACACTACCACTTCACCTAATTATACATGTTGACAAAGTTTGCAGTATTTATCCTGAGAAAAATTACAGAATCATAGAATGTTAGGGATTGGAAGGGACCTCTGGAGAACAAGTCCAACCCCCTTGCCAAGCAGGATCACCCAGGGCATGTTGCACAGGAACGCATCCAGATGGGTTTTGAAAGTCTCTAGAGAAGGTGACTCCACGACCTCTCTGAGTAGCCTGTTCCAGTGCTCCCTCACAGTAAAGAAGTTCCTCCTCATGTTGAGGTAGAACCTTCTATGCTCAAGTTTATACCCTTTGTTCCTTGTCCTATTGCAAGGCACTCCAGAAAAGGGACTGGCTCCTTCCGTTTGACACCCGCCCTTCATATATTTATAGACATTAATATGATCTCCTCTCAGTCTTCTCCTCTCACGACTAAGTAGTCCCAATTCCCTGTCTTTCCTCACAGGGGAGATGTTCAAGTCCCTTAATCATCCTTGTAGCTCTCCATTGGACTCTTTCCGATAGAACCTTGTCTCTATTGAACTGGAGATCCCAAAAGTGGACACAGTATTCCAGGTGTGGTCTCACTAGGGCAGAGTAGAGGGGGTGAAGAACCTCCCTACACCTGCTGGACACAGTTTTCTTAATGCACCCCAGGATGGCATTGGCCTTCCTGGACACAAGGGCACATTGCTGTCCCATGGATAACTTGGTACCCACTAGCACTCCAAGGGCTTTCTCCATTCTCCGTCATGCTGCTTTCCTGCAAGCAACCCGTAACATAGTGTTATTCCCTGCCCAGATGCAGGATTCTACACTTGTCCTTATTAAACCTCATGAGGTTCACCTTTGCCCAGCTCTTCAGCCTGTCCAGATCACACTGGGCAGCAGCACAGCCTTCTGGTGTATCAGTCACTCCTCCCAGTTTTGTATCATCAGCAAACTTGCTGAGGGTGCACTCTGTCCCCTTGTCCAGGTTGTTGGTGAAGATATTGAACAAAACTGTACCCAGTACTGATCCCTAGGGAACACCACAGGTCAGAGGACTCCAGCTTGACTCTGCACTGCTGATTGCAATGCTCTAAACTCTTGTTGAGCCAGTTTTCAATCCACCTCACAGACCAATTGTCTATACCACATTTCTTGAGTTTTTCTACAAGGATGTTATGGGAGACAGTATCAAAAGCCTTACTGAAGTCAAGGTAAATGGCATACACTGCTTTCCCTTCATCTGCCCATTTGGTCATGGCTTCATAGAAGGATATCAGATTAGTCAAGCAGGATTTCCCTTTGGTAAATCCATGTTGGCTACTCCTGATAACCTTCTTTTTCTCCGTGTGGTTAGAAATTCCCCCACTGATCATAAATTGTTCTTTTCTTTAAGCGTCAGGCTTATTCTTTGGCTCCTATTACTTAGCAAAACTCAATCATAGGGAACATCTTATGATGAAACACCAGAGATATGCCAGAACAGTAGTGGTTTAAGGCTACCTTTAAACTTTTTATCAGTTGCTCTACTGAATGGAATTGGGTGTACACATCACTGAACTTCATGCAATTGTTTTAAACACTGGGTAACAACAGATACTGAGAATCTCTTTTTTCATTGATTTCATTGACAAGTAAACAAGTGCTTAGAATTAACCAGAGGCTTTTGCTGAAGTAAACCTTCTTTGAGTGCCCGAGGCCAAAAAAAAAAAAAAATTTAAGTGTTTTTAATGCAACTAAAAACTAACTCATAACATAACTAGTAATTACTGTAAATGGTACCTGTGTCTCATGTTCATGTATTGCAAAAGCAGAATACAGATTTTTTGTTGTATTAGCAATCGTCATATATCAAAAGCATATATTTGTTCATCACAGATACCACAGAAGGGAAATGAAGATATTAAATGCATTAACAGAAGCAATTTGTGACAAGATCTGTCACACACTATGGTAATATGGAAATATTAAAACCTAAAATATAAGATTTAGATATACCCTGATATATCTAATTAGACAAAACTGTCAAATTAAGTGAAGCACTGACACCTGAACAAGAAATTTCATTGTACCTTGTGTATTATAAACTAAAATGACAGTTCTACATAAAATATAATATTCCCTGTCGTCTTTTTTTTTTTTAAGCATTGATGTTTATGCTTATAAATTGACCTTGTCCTGTGCCACGTGCTTGCCTCAGATGACATCTTCACAACGCACCAATGAAACCAGTGCAGCTCTTTTCACGAAAGCAAGAGCAGAAATGCTATTTGCTCACACACACAAAAAATTTCAACCACTTCACCCAGAAGCTTTGGTAATTTTAGGCTTTGAAGTGAGAAATTTGAAATTGCAGCAGTGGAGAGACAGCAGGGAGAAATGAGGTCATGAGGACATGGCTTTTGTTGACACCAGAAAACACTTCTAGAAGGAACTAAATCCTAAGTTTACAAATTTTTGCCTTATTTCCACAACCTGCAACTACAAAAAAAAAACCAAAACAATCTATTAATGGCGAAAATATATACAGATATTTTCCCTTCCAAAACAACTTTGGTGAACTTTGAGATAACCACTGAATTTGCTTACTCTGACTTCATCTGACAAGCAAAGCATATGATGATGTGTTGAAACTATCCAAGCCATCACTGGATACTGACAGATGCTATTTTAAAGGAGGACAGTCATAACTGCAATAGGACTAGAGGGAATGGATTAAAACTAGAGATAGGTCAATTCAGGTTAGACATTAGGAAGAATTTCTTCCCCATGAGGGTGGTGAGACACTAGAACAGGTTACCCAGGGAGGTGGTGGAAGCCCCATCCTTGGAAGTCTTTAAGACGAGGCTGGATGGGGCTCTGAGCAACCTGCTCTAGTGGGAGGTGTCCCTGTCCATGGCAGGGGGGTTGGAACTAGATGATCTTTAAGGTCCCTTCCAACCCTGGCAATTCGACGATTCTGTATCACTGATTTCATATCCCGCTATCTCCTCACTAGTCAGGTTGCTGGGTATTTTCACTTAAACGTAAGACAATTCACTGCTACTCAATAACAGGGCATCTTCCACTTTTATTCCACACATTGACCATGAAATTTATACAATAGTGAAGCAACACTGTCAGGTGGATCACAGAACAGGTCCAACAGGTCCAAAAAACAGCTCAGGAAAACAAAATACAAAAACTTTCTAATAGTTTCTTCTCTGCCTTATCAGTTTCCTGACTAGCTTCACCTACACACAAACAAAGGGCAGTGCTGTCACAGCTAAGAAGAAAGAAAAAACCAGAAACAAACAAAACCAAAACCAAATCATCACCCTGGACAAATTTGTTTCCCCATTTTAATGAAGTAGAAATCTCAGTCAGTTGTATGTGACATGCAAAGTACTCTAGTAAAAGAAAAGATGGTCAGACATGCAAAGTAGTAAAACAAAAAGTGGTCAATACCACAATGCTCCTCCTTCCTATTGATTTTCAAGCCATATTTGAATCTCTATGCTTTTCCTTCCAGGATCAATGCTCAGCAATACTTCAGACTTCATTAGAACATTTTAGAAGACTAACGTTTCTACTGATTCAGGAACTGCTTCAAGTTTGCCAAATCTCCTAGTATAAAGAGTGTAAATACTACTAGGCTAGACAAGTGAAAGAGATGAAAGTCAGAATAAAGCTTCAAAAGCTATGTAAATACCACTGTCCTATGCCACTGAGTATGCAACTTTTGGCTTGTTTTAACTGCAATGCTATAGTTTACACAGCAGTATTTAAGCATGTGATCCAACAGAACAGATAGTGTATTTTAAACTCCGTGAGGCTTAGAGACACAGTGAGAGAAAAGAGTATGGAACTAAGGGATTATAGATGAAGTCTCTTCATAGGTTTTGGGCTTTTTTTTGCTTTGCAACTGCCTCATCTTTCTCAGCCTCCATTAAAGGATATTACTATGCCATTATCTGAACTATCGCAGAAAGCATAAGTCAAATAAACCTAAAGACACACATAAAAAAGTGAGCCTTCAAGAGTGAGTTTCACTGGACAATACCCTTGAGAAATCAGTACAGTATTATGACTTTGAATTAACACACTGCATGTACAAACTTCAAGTGTGAAAGCAGTGTTCTGTTATATTAACCTCTCTAACACCTTCATGTATTACTTAAACGCTTTGCTGCAAATACTTACTGATATATGGAACCATGCCAGGATCCAGTGTTGTGATCATGGTCTCCACTGAATGTTTGGTTTTATCAAGAACAGACTTCACCATGGGATTCTCAGCTACACCCTAAATTTAAGCAAATATATTTCCATGTTATCTTCTGCGTTTTTTTCCCCCAGGAAAAAAATGTTACAGTTAAACAAGCAAAAACCAAGTGTTAAGCTGCTTTGTGGTTTTCTTACCACTTCTACCCTTTGTAACACTTACTGTATCTCACTCTTCAGCACAAACGCTACAGTACATTACTTTTCAGTTAGAACATAAAATTCAAGTATCATCTTTACTGTCACCGCATTAATGGAGAAACAGACGATCAGTGATGGTGCACAACACAACTGATCTATTCCTATTCTGGGACTAGCAGCCTTGATCATTTAGCCACGCTGTAGATCCTCAATGTCCATTACAGGTATCATCAGACTAGTTAGCTAGATTTCTTGTGATAACTCAAGCAGAAGAGTCTCTCTTTTCTATCCTTAAAGACAGTAGGACCTATTTTTGAGTGGCCCATTACTAATAAATATTCCTAGAGCAACTGAGCTGAAAGTCCTTCATTTTTATAAATAGATTCTAAACATTGCTGGAAAAAATGTTCTACATTCTCCACAGGTGGAGCAGCCAACAGGCCTGAATGTTCTTTAAATATGAACACAAACACTGTCCTCTGCCTTGCAAACAGTCTTAATTAATGTCTATATCTTGTCAAACGTTTATTTAAAATTCAGGCAAAATCACAGGGTGAGAGATACTAATACTGAATCATTGAGAGATAAAGCACTGTAAACTATTTTACGAAAATCTTTTATAAAATTTCTTTAGTAAGTAGACTGCTTTCAGATGAATACTGAAATTGCATATGCTTGTATTTGCTTCACTAAATGACAAGCATTACACTGGACAACAGTGAATATAGTTGTCTGGAAAATGCTTAATTAATACACCTAAACCGTACTTCAGGGAACTGCAGAATCACCATAATTTGAATTATCTCAAAATCACTTTGCTCATCAAAGCTTCTTTCCCATGGAAAAAAAAGCTTCTTTCCCATGAAACACAGAATGGTTTGGGTTGGAAAGGACCTTAAGATTACCTAGTTCCAACTCCCTGACATGGGCTTCCACTAGACCGGGTTGCTCAAAGCCCCATCCAACCTCTGAATGCTTTCTACTTCTTCATAGCAGGCTTAACAAAGGAAAGAACAAAAAACCTCACACTTTTACAACTACTGAAACACTATATAGCTAGTAATAATTACTATCTCATCCCAAGGCTCATGCTGAAATAGTTCATTACTGTGTTCTCATCACTGTGCAGAACACTAAGCCTGACTGTAGAATTTGTGAAGAAAATAAAACAATACTCACTCTCACACAATTAAGCTCTTTCAAGTCAGAGACACTGTAACCACTTATTTCTCATTAACATAACACAGGACTTTTCTGAACAATTGCATTCCCCCAGTAGCACATATATTCTTGTGACTACTCATGTAATCAGAGGACACCATCAAGAAGAGGGCAACAGGGAATTTTATACTCCCCTTTCAGTTCTCTCAAAATTTGAAGTTTGTGTGTTGCTTCAACAAAAACTGAGTAAATGCAATGAGATCCACAGAAACATTTTAAGTAGGGATTGCCAGTTTAAGCATCTTTACAGAAATGCAAAACCAAGCAGTACTTCAGTCAGCATCCTAACCGCCTAACCAACACAATGTTATTCTGTATCTCCTGCAGATAATCAGTCTCCTTAGCTGCAAGAAGCTGCTTATTCTACCTGTAAAAGATGCCTTTACATTCATCAGCCTAGCACAAGCAGGGAGAAATAATCCAATTTTATACCAATGGAAAACATGAAGTTATCACTACACTGTGAACAATAACACAGTTAAGTCTGGAATTTCTACTGAGTCCATTCTAAATCAACATAAAGCCAAGTTACTCAAATCAAGAACCTTCCAAGTTGTCGGAGCACAAACACAAACCTTTTGAAAACTCAGGTCCTGTCTGTCTTCATTATTCAAACAGTCAAATATGCAAGCTGTCAGGTGGAATGACTGCAATACTAGCCAACTTTGCCTCTGATATATTACGCAGAAACCAATCTTGGAACTGTATGAGACTGCTCAGCCACCCTTGGCAGACCAAAGGAACTGAAAGTCATATACAATTCAACAGAAAATGCTGTTGCTCGTTGAAAGCAGTTCAGCTTTCAGCTCAGTCACAGTCTTCATGATGCTACTTATATGTAGTATTTGTCACAGCTCCAAAAAGCTTACAGGCTAATGGCATTTCGTTAGTCGATGCTGCAACTTATTTCCTCTTAACTCACACCACAAGGATTATCTGTTCTGCATTATATACTCCATGCCTTCTGCAGAATAGAAAAATCCTACAAAATATCTTGGACACTTCTTCGGTAAACTGCTCTTTGGTGGGAGTATGGAAATTAAACTCAGTTCATTAGGAAAATATAAAGAAACAGATATGCAAAGAATTCTGGTGAGGTAAAAGACATCTTTTTCTGCATCCAGTCACTGTGAAGTAAAAATCAGCTTTCAGGTCTTACAGAGGTTCTAAAGCTTCATGTGATCTAAGAACATGTGTCAGAACCTGTTAGGTATGCGTATCTTCCTATCACAATCACTAAAATTAACCTAGAACACTGGCACTTGTGTAATCTTGTATTCTATACAGAGGAAGAGCAAAAGCATAGTTTTGTCAAACATCACTAATAAAATAGCCACCTTGCATATGAGGCAGGAAGACAGACAGGATTTATAGCAAAATGATTTTAAAAGATAAGACGTGTCTTATTACAGACAGTAAAAAGCTGTAACTCCTTGTGGAGGGTAACAGACAAAACCCCATACCTTTATAAACCCCCACAGTCCTCCAGCAGGTGCTCCACTTTGGGCAGTAGATACTCTAGGGTCTTCGCTCTCCTCAGGAAAAGTGATTGCAGAACCAGTTCCAGTAGCCAAAGGTGATGAGAAAGTTGCCTGTTGAGTAATAGGATCTGTCAAAACACCTAGTAAGAGAGAAAAAATAAAACACAAGTGTTCATTTATTTTACTGTGTCTAATTTGTTACACTACAGCAACATGCAATCGTTTACAGGAAAATGAGCAGGAAGAATAGAAGAATACCAGGCTGATTCACTTCATTTCTTGAAGGCCGCAGAACAATTCCACTTGTTAAAGGTTAACAGATACAACTATGGTAAATGAATTCAACAGTATCTGCTGAAAGAACTGAGAATGTCTGTACTTTATGTATAAAATTAAACTAACCTGCTAAGAAAAAATCATTGTTTAACAGTCATGTTTTATCTTATTCAAATTTTCATAACAAGCCCTTAGTAGAGGAAGAAGAGAAATGGGTGTTGCTCTCTGAACAAAGAGATAGGAATGTTCCCACACATAATAAGAGAGAAGTAGGAAAATTTCTAAGTGCTGGAAATCAGTAGCAATAGAAAAAAGGAGTAAGCACAATAATAGCTTTACATATTTTACAGGAAAACAAAAGAAACTGAAACAGTAGAAAATTTAAGCATGACCTTCTGCCCCACTATTCAAGCCTATTTTAACAGATTTTCCAACACCAGCATCAATCAAGAGTTATTTTTATTTTACACTGCAGAACTGATAAGTCTTTTTAGACATCTTCCTTAAAAGACATATCACTAATAATAGTAAAATCCTGTCCCAAGTGCAGGTGAAGAGCCAAGTTTCCATTTTTCTACCAGAAAATTACATCAGTTCAGCAACTATGGCAATAGCTTGCATGGAAGGTATTTTTAGCTGTACTAATGCAATTTAGTGGCTGGAAACAAGAAAATAGAAGTTAGTATCATGTGATGGACAGTTGTTATGGATACCTTTTCAGAATAAGAAGCTGAAAATTATGAGATTAGAGCTTGAGATATCGTATCATTTTGTGGAAATATAATGGCTGAACAAAACAAATGTGTGTTTACATACAAGTTTACAAAAAATAAAGCTCTCAAAGATTTTTCTGTGAGCTTGAATGCTAGCAGAACTCTACTAAGAGGACACTGTCCTAAACCATGATTGTATTTTAAAGGCTACTCTCC
>JANVCC010010034.1:3120263-3350776 GCA_025345505.1 Todiramphus chloris collaris | reverse complement strand
TCATGTTCTGCTTAGTTTTCAGATGTCTTGCTAATCATAGTGGCTTCATACTATCCTTAGCTAGTATCTCACAGAATCACAGAATGATAGGGGTTGGAAGGACCCTCTAAAGACGTAGTCCAACCCACCTGTCACAGCAGGATCACCTAGAGTAGACCACACAGGAAGAAGTCCAGGCAGCTTCTGAAAGTCTCCAGAGATGGAGATTCCACCACCTCTCTGGGCAGCCTGGCCCAGTGCTGTTACCCTCACAGTGAAGAAGCATTTCCTCACATTGAGGCTGAACCTCCTGTTTTCAAGTCTGTGGCCACTGCCCCTAGCCCTATCACAGAAAACCACTGAGAGGAGCCTGGCCATCTTCCTGACATCCACCCTTCAGATATTTATAAGCATTGATAAGATCCCCCCTCAGCCTCCTCTTCTACAACCTAGAGATCCAGCTCTCTCAGCCTTTCCTCATACAGTAGTTGCTCCAAGCCCTTAATCATCTTAGTGGCCATGCTGGACCCTCTCCAGCGACTCCTTGTCTTTCTTGAACTGGGGAGCACAGAACTGAACACAATACTCAGGTGAGTACCAGTACAAAGTAGAGGGGGAGGGTAACTTCCCTGGACCTGCTCACCATGCTCTTCCTAATGCATCCCAGGATACCAGTGGCATACTGTTGGCTCACAGTGATCCTGCTGCCCATTAGGACTCCCAGATCTTTTCCCCAGAGCTACTCTCCAACAGATCAGCCCCCTGATACATGGGGTTGTTCTTCCCCATGTTCTTTATCCTTGTCCTCAGTGAATTTCGATTTCTCCCCCCACCCAGCTCTCTGGCCCTTCTACGTCACACTGAATGGCTGCACAGCCTTCTGGCATGCCAGCCACTCCTCCCAGTTTTGTATCATCAGCAAACTTGCTGACAGTAAATTCTATCCCCTTGTCCAGGTCATTGATGAATATATTGAATAGGCCTGGACCCAGTACTGACTCCACAGGCCTCCAGTGAACTCTGCCCCACTGACCACAACTCTCTGAGATCTTTCCTTCAGCCAGTTCCCAATGCATTTCAAAGGCCAATGATCCAATCCACACTTCCTAACCTTTGCTGTGAGGATGCTGTGGAAGACAGTGTGAAAAGCTTTGCTGAAGTCAAGGTAGACCACATCCACTGCCTTCCCCTCACCTCTGGGTTTAGGAATCTTGCCTGACAAACCTCATCTCCTATGACAAGATGACCCGACTATTGGACAAGGGAAAGGCTGTGGATGTGGTCTACCTGGACTTCTGGAAGGCTTTTGACACTGTTCTCTGTAGATTTCTAATGGAAAAACTGTCTGCTCATGACCTGGGTGAGAATACGATCTGCTGGATCAAGCACTGACTAGAGGGACGGGCCCAGAGAGTAGTGGCCAATGGTACTAAATCCAGCTGGCGGCAGGTCACAAGTGGTGTTCCTCAGGGCTCAGTGCTGGGGCCGTTTCTATTTAACATCTTTACTGATGATCGTGTTGAAGACAAAGTCAGTAAATTTGCAGATGACACCAAGTTAGGCAGGTGTGTTGATCTGAGTGAGGATAGGGAGGCTCTCCAGAGAGACTCAGACAGACTGGATCGCTGGGCCACTGCTGATGGTGTGAGTTTCTACAAGGCCAAGTGCCAGGTCCTGCACTCGGGCTGCAGCAACCCCATGCAAAGCTCCAGGCTTGGGGCAGTGTGGTTGGAGAGCTGTCTGGCAGAGAGGGATCTGGGGGTTATAACAGACAGGCGAATGAATGTGAGCCAGCAGTGTGCCCAGGTGGCAAAGAAGGCCAACGGCATCCTGGCCTGAATTAGAAACAGTGTGACCAGCAGAAGTAGGGAGGTGATTGTCCCCCTGTACTCAGCACTGGTGAGGTCTCACCTTGAGTACTGTGTCCAGTTTGGGGCACCTCAGTACAAGAGAGACATCGAGGTGCTGGAGCGGGTGCAGAGGAGGGCAACAAAGCTGGATTGGAGAATAGATCACAAGAGGATCATTTGAAGGAGCTGAGTCTGTTTAGTTTGAGGAAGAGGAGGCTGAGGAGAGACCTCATCACTCTCTACAACTACCTGAAAGGACATTGTAGAGAGGCTGGTGCTGGTCTCTTCTCTCAGGTAATTAGGGATAGAACCAGAGGAAATGGCCTAAACCTGAAACAAGGTAGGTTTAGACTAGGTTCTAGGAAAAAATTCTTCATGGAAAGGGTAGTGAAGTATTGGAATGGGCTGCCCAGGGAGGTGGTTGAGTCTCCGTTCCTGGATGTGTTTAAACATCACTTGGATGTGGTGTTGAGGGATGTGGTCTAGGGGTGAACTTGCAGAGTAGGGCTAATGGTTGGACACGATGATCCCAAGGGTCTTTTCCAACCTCAGAGTGATTCTATGATTCTATTCTATGATCCTATTCTATGATCCATCTAGTGATGCCATCATCTCAAGGAACAACATACACTTGGGGCAAGGTCCATTGTTAACAATGACAGATGTAAATTTCTATTTCAAAAAGTCCTCTTGAAAATGTTGTATTTTTTCCAGACAACTTTTTGTCAGATCTGATTAGAGTGTTATTCGTATTACAGAGTGAAAACAATGGCAAAGAGCTTGTATTGGGAGTGAGAGAAGTGTCAGCCATTCCATTATCATCTTTTTTACTTGTACTCACATTATTAGTGATATTTTCAATCCATGGTCTCTTTGTAGGAATTTTCAAGTGATTTGTCCATTTTGTGAGGGCGAGTATATTAAAACTACATAACATAATCCATAAATCCACTTAATCAGGCACACAAACTGCAAGGAGTCACAATATGATGGATGTGAGCTAACAAGTGAAAGTGACTCCTTGGAACACAAGGTGGAACACAAATTCTCTCCTCAGGCCATGTGAATATCTGATGTACGGACAGAGTGAGTGAGGACACCAGAGTGGAGCAGTATCTTAAATTTTAGTAAAGATTAATTTTTTTTTTTTTTTAATAGAAATAAATCTGGAAATTCTACTTTTCTCTTCTGACACCTTGATGGATTGTCTTGCACACTCCTTGGGGTAATGGCACCCCACTTTTAAGTCCACTGCAATACTGTGACTCAAGATAACAATGATAGATGTGTCAGAAAATTAATTATATAAGGTATTCAGATTTTTGAAAAATCAGATAAAGTTCTTTGATTACCACCATGACATTAAAAACCAAGTGATTACCCAGGTTTACCACTATCCCCTACAAGACTTAAAATTTGTTTTGCTTTTAATTCCTTCCTATGCTGTCCACCTAACTGTGCACTGTAGTGGCAGGTATTATTTCCCAGGTCCCATATCCTTAAAAACCACATGACTTGATATAGCTTCAAGAATAAAAAAAACCTTTAAAGAATTCCATGTTTTAGATGCATGTTAGATAAGAAGCACAACTGCATAATTAAGAAACAATTTAAAATCTCCCAATTACTTTGGAGAAGAGCACTATAATTATGTTGATTGCAACATTCTTAGATGAATTGCTGTGCTTCAGAAGACATGAATAAGCGTGACCAAGTTGCTGAGGAGGCTTCTGTACCTAATGAGACAGGTGTAGCACTGGCAGCCCCTGTTGTGCTTGGTGGGGGTGTGCCAGGTGGAGTTGTCTCTATTCCACTCTCTTCCATCATCTTCCTTCAGCTAGGAAAAGCTGTAAGAAAATAAATAAAACAACCATATCTTGAGAATCAAGGAAAAAGCTTTTAAATTAGAATGTAAAAGGCATCAACACAATGATGTATATTGCTGAACAGAGTAGGAAAAAAAAGAAAAAAAGAAAAAAATGACTGATCTCAAAAATTAGTATGTCTTATTTCTCCTGTATCTTCCTTTTATTTTTAGCACTGTGTTAATACCTCAAACTCTAAATCTCTTTCTAAAAACCTTATTGTGCATGCCTAATTACTGCTTCCAATATGCTAGAGGTACTTGACAAGTAATAATACAGAAGTAATCACACATCGCAAAACCCACGTCCCATTACAAGAAAAACTTAACTACGCAGAGATATTCTGCTATTTTATTGAGCTGCAGAACCTGTTCTTTTCAGAGCTGATACGCGACAAGAAGCGAAACGTGGCAAGAGGCAAGGCAGAGGATGGATGTCTCCCTCTCCTGGCAGCAAAAAAAACCACAACTACCCAAGGAGGTGTAGCCCCCTGGAGCTTCTGCACTTCAGCAGATGCTCCTGAGCATGAAACCAGAGAGCAAGCACCTTGCTGAACACCATGAACAGTGGCATAGCTGGCAACAGCCCAGAAGTGCTGACCGTGAGACCTAAGCTCTAACCATGACCTTGTCTACCTTAAAGTAGAAATGTTTTGGAGTCAGCTAAATAAAACTCGAGAAAAGCAAAATGAAACCAGCTGAAATTAACTTCCCACATGAATAAAATTACATTGAGATTAATTTGCACTGAATAAGCTTTCTAGTACACATAATTCCTGTAAAATCCAAATACCATACTGCTCTGGTGACACTGTCAAAAGTGAAAGTAATTGAAAATTTTGGATTTTATTTAGAATGCCAAATTATGGTGGAACTATCTTTTATTATGTTTGAGTAAACCTTTAAAATATACTATTTCTGGAAAAGTAAAGCCATATGCTTATTTAAAAATGTTAAATTAATGCAAATGGCTTAGGAGAAGAAAAGGAGAGGTGAAAAGCAAGACTTCAATGAACATTTTTGTTCAGCAGTGCAGAAGTAGCTAAGAAACTCTGCTTTATCCCATGTCTGGTACATTAGCCAGAAGTAACTTGTGTCACTCCCTGAAGTAACATTTTTTAAGGAAATTTAAACAAAAAAAATCCTATATAAAGTAATTTCATGTATCGAAAATAGACAGACTCAAACATTTTCCACCATATCCATTACATCAGCAACTACTGAGGACTGCCAGCTTACTCCCGCTAACAATTTACAAAGGAAAAGGCTTAGGTAACATATAGACTAAAAATACCCACTTACGTATGAAACAAACTCCAATTACAAAAATATAGGTGTTCTCCTCTCTTCAAAAAAACCAAAAACCCTACAACCTTCATTGCCTCCTTGTTGTTTCAGAAGTATACACAGTCCTTGAATATGGAGGAAAAGTTACTGCTATTATCAAATTGAAAAATCCCATAAATTGCCTATCAATGCTACTCATCAGGCTTACAGTGAGTCTCAAAACCAAACAAAAATGTCAAAGTCACATAGGAGAAGTTTAGTAGTCTCTCTGACAAACCAGTATGCTTTGCGCACGTGATTCAAGATCAAATGTCTGAGCCCAGCCCCAGAAAGCCAGTAAATGTGGATCATACGCAGCACTCTTCACAAATACCCTTATGACAGGGATTTTAGGTTCTGAGAACCTCTTCAATTTAAAAGCTTCTCTTCAGATGGGATGAAAGGATCAGTAACTATCTGGGGAACAGACTGTTCTTGTACAATGAGCACATCTCATCTTTGGAAAGGAACTGAACAGTCTTCCATTAAACTTCACTAAGATGAAGAATTAGCAAAATTAAGATAGTGTCTTGTAATCAAACTACAGGAATTCATATTCCCTCTCAGAGAAGTATTTCTAGAGTGATTCTTTTTCCAATTACACACTGCAAAGTAAGAAAAAATTTTTGTGCAACTGAATGACTTACCACATTCTCCTAGAAACATTTTATCAAGGCTTTTTTAATCTGATGCTTGATTTCACATAATGCTATGGTTAAAAACTGCTGAGAAGTGCTTACTACTTAAAATAAATACTGTGGCCATGTAGAATGACTAAAAAAGTTCCACAGACTGGCTTTTTAAAAACTCCATACAAAGCTCTTTCAAAACTTCACGGAGCTATAAAGTGGAGAGGGGGAGCGGGAAGGGGGATGGACAATCCCCTAAAAAGTAACCTAACTAACTTCCGGAAAGTTAGGAATTAGCAGACATGTAAATAACTCTGTAGTCGTTTTTTTCTATTAGGTTTACAATGAGAAAAGCGAAGCAAGCATTAAACAGAAACTCCAAAACTGCAAAAACAACTCAGCTGCTGAAATATAATGATCAAATACTCATGGAAATGACTTAAAATTTGAATTAAAAAAAGCACAAAGATTAGTAGTTTCACATTTTCTCCTCTCACTTGTAAACCTCTTTGAGAAAGGCAGCTAACAATTTGCAAATCCAGCCTGGCCAGGAGATGAAAGCTTGAGAGGGGAAACCCACCAGTTGCAAGGCTTATTCCCACTCCTTTGGATTTTGCATCTCCAGGAACGCACCCCTAGGCAATCAATGTGTCTGAGTACGCTGGATACCCTCAGAGGGAAGCTCAGTCAGAAACATACTGCTGTCCCTCTTGCTCTGGCTTAAATTTTATCCTTTGACCCTAATACACCCCATACATTTTCATATATTGTTGACTTATCAGTAGGGAGTTTGCCACTAGCTGGGGAAAAGATGATCTGTCCCCACATTTTTCTGGAAGAATACACAAATTCCTTCATTCTCTCACGTAACACACAACTACAATAGCCTTTAATATTTTCCTCCTACTCCAAGCTTTTCCCTTCACTCTTTTCCCGTTCCATCTAGCCATGCCCATGCAAAATAGGGAACCCTGAAGCCCAAATGTTCCTATATTCTTTTCCCTTTAGCTTACCCATCCCCTCATGCAACCATCAATCTCATTGTGAAGTCCTAGTCTGGTATACACTAGCACGAAGCCTGAAAAAATAGGTGTTCTATACACTGAATTCTCAACATTAGCCAGTTGTAATTTCCATGTGCTGCATGAAAAAAACATTATTTTTTATAAAAAAAGCAAAGTTAAGGAGAAAGGTAAGACATGGGAGGAGGAAATACACTTAAGGAAAACAAAAAGCACAGAAAGTGTAATTGGAAGCTAACAGTGCATCATGTTTAAAGAATCCAGCACTACATATAACTAAAAGTGATCCACCAGTACAGGTTAGGGGGTAATCCTGGTGGAAAGTAGCATGACAGAAAAAGATCTTGGGAGTCCTAGTGGGTACTGAGTTATCCATAGGATAGCAATGTGCCCTTGTGTCCAGGAAGGCCAATGCCATCCTGGGGTGCATTAAGAAAACTGTGTCCAGCAGGTGTAGGGAGGTTCTCCTCCCCCTCTACTCTGCCCTAGTGAGACCACACCTGCAACACTGTGTCCACTTTTGGACTCTCCAGTTTAAGAGAAACAAGGATCTACTGGACAGAGTCCAATGGAAAGCTATGAGGATGACTAAGGGACTTGAACATCTCCCCTGTGATCAGAGACTGAGAAAACTGGTGCTGTTTAGTCTTGAAAGTAGAGGACTGAGAGGGGATCTTATTAATGTCTGAGGGGTGGGTGTCAAATGTAAGGAGCCAGTCTCTTTTCTGGAGTGCCTTGCAATAGGACAAGGAACAAAGGGTATAAACTTGAGCATAGAAGGTTCTACCTCAACATGAGGAGGAACTTCTTTACTGTGAGGGAGCACTGGAACAGGCTACCCAGAGAGGTCGTGGAGTCACCTTCTCTAGAGACTTTCAAAACCCATCTGGATGCGTCCCTGTGCAACATGCCATGGGTGATCCTGCTTGGCAGGGGAGGTTGGACTTGATCTCTAGAGGTCCCTTCCAAACCCCTAACATTCTATGATTCTACCGTCCTGCAGGATATATGGTTTAACACTTGAATCTAAATAGCCTACCTGAAACCGGCTATATGTGAGATATAGAGAAGCACTGAGGTGAAAGAATTGGGGGGGGGGCTACACAGCAATCCACAGACTTTAACTGTATTCTGTCCTCAACAGGTTCCCATGAGGGTCTTCAACCACCCTTTGAGGAGTTGCAGAGAAAACTGGCTGACAAATCCTTACTGACTGTTCAGTGTAGAACTGAATTCTCTTTTCAGTGATTTAAAAAAATAAATAAATATCAGTAATTCTGCATAGTCCAAGCCACAAACACATAATTCGCAGCAAGTAGCGCCTGAAAATTCAGCCTAATTTCTTAAGTGACTTCTTGCAAACTACAACATTTCATATTACTAAACTGAAGGGACAAGGTAGAACAACAGGCAAATCAAAGCATGTGCAATTAGATGAAAAAAACAGCAGTACTGCCATCTAGTGATTTGTGATCATAAACTGATTTCACAAATCTCATAATCCTGACACATTCAGCTAGCAAAAAATCATACCTTATGCTTATATGAAAGCAAAAAAAAAAGGGATATGGAAAAGAGAAATACAGAAAAACTACATTCCTTATGATCAGTCATGCTTAAAATAAGCCCTTTAAGAAGTAAACATATGAATTTTGTTAGGTTTCCATCAATTACTCGGTTAAAAAAATAACCCTTCTCAGTACTAATGAAGACACTACAGGGATGACATTAAACCTCCCCACTGCACAAAGAAAATACAGTATACCCACACAGTCTATCTCTAGTTGTCTGGTAGCTGGATTTCAGACATTAACCTAATTCCCAGATGCAAGGGCTGTACATATTGAAGGGAAAACCAGGCTAAAGTTATGACTGAAAATTTTAACATGGTTTATACCGAAAGCAGGAATGAAATAGTTTGACGTAGAGACTAAAAGGCTGAACTCGCAAATTATTCATCTTGACTTAAATTTAATAGGAAACAATTACATTTTTGCTAATACTTTGCAATAACCTCAGTGATATAACCATACTTCAAAAGCATTCTTCAGATTATTACTCTAAAATATAGAAATTCACAGTTAATTATAAGGTTACCTACAAAGGAAGTTCAGTAAATTTCACATGGATAAAACCATATCATCTAGAAATCGGTCATACTTCAGAGTTTACAATGAGGCCATACTTTCAGTCATTTTTAATTAGTCTCATGTTTTATTTCAGTAGATGCTCCTGCTAATAAAAAGAAAACCAACAAAAACACCTCAATATACTTAAGAACCTGAAGCATCAAAATTATTCTCTAGGCAGGGTCTAAAACGAAACATAGTAGGTTGCATTAACAGGTGAGACATTTAAGACATTCACAGGTACATACTTCTATTCAACAGAAGTCAAAGAGGAAAAAGAAAACCAAACCAACTCAAAGATGCAAACAAGAGAGATTAACAACAGAATGACCAAGAAGAAATCAAGAAAGAAAATGAGGAAAGAAAAACTTTCAGCTTGTAAAGATGGAATGAAGCTGACATCAAAAGATGGACATCAGGGGATAAAACTTCCTTTAAACTCTAGTCTGTTAATGCAGGCAGGTTCCAGAGGACATAAAATCTCTTACTGAAGCCAAAGGAAGGGCACAGAGGGATCATCAGTTTAATCACCTGGTATTAAATGACTTGTTCTAAAGTCCAAAGACTGAAAGAAAAGTAATCAGGGGGGAAAAAAAAAAAAAAAACCACGAAACTAGAACTTTCCTATTAATTATTGTTATTAATCACGATTAAAAAGGGTTTTTACCTTGAAAAAACAAAAGTCTGTTTACCAAGTAAAATCTCATATGCCTCAGTCCTAATGCTGTACCACAATAGCTCAATAGCTCAGAAAATCAGGCATGCCACAAAGACTTGGCCTTGAGTCCGCTGCAGACAGTTATCACAGTCCATATACACAATAAAAAGAAATGGGAAGTTCCATTTTTCTAAATGCTTACTAATGTCCGAGAATTATTTCATTCCCCACATTCTTAGTGGCATTGCCAACCATAGGGATATGTTCCAGACCACATGCAACCTTACTTTCAAATATTTGTTTTTAAATACTACAAAACTTAGGTAGCATCACAGACCAACTTAGTTTGTAACACTGATGACCACAGTTAGGAAACTACTTATCTAGCATATGTTACATACGACTATGTAAAACCACCAAAGAAATAGCTACAAAAAACCACATTCATTCTACCAATCTGTAGATTGTAGCACCAATAGCTGTGTCATATGATGTGACACAATAGCTCCAGCACCTACAGTGGTTTCTGGGAAAAAGAAATGGTTTTTCCAGGTGACAATAAGGGTAAATAACCGTATTAATAAAGAAGAAATCACTTTTATAATGCTTTCAGAGACACTGTAGTAACTAATATGAGTCCTGAAGCATCATTTCTATGAGACACTACCAGATCCTCAAGGGTGAGGACTTCCACTGTCATTCTGCTCATTCAAGCTGAAACCACACAGGTTTAGCCGGACCAGCATTTCCATCCCTACCTGCAAGGCTGGAATACACGGCTCTGGAAGAAGTGCCTGGAAGTGTGCCTACACAGCGCCTGGCCACTCGGACAGTGACTCACAAGAGCAGAGTATATATGATGTAGCAAGGTAGGGGGAACAGACAACTGTAAATTCTATGGAGAGCTGGTCCATGCATGTGTTTTGTGACACTAACAGAAACTGCGGCAGCAAGGAGTCCTGCTGTAAGCCCACGACAATCACAACAAGCCCCTAAGCGTGTTCCTGTAAGCAGGAAGGACAGGAGACGCTGCTGCCGTTTAAAAGGACAACAGGGTTCAGAACGAGAGCAATAAACCAGAGTACCAATAGCAGGGGTCAGGCGCCGGCTCCTCTCCAGGACTGAGCCCGGTGAGGCGCTGACACCACGCAGCCCCGGTTGTGCCGCCCAACGGGGAAAAGCGCCTGAGCGGGAGGCCTCAGGAGGGCTCCCGCAGCTTGGCCCGGGACTCTACCACGCAAACACATGCACACTCGCGGACGGGCCGGCAGCCGCCCCGCAGGGTCCCAGCGCCGATGGGCCGCCAAAGCCAGCAGGCCGGTCACAGCGGTGCGGACCCCTCACGGTATTCCCTCCCACGCCGCCACGCGTATCTGCGGCTCCCCGCCTTCCTCCGCCCTACGTGTCACACGCTGCCCCCCGTCCCGCCGCCCTAACTGCCCCAGCAGCTTCGGGCCTCAACGGCGCCCAATCGGCCGCAGCCGGCAAACGGGAGCGCGGGGAAGGAACCGCTGCCGGACGCCGCCGCTACCCGGCCTAGTCCAGCCCTCCAGTCACTCCGTCCGCGTCGCCGTGGACGACGGGTGCCAGCGCGTCCCCTCTGCCCGCCGCGACGCGCGACCTCACCGACCCCGAGCGCCACGGCCCGGCTAGCCGCGCACGTCTCGCGGGGAAGCCGCGACCCAAGCCCCGCCAGCGACGAACAGAGGCACTAACCGGCCCCGCCGCCGACTACCGCTCCCAGCAGCCACAGAGTGGCCGCGCCCGCCCCGCCCCGCCCCGCCTCCTGCGGAGCCCCGAGCGACGGGGCGCCCGCCGTGCCCTTCCCGTCGCGCTGCCGCCGCGCACCTGCGCGCCCCCGGGTCGAAGGTGCGGCGCGTACTATCGGCACCGGAGGGGGGGGGGGGGAGGGGAGGGGGGCGCACCTCACCCGCGTGCACCTCGCGCGGCTCGCTCCCTACCCCCAAAATGGCGGCACCGGACGGCAGGGCGCCGCCTCTGCCACGTTCACGGGCGACGGCGGGGCGGGGCAACGCACTCTGCCCGGCGCGGGGTAGCGCTGTCAGTGTGTCGTGTGTATGTCCCCCGCCCGCCAAAGCTTCCTCTTTCTCCGCGGTGTATGTGCGCCTGCGGAAGTGATCAGCTACAGCATGTCTGCTTCCTCCTTTCTGCGGCTACCGGGAACGAAAAACTACATGACGGACTTAAATTTTACAACCTTAACGAGTCATTAGACACCCTTTAAAGCATATTTTAATTACAGTCACTTTTCTTACATCCCTTAGTGACATGGGCATCCATCGCTCAGGGACGTAAACTTCCCTTGCTCAGGATGTCACAGTGAGCCATCCTTGCCCACAGTGCTGGTCCCGGCAGCTCTGTGGGCCCAGCAGCACGTGTCAGGTTACCGCAGTGCCCCTGCTCAGGCCGTCCTCCACCTCCAAATGCCGCTGCTCACTCCATCCACTACCTCCATATGCTTTATCTGCCATTGGTCCTAACACCTGGGTAGGACTTGTAAAAAGTATGGTAATGCTAATAATCAGTGGTAGCCTTAATAACAGAGAGGTAGCCAAGACAGGGGGATGACCCTGGCCACAGAGCACGGTAGGCACTTACTGCAAGGTAGTGCAGAGATTGAAGGCACTGACTTACCATGAGCACTGACTGGTGCAAGAATTTGCCCCCGTGTTTGACAGAGAAACTGCAGAGCTTTTTACCAAGAGTAACCAGACAAACCATAGTGATGTGCAAGAGGGATTTTTTTTTGTGGTTGAAGAGGTGAAACCAGATGGACATGTACACACTGATCTTGTTATGCATAGTCCTGGACAATGCTGTCGGGACTGAGGGTCCATAACAGTCAGGGTCCTTGGAGCCAGGAGTAAGATCACAGCTTTTAACCTATGTGTGCAGTGAGAAAATTCACTGAGTGGTGAGATCTTACCCTAGGATGTTTGACTCCCTAAGCAGAGGCCTCAGGCCACTGCCTGACAGACTTAATGCAGTGTGAGGCTTGAAGGAGTTGCTTTCCCAGGTTGTCACGCATATTATCCTGTTGCTAAACATTTTTATTGCTGAGCTTCTTCCTCTTTTGTCTCTTCACGATACAGGTTTTCTCAAGTCTCAAGGCTGTACTTCTTCCTTGCGCAGTAACTGACTACTAGTGAATTTTTATAGCCATGGGGATATTCTTTTAGCACCCGTGTTTTCAAGGCCTTTACTATTACCCTAGACTGCGCATCGTAACAGGAGACACAAAGTTCCTTTCACAAAGTACGTCCTCACGACAAGTCAACAAGCACAACAGACCTGGTCCTGGTCCTCTGGCCACACAAAGTTAGCGTAAGGACTGTGGTCTGTTACCAACAATAGCAAAACTGCTTTTACTGGGCCACCAGCAGCAGACTTGCCATTGTACCTGTTAACTGTCTGGGCTGTCAGATTGTCCTTCCATAAAGTGTAATGTTACTGAGAGAGAGACCTGGGAGGTCACAGGCTCCAGCTGCCAGCTACTGTGGGCTCCACAGAATGTGTATGCACTCTGATAAACTACCTGCCAGACCCTAAGTTACTTGGAAATGAAAATCCAAGAGTTCTGAAAAACAAAAAGTAATGTCTGTACACATTTGCCATCAAAATCTTTAACTTTTTGGCTTCATTTCACCCCTGTTTCAAATCAATGTACATCTTTCTATTTGTACAGAAGAGGTTCAGGCACTCACTCAGCACACATTTTATTGTAATGAAGGTGGTAAGCATAATACTCCCGTATGAACAAGGGACAATTACCCAAAATACTTCAGACACAATATGAGGATGAGACACAAAATAAAAAAACAGTTTAACCTCTGCTGGAATTTAAACACTATGCAGCCACTCACCCACCACTTCCCCCCCCACCCCACTTCACCCCTTCCTGTGGAATGGGAAGGAGAATCATGAGGAAAAAAAAAGAGAGACCCCAGGGTCCTAGTTATCTCAGATTAATAAAACAACACAAACAACAGTACCAATGCTAGTACTAATGAAATGACCTACAAAGCAAGGAGTAAAATCCAGGGAGGCTCTACCTGTACCTGAGACACCAACTTTTCCTACTCCAGCCCCACTGAAACTACACACTAAAGCAAGTTGAAAACAAACACCCTTTCCCTGGGCCAGCCCTTCCCTTACAGAGGAGGCATGATGTCAGTATGGTATCAAACACCCCACTGGCTGTCTCTGTTATGTATCCCTGCTGTGACCCCTTCCAGCTGCATGCCCTCCCAACTGCTTGGGCCAGCAGCCACTGGTGATAATTAACCTCAACTAAACCCAGGACACCAAGCACTGCCTGACAAGGAGAAGCTTCATGAAGCTAAAAGATGAGAGTAGTCTGGGAAAAAAAAACAAACAGCTCTCAGTTCTACAGCTGGTGGAAAGCAGCCTAAAGAAAGACCTAGAGAAACATGAGATACCAACATCAGTAGCGATAGCAACACTGAAACTGCATTGTTAGAAATACCAAGTCTATTTCTGTAGTTTCATATATCTATTCTATTATTTGATCATTAGAGCTGGACTAGTAGTGACAATCTTCTGGTCCCCTTGAGGACTGGCAGGTGCCCCAGCTGCTGGCTCAGCCCTGGTTTCACCAGCTCCTGGGGCACCCTCTCACTGTTGCTGGCGGGGTGGCCTCTTGTTTGGAGGTGAAGTGACATCAGGGCCACTGCCACTCCTCTTCAGGGCTTGCTGGGACCCTCCAGGAGAGTATTGGCAGCTCTGTGTGGAAGTTGAGGGCCTGGGCACAGACTCCTCTGGGTCCTCCTGTGGTGCAGGAGACCCCCCTCGAGAGGCAGCAGGGTCAGGGACAGCTGTGGGCCTTCTCACCCACTCCTCTGTAGTGCAGGCATGCCTCAGGCCCATCTGATATAGGCACATCCAGCTGCACCGTTCTGTGATGGTGTTAATCAGCTGGTGCACAAAGCTCCTTGTGTGTCTACCCAGCGCAATCAGCAGCAGCCAGTAAAGGATATCTTCGTCCGGGCCAAAGTTGCGCAGGCTGTACAGGATGACACTCTGTGCTGCTTCTGCCTCCCCATGGCGACCTTCGAAGAGTGGCTCCAGCGACTGTTGCAGCCATTGTTCCACAGGCAAGAGCAGATCTGGGTCCTCTTGGAATAAGGTTGCCCAGATATGGGGATGGATGCCACCCACAGGATCCAAGTGGCCTAATCCTATAGCTGCTACCTGGGATGCTGCAGGATGATGGAGATTTTCGGCAGCAGCTGGGTGTCCAGCAACAACTCTTGCCTGGTGGCTAACGACTGCTGATACTGCATGTGGTGTGATGACATGCTCCTCAAAGTCGTTGTCCGCCCGCACTGAGTGCACAATGGAGGTGATCTTCCTCTTGCAAAGGGGGCACTCAGGCTTGCTCTTAACCCAGTGCTCAATGCAAGCATAGCAGAATTTGTGGAGGCATGGCATCACATAGGCAACCTCATCAAAGCTGTCCAGGCATATTGGACAGCGGTTGTCCCGCTCCGTGCCCATGCTGGCAGTGTCGAGCCGCTCTTTCTTACTGGTGCTGCAGCACCTGGTGTCACACTAGAAAAGAGAGGCTACAGTCATCGGCTGCCCAGGCAGGGTTGGAAGAAATGCCCCTCAGAAAGAAACCACAATATTCTTAATCTAGTTAGAACAAAACAATTCTGTTCAGTGATTTTACTTTTCAGCTCAGTCTCTTCTAACGAACTGTATTGTCTGAAGTTAGCAGCCTGTTCTCACAGACAGTGTCTGCTTCTAGCAGTGATAACACCCCGTGTTTAGAGTTAGTACCGGGGATTGGTATGCAGACCAAGGTCACTGCTGCATCGTGTGTACCACATTGCGGGGGGTGCAGAAAGTAAAATCCTGTACCTATAGGGAGGAGCGGATGGGACAGGTGACCCTGAACTGCCCAGTGGACTGCCCAGACCCTCAACATTGACACCCTCCCAGCTCCCCACGGTGAAGCGTGCCTGACCAACTCACCTCTCCTGCTGTGAGTGCACTTCCTGGATGCATTTGCTGCCTGAACTTCGCAAGGCTGGGGATAATCCTTCAATGTCCAACAAGACTGCTGTTGAAGACTCCTCCACAAAGATTAGCCTGAGCTGCTGCTGCAGCCAGGGCAGGAAGCGTGGAGGAGAGCTGGGTGGTCTTCAAAAAGCGACGCCCAGGTGTCAGGCTGGAGGCTGCCCACTGGAGCCCTGGGCACTGACTCCACCTCCCACAGATGGGCTGTTACAGGAGGAGGTGGGCTGTGGGTGGCTGGCTGCCTGGGTGCTCCTCCTGCCTGTCAAATGCTGGCTGCTGCTGGTGCCAGCCCAGATCCTCTGACGACAACCTCTTAAAAAATCGTCAGCCTGCACTGAGTGTATGATGGATTGCACTCTCCTCTTGCAGAGGGGGCACTTGGACTTCTTCTCAGCCCACCACAGGATGCACTGGTAACAAAACTGGTGGAGACATGGCATTACATAGCGTTATTGCAGCTGTTCTGGCAAACTGGACAGTGGTCCTCCAGCTCCTTGGCCATTCTCTCCAGTTGCTGTGGTGGGCTGGAGGGAGCTGTCAATGTTGAGCTGCTCCCTGTCACCAGCACTGCAGCAGTTGGTGTCATGGTAGAAGAGAGGCCACAATCACTGGCTGGCCTGCGGAAGGCTGGAAAAAATGCCTGGGGTCCTCACAAAAGAAATCCTCCCAGCTCCCCAGGGTGAGGTGGCCCCTCCCAGCTCACGTCTGCTGCTGTGAGTGCACGTCCTGGGTGCCACAGCTGCCTGAACTGGGGATAATCCTTTGATGGCTCTGGCATTGAGCAGGGAGAGCTGCCAGGAGTAACTCCCCAGTCAGGACACAAGCACCAAAACTCCACTCAGCACTCCAGCCTCACAGTCTGCTCAGCTGGAGTGTGGGCACGATTAAGCTGGGTGGGACTCAGTGCCCAGATACAAGCAGTGAGGAGCAGCTGGTCACAGTCCATGGCTAGGTGACAGCCTATCCTTTGTTGACAACAGAGCCCATCACTTGCAGTCACCTGACAGACCATCCTTGTCCATGGCACTTGCCCCTTAGTGCTGCGGCTCCAGCACATGTGTCTGGGGTTACTGCAGCAGCATTGCCCACTCCATCTTCCCATCTCTTGTGCTCAGCACTGGTGTTTCAAACCAGTCACCAAGGCCTTGGCCATGTCTTCCCAGGGCTGCATCAGGTTACTGTGGCCATAGCGTAAGTCTCCAGGCCCATAATGCAAGAGTGTTTACTGGATAACACCTTGTGCCTTGCTTGGAGGCTGCACTACAAAGTCCCACAAGAATAGTTTCGCACATCATTTATCTGTAGCCAGATTTTGGGGGTCACATTTACAAAAGAGGGATTTAGATATGTTGACAAGCTATATGCCATGTTCGTACTTCGGTTACTGGGTTTCTAATGGTTAATCCAAAGCCACTATCTTACTAAATAGGGGAAAAGCCTTGCTTTTGTCAACTTGGCTCCTCCTCTTTCTCAGGGTTAAAGTGTTAAGCATTCAAGAGACAGGCTTGAAAGAACCACCCTGTTTACAAATTTAATTCCTGCAGGAACAGGCAGTAATCACAGAAGTTCAACTGTTCAAAATCAGCCCTGATTTTCCATAAAGCATCTCATAAACTACTTGCTTTCTGTAAGAGGGAAAATAAAATACATTATTTGTTGGTCCAGCATGGTCAAAGGTAACATTTTTTTGTATCTCCCATTCTATTTCAAGATCAAATAAGTAAATGAAAAGTAATGGAAAAAATCTCAAAGCATTTCTCATCTTTCATTAGAAACTTTATTATATTAACCTACAGGTATGTGAAGAGAAATAAATGGTAGTGAAGGGCAGAGTGATGAACTTCGGTCATCTTTGGAAAATAGGTATATTTTCACAACAAAACACTTTTTATTACAGCTAAGAAAAAAGGCCAAGTATACTTGATAGGTTTTCTTTAAAAATATATTACAGTTCAATCATATCAAAGTGAAGACTTGTGGGCTAAAAAACTGAAGATAAAAGAGTTAAGTTCTGTGCTCCAGCACTAGAATGAGTGTACCAAATGACAAGATTTTCTGCACAGTAATTAATAAACATGCACTCATTTGTTTTCAGTCACTTAAACTACTATATATAAAATCTTCAATATAAAGCATTTTCATCAAAATTACCTCAGTATTCTTCAGTCTGGACTTCAGAGCTTCAATATAAGGATTATTATTTTTGACACATATCTAATAAAAAATCAGTTGTAATCACAGTACTTGGAAAATCCAGTATGTTTTAATTAACACATTCCCCACTTCTGATTTTGTTTTTCCCTAACTTCACTTCAATATTAACTTGACTTTGCAGATTGTCTCAGCAGAAAGTATGAGTACAATGAAATCTTTCTCCTGTAATCTGCATGTGCATCTCCAATTAAAATTAATGAGAGTTTTCTGGGTAGATCAAGATACGTACAAATTTTATGGGTAAGAGTGTGTTGTGATTAAAAATCTTTGATATAGTAAAAAGCCTTGAGGTTCATTATGCTTCTAAACAAACAGAATTAATATGCCTATACGCCTACATTATTTAAAACCTAGAGTTTACACACGCTACTTACTTTAAAATCCACTATTTTGTGCAGCATTTTGTACTTTATTATACCTATAACAATTTGCTAGGGCATAGCTGTCTTCATTTTCAATGCTATGTTTCTAACTGTTGTCACATGAATACATAAAGGCAAGGCATTTCTTTCCATTCCTGTCTGTGGTGAAGCCACTTCTCTGAGCAGACAGTATTTCCTAGAATTACTGCATCGACTTACTCATTAAATTCCCACCACAATATAGTATGTGTTTTCAGAAATATTTAAAAGCATACTGGGATCTCAAAAAAGGTCTATGTGACAGTCATTATGATTGAGTTGGGAGTCTCTTAAATTGACAGCAGGGTGTACTCCAGAGCAAGCCTTCCTAGCCGTGCAGGAAACAGCAGGATTGCTAATGCAAGTCCCATGTGCTTTTTTCCTCTGGAATGACACACAGCTATCATTTAACAGGAATGTATTACCCCTGCAGAGAATCTGTTTTCTGAATGTCTACCAATTCACTGAAGTGAATTCACAAGTCGTTTACTTGACCTGTATGTATTGCAAATCTGGCTCAGATAAATGCAGATATTACTTATGCTGACTACACAGCAGGAATTTTATCCACACATAAGAAGGCAGACCTCAGCAATGTGTGTATTTAGAGCACGGGCAAAATAAGTAAAATTATCCAAAACTCATCTGTTTCCATGATTTTTTTGTCTGAATATATCACTTGAGGATATGTGACATACTGGAAATTTTCAAACACATCTAATTTATTCAGCTCTTCACTTTTTCGTATAAAAAAGAACTGTTTATATTATGAAGATTAATTTATCTAGTGGTCTCCAAATTTTACACAGAGTAAGAAAATAAATTTCTTCGGCATTTGCTATTCATGGCTTCAGAGAAGAAGCCATGTATTTTAAGGTCTGTTTCACACAGTACAAGCACATGTATATACCAGTATCTCTACAGCTTATCTATAGTACACAAAATCAATCAATCAATACTTTGTCTTACGGAGGGATTAAATGGCAACTGGCTTTTGAAGTCTTGTAGTTAATTTCTGTACTTACAAAATCCAAAGATAATCAAATTATTTATTTGAAAGATAAAAGAAAAATGTCCAGGGAATTGTAAAATAGCCAATGCTTATGGCCAGTGAGAACTAAAAAAGTTACAGGGCAGTTCATACAGTCATATACATTCTCGGGCTTGGACACATCTGCGACGATGTCTTTGGATGCACATGTCTCACTCATCACCACTTCAGTGACAACAAATAAAAGCAAATTGTATTTTTATTTCAGCTTTGTGTTTCCTTGTAAAAAAAATATTCTGAAAGTTTTTTTCAGTTCTCCTTCCTGCTGATCCTCTGTTGCATTTAGTATTCCAAAGGCAACTGGTTGTGATTTTCTTAGGTATATATCAGTGCTGTCACCACAGTGATAATTCTTTGTCTCAGACTGTACTGCAGTCCAGATGTAAAGATAAAAATGGTCATGGCACTCCCTCTGCTAAGCCAGAGAGCACATACACCACACTCTGACATATCAACAGCCCTTTGCATCGTTACAGCATATCACAGGTCTCATGTGCCAGAATGTGACCCCAACACAGAAAGAAGAGAGGCCTACTGTTTCTCATTATATGCCATACAATGCAACTGCCTGTATCCTTTCCTTGACAGCCAGGGATATACCAACCCTCAAGACAAGCTATTCACAAGAAGCTACCAGGGCAGGGTGGAAAAGCCTGCTGGGGTTATTGTTACAAATATGTTAGCAGGTCGCCTCACTTAGATACTCAGCAGCTGGAAGTAATACTGCCACATCAGTTTTAGGTTCCTAGAGGTAACTTTCCACTGAAAGACAATGGCTAGTATATATCAACCATTTTAATTTTTTTGGCTGATATGTCTGGGGGACAACTTTTCTGCAATGGATGGACACCTTGGAAAATTTACTTTCCAGTAATTTGTGCAGTTCATAACATACTTTTTTTTGAGGAAGAGAAAGGAGCCTTCTGGAAAGATACTCTCCATCCATATACTCAACAGATTACTCTAAATTTTAAAGAGGCACTGGTTTTTACTATTTTTTTCTGTATTATTGTTATTGTCCTTCACAAAAATACCTTCATTTTTTTTCCCCAATTAATTAACTATTATGCATTCATTAACCACCTCTGAAAGACATCAGTATGACATGAATTCTTACTTTAATCCTCTTCCTCTGCCCAGAGTTCCCTTTAACCAGAGAAAATGAAGTCCAGTTGGCAAAAATGCAAAAGAAATGGACACACAGTAAAATATTTTTGCAATTACGAGCTAGATCACTAGAAACACAAGATACACAGCATAAAAATGGAGACACAAGTTAATGAATAATGGGGGTACACGTGTCACATTATTAGCAAATGCAAAAGACCAGCTTAAGCATGTGTTTCTCTACATCAACTACAAAAAAGAAAAGGTGCCTTTTTAGCAAATATGCAGAGATTACTTAGTTATTTCTAAGAAGAAAAAATGAGAACACTTTACTATTTTTATCCTATATTACAGTCATTATTACTACCTGTTTATAAAATGTAAACCTTTCCTTGCAGTTAAGATTTACAGCAGTCATCACCTTTGTCCACTCCTTACATAATCAGTCCATGGTGACAAAAATAAACTGATTTAATTTGCGTACTTTATGAAGTAATTATTGATATGGATTATTAGTGGTGTGTGACAGAAATAGTGTTCAGAACTGCAACATACGGAATTGAATAGTAGCAAAAGATTCGTTGAAGACTGGTGCTGGGTCTGGAGTACCAAGACATCTTGAGGCATCATATAATATAGATGTATGCAATGCTTTTATCTCCAAAATTATTCAAGCAAGGCATGTCCATTACCAGCAATGGACAAAAAAGCCTGATGATGGATATCCCAAACAACTGCAGTATTGTGCTTACTTATCCCCATCAGATCTTGTTTCTTAATATGTCTTGACTAAAGATCAGAATGGAAGGTAGAATTTGGTAAGGCAGTTTTACTTCTACGTAACTAGTGAATTGGATCACCTGTACAATGTTGTATTTGGTAAATTGCACTGTTCTGGGAGTATTTCTACATCAAAACATGACAAACATTAAGTTTCTATTTAAAGTGGCCGAAATGGGATGTTACCAAAACTGAACTGCAATCTAATATTTTTAAGCCAGTATATTACAGTATAAATGTGTTGCATACCTGTTTCTATAAAATTTACTGCCATGAAAGAAAGAATAATAAGGATCCCCAGAGTATGGCGTTCGTCCATCTGTCACTTGTATACACAATACAAACCTCATGTTGAGATTCTGTTTAATGTACAGCAGTTATCTGCTGGACAGACTAGGAGCCAAATATGATGGTAGACCAGATGAAGGAGCACAACCATGCCACTTTGCCCCTTGAGAGTCCCACTGTGCTATACATCAGCTTTTGGGGTCATTCACTGCTGACCTCCTTCGTAGAAGATGTGGGGCTATCTCGAACTGGTAGCAAGTCATAGTGACAAGGAATATGGCTGTTTTTTGGAAGATCATAAGGATCCTGGCTGAAACGTCCACTGCTGCTGAATGTTCCCTGGACAACACTCACCGTTGGTTCTGTGATAAAAGAGAGCACATACATTCAACACTAGAAGTGGCAAACAGAAGGCAAACACTGTATTTCATTTCAGTTTGTGTTACAAAATACCCTCTTCTTTCTGCTTCAATATACAGATTCCTTGTCATTTTGAGTTCTGAAATGCATGTGTAGAAACAAAGGTTGATGTTAGGGTGTTTTGACTTTACACTAAGCTACACCCATGGGCTTGCACCAGGGCCTTGCCATTAGTGTATTTACTGATGGAAGGAAGTGGACCAGCATCTGCTTTTTGTGTGTGTGGATAAACAAACAAAAGCCCTAATTTGGGGCTTTTAGTCAAGATTTTATTAAAAACCTTAGAAACACAATGGGGATATCTATGGATTTCAGAAGAGCCTCTAATTGGAGATGGAAAATGAAAATGATACCCTATGGTACATGACATATATTTTATGCCAGACCAGAAACCATTAGGATACCTGCCATTCCACAAGACCCCAAAGTTTTCTCTAACTACAGTAACTACAGTAATGGAGTAAATAGAGAGGGCCCATATCAGTGAAATACTACATCTGTGGGTGAAGATGCCATTTCTTCTGATCAAGAGCAGGAAACAGATCTTTTCTGTCCCTCTCATACAATTACTCCAGCTGCATTCAGTACTTAGCAGCTTAATTTAGAGTTGAGTTATATTGCAATCAAACAGTAAACTTAACGCTGTTGTTTAAAGAAAGGCTTTTGAACTAGGGAAATTCAGAGGTACTGCTAGGTTACAGAACAGAGCTGAAGGTATTTCAAACTCTTGTGACTTACACCACTTATCTCAAAGGAATGAGATTGTTATAGCTTGTGAGCAGAAAACAAAATCTGAATGCACTTTCACTGATTTTGCATGTGTCCTGATTAAACTGATTAAAAAAGAAAAAAAACCCAAAGCCCTATGCTCTTTGTTCTTGACCTTCAACATTTAGAAGTAGATTTTATGCTTACCAACTTCATAAACATTCTTATTGGCTGAACCAGAGCCAGCAATCTCAGCATATGGGGAATCTCTGCGTGCTGGTGACTTCATTTCAACATATCCGCATTCTGAACTTTTTGGTACCAGCGCTGGTGGGTCTTTTATAGTAGCGTATGGGTTCTCAGAACTACTTAATGAGCAATTACTTAGATTGTATTCTGAGTTCTTCACTAGATCTGCAAAAGCAAAAGCATATTACTCTCTCAAGCATGCTACATACTGGACGTTGCTACTATAAAGGGCATTCTTTAATTATGAGTTCTAAAAAGTCACTCATAAATGTTCAAATGGAAGCCAGGCAGAACACTTCAAAAGCTCTTTTATGAGCTTGATCTTGCCATCAGCAAATTCCTGTTGCAAAGTCTGAGCATCTTCAATTTTGGTTAAAATAGTAGCTGTCATTAAATACAGATACTGTGTAGAATCAGTTTTTTAGAGGCACTTCAAGTCACTTTTTGCCTTTCCAAAAGCAAAATGGCTATTAAAATAAGTATCTAAGACTGTTCCCAAGAACAATGTCTAGGGAGACAGTAAGGTGACTTCTAGGGATGGCCTGTTTGATGCAAAGTTTGAGGATGCAGCTACACTAAAAGAATAACCAGCTTCTTCTAAGTTTCTGTAAGGTGCACTTAGGAGAACTGAAAAGGAAATGTGAGGTAGCTTGTAATTTCAGGGTTTCCTTGAAGGACAGAGAACTGTAGTTTAAGAGCAGATGTTATTTTCTTATTCTGGGAACAGAGTTTGTGGTGTCAGCATTACTTTGTTATCTGTGTTGTTTTGTGATATGTATATTGTGTTATTTAAGCTTTAGAGACGAGACTTTCTCAGCTTGTTCCGAAATCTGAATATTCAGCATGAGACCGACCTTGAAGAACTTGTCAGTAGATAAGTGCTTATAACTTTGTGACTCCTTTAAGACATTTTAAATTGGGCTTCCTCTAATCCTCCAAAACCATGAAATGTCAGATACAACAAATCACTCCTTCAGCTTAATTGTCCTGTATTATACACAAAGTGACAAACCAGATGCTTTTGTCTACATATTTAACTTATTCATATGAACTTAACTACACATTTTTCATTGTTTGGATATCCAGGCATTCTAGTCACCCTTGGTATACCTTAATCTTATAAGAAAATTTGTGATATACACCAGTATGGTCCAGTGTAAAGTCTTATGAGAAAAATGGATAATTCTAAAGATCAAAATATCATCACTACTCTGAATTTCTGAAGCTTTTCATTCTTCTCTATGTATTCATATTTTGATATCCTTTCCAAAGGACAACAGTGAATGTAATGAAGCACCACAGTCTTGCAGTCATGCACGGACTGTGCCAGTTACAAGAGGAATTTGATCTCTTTTAAAGTCTTTCATCAGAGGCATCATGCGTCCTTACCTGGCTCACTAGGGTGAATTCAAGAGACACCCCCCTTCTGCTGTCTAGAATAGAGCCATTTTGTGACTCAAGCATTACAGAAACAATTGATGTATGTGACACACAGGGCATTTAAAAAGATTTGTTTTATTGTTTTTTTTTTTTTTAATTCTCCCCTCAAAAAAGGAAGCAAACAAACAAACAAACAAATGTCATGCATTGATGCACTGTCTAGGAATAATTTACTCCAAAATTATTTTATACTATCTTCATACAGAAACCAAAGGTAGTTTAGAAGAGTAATCTGAATGTCTACATCATTTTACCTAAATGCATCAGAAAATAAGCATACCTTTTAGTGACTTTCCCAAATATCCCCTATCAAGTCCAAAAGCACCTGAAAAAAAATGATATAAAAAACAGAGTACTTTTAACATCAAAGAAAAGTGATTAGATAACAGTATCTAAAGATTTAAAAATTGATTTCTACCTTAGCTGAATAATTCATTTGCAAGCACTGTAAACTGCCCAGTACAGGGTTACAAAAGCATTGTTACTATTTGCTTCCACACTTCCAAACAGTAGCTTCCTCAACAGGGAAGGTGGTTAAGGTCATAAGGGACCATTAAACTATCTAGCTTGACCTCACATATGTCACAGGCCATTACATTTCCCCCAGTTACTCTTGAATAAGCCTAGTAACTGCTGTTTGATTAAAGCATAATTTTTGTCTGGATAAACTATATCTACCAGAAAGGCATTCTATCTTGATGTAAAAATCTCAGGGTATGCAAAATTCACCCCAACTCTTGGTACTTTTCTTATACACTCCCATTGTGTTGTCCAAGTTCCTTGACCTGCAGGAATGGACTAAACACCTATGTCTACAGCTTTGCAATATCTCTTAATAACAGATTTCTCTCACTATAAATCCCATTATAAACTTCAGCAATCAGCAATGCCTGACAACAGTCTTCAGAGACCTTGCACTTACCTGGTTATTAATCCATTCAACTATCTTTGATATTGTGAAGTACTAACTTTTTGTGAATACTATGCTAGAAGCCTTACAAAAACATAAAATCATTTAATCTCTACAATATTTCTATAAACAAAATTCATAGATTCCAAGAATGAAATTATGTTATTTGAGGAGAGCTAAACCAATTAATTTTATTCCTATCTCATTTTTATTTGCAAGATCTCATGTCAGCTGTTCTGTTGTTTTTACCAAGACTAGTGTCTAGGTCACCAGCCAAGAGTTACCCAAGTAGCCCCATGTATCTTCTAGAAAACAGACATAATTATCAGCATTCATCCCATCCTCTAGAATCTCCCTGTTACTCAAGATATCCTGCAGTGGGTTAACAACAGACAGTATCTCTTCAGAGTATTATCTGCTAGTAGAAAAGCTTTAAGAAAATGTGAATGCTGGGCATTATGACTGAAATCCTTTTCTAAAAAAGACAGATCTGAGTCTGAATTGTGGTTAGAGCAAGACTAGGGATGAGCAGGGGAAAAAAAAGTAAAAATGCTGCATACTGTTTTTCTGATTCCCAGAATTGGATACTGATAAGAACCAGAAAAGAAGGTTAATTAAATTATCTAAGTTACACTGGCACTGAAAATACCTTTTAAGGCTTTCACTGGTCAGAGATAAGTGCAATCCAGCCTTTTTGGAATGCCTAAGATTGGCAAAGGATGAAAAGACAGTGAAAGACAGCATAAAGCAGGATACAGCAACCCTCACCACTCCTGGGGAATTTTTCTTAGGGACAATGCTCTGTCTTTTAGCAAACAGGAGGATTAGCTGCTAGATGCTGCTAGAATTTATATCTGAAGCAGTTCAGATGGTAAGAAACTACTTTTTAAAGCCTTGATTCCATTTGATACGGATTAAAAAAAGAAGAGGATACATTCAACCTTTATTTAGTAAGGATATGTAATTTTGCCAAAGCTAGCCCTTGTTGTACAATATCTGTTGCTTTATGAAACTAATAAGCAAATCTTTTTACAAAAAGTATGTGAGATATTTTGCATTTTATGTCTGTATTGGGTATCAAACTGATGCACCATTCCTCAACAGGAGTCACTTTTTTATCTCCAAGGATACTGCCTTAAAGCAGGCCTGGCATTACCTGTGTAGAGAACCAGGAAAACATCCCTGCTTTCCAAGCCATCCCAAACACAGTGAATAACAATCACATTCTCTTTCTTGGTTTTGTGGTGGTGTTTTTTTTCTTACCAAGCTCATTGAGGTAGCCACCATGTTTCCAGTCTGCAGGCAGTGTTCCTGTGTAGTCCATGACAGTGCCTCGTTTTCCGGGTTCCACATTTTTAAGGTTCACAAACAGCTGATTATTTTTCGCCTGTTTCATAAAAATATAGGTAATAGAAAAAGGGAATGTGAAAAGAAATCAAATTAGGGAACAAAGTAAAATAAACCAAAGGCTAATTTACACAGACACGCTCAGATACTTATGTTTTACCTTTGCCAGGGTCAGTCTGTCCATATTGTTGACATGAGGTGGAGTAGTGCATTGAGTTAGAGTATGATAACTAGGGTTAGAGAAATAGTGACTGTTAGCATTTCCACCATTACTGTGAGGGATGGTTTCTGAAAAGAAAAATAAAGGAAAGTGGGTAATTAAAAATAACATGGCATTTCTTTCTTAGGATATGTCTTTGACAGTGCTGTACTGATTTCAGAATCTGATTTAAGAGTTTCTTGTAAAAAAATCTAACAATCTTGCATTCATTTAAAGAAACTAGAGATACAGAGCAGTAACTGACTAGTCATTTCTTCATTCTCAGGAAACAGCATTCACAAGTTTTACTTGCTAACTTCTTTTTCTGGTGTGGTCCCTTGCCCTCTTTTGCCTCTGTAGTTATTGTATTGTCCAAATTACAGACACTTGTACCATCAAGTTTACAGCAGTGTTTTCTGGTGCTTCAAGAGCAGCACCACCTTTGTTGCTACATCTTCCTTGACTCTGACAACTGTTCCGTTGGCTTCTTTACCTGCTGCCTTCCTTAAGAGCCATGAGCAAAAGACAGCATTGCCTGAAGTTTCATGTACCCCCTGAATCCCGACTCGCATGCACTTTCACAGGCCAAAAACTCCTGTCTTGTTTCAGGACCATTGCTCCTTCCCTTCATTTGTTTCAAACTTAAGCCTCTCTGCTGTCTGCCTCTCTACAGAATCTTGTCACAGCTAGTGTGAGATCCTGATTTTCTACAACCATAGCAGTCTTTCTGTCTTCAAGTTGTTGGCGTTGAATTTAAAGTCTCAGCAGAAGCCACATTTTGCCACACTTTCCAGTTCTGTTTAAAAATAGGCATAGAGTCCATACCTTCACTGTTTAAGGCAGAAAGACATTTGAGCGTGCAAAATGTTACAAAATAAAGCAAGGTATATGGTCACTTTTTCCTAACAATAAACACATTTTACCAGGGTAAGCCACCTTCATAGTATCAAAAGCGCAGATTAAAAGACTATGATGTAGAACAAACTAAGCAGCTGTAGATGGTGGGGCACCATCCTTCTGAACTTGGGTGAACTGCTTCTGACAGCTGGAAGGTAAGCACACAAGTCCACCATCTCATCCAACCTCTCTCATGTGCTAGTTCACTAGCACTGCTGTCACTGTGGTCTCAGGGGCTGCTCTCCGGTGTGAAAGGGAGTTGAGAGTAGTGTCTCAGTCTTCCTCTTCCTAAAGAGGGAAACCCTCCCCTTCCCCTCTCTCCAGGAAGGTTCCCAATGCAGAATTTCAGACACTGTTGTAAATCAAATATGTTGCTGCTTAGAGCTGTCCTCACTAATGAGAAAAGGTGAAACATTCACATCTAAGCCCTGTTAGGGGAAGATCTGAACCCCTTCAAAGCTAAAATACTTCTGAACCCTATAGCGATAAAAAAAAAGCACAAAGTCAAGATATGGAGGTAAAAAAACCCCGTTCTAAATGTCACTTACCGGAAATGGTATAATCTGCATTGATGACCCTCATGGCAGGGGTATAGGTCACTGCAGGCATATTTGTTTCTTTTCCTTTCTGCTTATGTCTGTAAATGATGAACAGCACTAGCAGGAGAAGCACAACCAGGACAAGAATGATGATGCCTGCTATAGCCCCTATCTGATAAGAATCAGTGGGGATGGCAGTACTGGTACGGCTTAAGCTGTTCAAGTTTCCTACTATAATTACACCAGCTGAAATACAAGAAGAAATAAAAGCATGTGGCATAAATTTACAGGCTTCTCTGTCAGCAGCAGAAGACAATATTTCACTGTTAAATCTTTATGATAATTTAACGGTATTGACTATATAGTATGTCAGAAATCAATGTGAAGACAACCCTAGCTTTAAGGAAAAGCATTAATCTTATTCAAAGAAAGAGGTATTTTCATGGAGTTGAAAGGAAAGAACATTCTCTAGGAAACACACAGAGCAGGCAAAGCACACCCTCTATCAGCAGCTCTGGACAGCACAGCACTGTAAAACATTTCACACAATTTACACTCGAGTGCTTTGTTCCAATAAACTATCTCTGAGGCATCTAGTGTTTACAAAATCTACAGGACATGCAATTTAATAGAATGGACTATTTCAACACACATGCCTTAACAGGTTAATTTAATGAATGATAAAGAGATGGTTTAACAGGTTAATCCATGCTCTGTATAAAACAATTACAATATTGTTACTGCATTTAGGCTTTACCTTGATCACACCTAGCCCCCTTCCAGCCTGGGCTGCAGTAACATGTTCCCGTAATGTGGTCACAGGTTGAGTTATTCAGACAGTCACATATCTGCCGGCATCCATACCCATATGTACCTTGAGGACATTCTGCACAAAATAAGAGCAAATAAATATTATACATAGTCAGCACTTCTGCAATGTTTTGGTATTACAGGTCTACAGCATCCTATTTGTTTCTAAATCCATACAGGTTTTGTACATGGCCAGCAGATGGCAATGTGGTATTAGTTGCGCATGTGTACAGAAAAGATTTTCCTAAGAAGACCTCCCTGTATATCTGTGCATGTGTGTGACCGAATGTTCCGGGAAGTAGTCAAAGAAGGGAATT
Source organism: Todiramphus chloris collaris (assembly GCA_025345505.1). NCBI lineage: Eukaryota > Metazoa > Chordata > Aves > Coraciiformes > Alcedinidae > Todiramphus > Todiramphus chloris. The sequence goes on along the minus strand of JANVCC010010034.1, from coordinate 3,321,579 downwards.
TTATTCAGAAGTGATTTTCCTTTACCTGCAATGTTGCAGGTTGTGGAAAAGAACCCCAAAAATATTAAAAGGGTAGAAGACAGTGAAGGAATGATGAAAATGTGAACAAAGTGCCAGCTCTAGAACCAGAATGTCAGGTCTCCCAGATTTCCCAGATCCCAGTGCTTAAAACAAAAAAATCATATAATCATATGAATGGAGACAGACATCTGGCTGATGTCAAGTCATATGACAGATGTCCTAATATGGTAAAAGAGCAAGAGATAAGGGGTATGAGTCTAATCTATACCACACATTTATGTGTAAATAAAACTGGTCCTAAGCTGCTTATAGCATGCTTTGATACTGTACTGTATACATTGAGAAACTACGTACAAGAGAAAATTGCTAAATTATGAAGAATCAGCTAATTGAAAGAGTTTTACATGCTTTTTTTCCGTCCCAGAATGATTTGAGTAGAATAATTAATTACTGATCAAAGCATCTCCTATATCATGTCATTAACATGGTAGAGAATTATCCTACACTGATAATTTTTTTTTTTTTTTTTTTTTTTTTTTCACCTCTGTTATTTTTTGGCTTGTTACGTTATTGTAGTTCTAATGGTTTGAGGAAGTGTGGTATTTCTTCACCTTCTGAGACTCAAATTTTCTGAAATCTCTCAGGAGTTTTGTTACTATATTAGTTTGTTTTTCTTTTGTCTTTTTAATAGAATCTAACGTATCTTTTCTGTATTCCTAATTTAGAATAAATTACAATACAACACAACAGGTGCCAGAGAAATGTTCTTGCAGTATTGATTAAGTCCAGACTCAAGTGGAATGTCATGCTTATATACCTTCTCCTTCTGTTGATCACATTTAATAAAAGAAGATTATAACTACTGAAGTCAATGGTTGGGGAAAAAAAAAAAAAAAAAAAGCCAAAACCATAATATATTTTGGCATTTTTAAATCCAAATTTGAATGAAAAATCAATTTTAAAAATTTACATTCAAATTCAGAAATATCAAAATATCTGGTTTAGTATTGTTAAATCATTATATCAAATAGGATAAAATCTATAAAACATAATAAGAAAGTTAGATGTTCCAAAGTATTCAAAATGATTTTTTCAGATTATGACATCAGGAGAGGATCTTAAAAAGTTTATCTTTTCCTAAACATTATTGCTCTTTTGAAGTGAAACATTGAAATCATTAGAGTACAATTAAAAAAAAAAAAAAAAAGGCACTAATAATTACATTTTGACAGCTATTATTTTAATTAAATAAATACATTCCTCTGAACCATTCATATTTTGTTGCAACTGTATTTTTCTTAAGGAAAAAAAATTGACTCCCAAATTCTTAGTGGCTCTACCATAGATGTCGATTAGCCTTGAAAATTTAATTCCCATTGCAGCTGGGGCCAGAGCCACTGCTGAGGGAATAAAGTGTCCTGGTCACAGGTAATACATGGTGTCCTCTGCACATCCAGAGCAAAGCCATGTGCATGACACTGATGCCAAAACCAGGTTTAAAACTTCACAATAGTAGGTTGAATTGATTTTTTTTGCACTGCAGTGTAATGCATGAAGCGTGGGAGCATCACTCTGTAACATTAGTAAAAGTTGGACTAACAGTTCTGTGCTTATAAGACTGATTATTCTTTTAATGTTGTACAATGTTATACCATCACTGATGTCAATGGTGTTATTCTTGATTTTCTTGGGTAAAAAAATCACACACATATGAAAATAAAATGCAATCTATTATGCTTTTACAATCCAATTGTACTGTAGAACCACATTGCAAAGATTAATTTTATCCACTAGGATTGATGTGGTACTATTTATCTTTAGTTTTCTAACTATTAGTTTTCATCATGGTTTATGTTAATGACAATTAGTTGGATTCATATTTTACTTTTACATGACAGAGTTGTTGAGTTTCTTTTAGTATTATGTCCAAAGCAACTAGAATGTAGTATAAATGCCTCTTACATGTAGCTAGAAATTGAAAAAAACAGCCATCACCATCATAATCAGTCTTAATAACTAATTCTGCTGGCTTTTATCTGTTTGCAAAAAGCATAGGTCCAACTCCTGAAGCCATTTCCCCATCAAAATTCTCACTGAAGTCAAGATGTTGGAGCACAATGGACAAAACAACAGAGGCTTGGCTCAGGTTTTAGTATTTGCTATCAAGCACAAACAATTCCCATTCCTACTCACTCTGCTCACAGTGCTTCCCCATGAACCCTGTGCGGCAGGTGCACTGCCCACTGATGTGGTCGCAGTCGGCTCCATTCTGACACTGGCATATCAATGCACAGTCCTTCCCATAAAACCCTAGGGGACATCCTGCAATACAAGGAGAAGAAGGGGAAAAGGAATGAAACAACAGCTCTAGAAATAAAATGCAAAGTTCTGTTTCAGTATGTTATTGAGAAGTCGTTTCTGTAGCCCCATTACTCAAGATGGCATTCTGTAAACACTATAGATCAAGACCTACTCTATTTTAAGTGGTTTAAAATACACACTAGGCAAAAACTGCATAAAAATGAGGTTGGGAAATTGTGCGGACAGCAGATGTTCAGAAGAAGGCAGCAAGAACAGCTCCTCAAAGAAAGGGATTTAAGAAGATATTTGGAGGAGGAGAAAGAGGACAATTTCGTAAACCAGAGCAGGGGGTCTGTTCAGTGATGAATGAACCTTTGGACATTATTTCCTGCAGAGCTGATGTTGAAGCATAAAAAAACCATATCCTATCTCTGTTCCTCACAAAGGTACTATTACAGTATGAAGAAGACATATCACTGCAATGAGATCAATATTCACCAGCTGGAAGGAAAATAACCACGATAGCTGACAGCTGAAACATTGTAGTGAATGTCTGCCAGAGCTGTATGCAATGGCCCCTTTAGTATATCTGTTAATTCCTGACACTATGACTGTATTCAGTTAAAAAAGGAGAGTCTTGATTTTATGAAAATCAAGTATTTCAACATTGAATGCAAAACACAATTAGCAGTCTTATTCTTCTTGAGTTCAAAGGTAATATTCCTGCCCAGATTGCAGATAGTGGGGATACAGAGATTTAAGAAAAAAACAAACTGAAGCTAATATGATAAAGAGAAGAAGCCAGCTTTATCGGTATTTATCTCTAACAACTGTTTATTTCTTAAACTTAGTACATGCTTTAACACAGCATATAATGAGCACTATATACCTACACTCAGTCACTGCATGGCTTGTATTTTTATTTTAAGGAAAAGCTCTCAGGAAAAAAAAAAGAGTATTGCTGTATCAATTACATGAAGAAAATTCCAAAACAGATTGTAACATTACAGTCTAGTGAAGTTAAGGTTTTAAGTTCCAAATAAAATAGCTTCTATATCAGTATTTGAATTATAGGTGCTGAGCTAGAACTGTTGCGATTGCCCCCAGGAGGTAGTAATTAAAGATATGAGATGCACTGAATAATCACTGCAGTGACAACAGGGACTTTGCCTCAGTACACTACAATCACAGCTAAACTAGAAGCTACCCTGATGTCTTCAGTAACCTCTTCATTATCTTGCAATCTTAGTTGTTGGGTCCCTGCTGCTAGAGTACTTCCTGCTGAGATTTTGGAGAGGGGCATCCTTGTAGAGCTGACACCATCCATGCTACTGTAGCCATAACCACACATCTGCTCATCTGCTGTGGATAGCAACTGAATGTCAGAGTCATTCATTCTGCATGCACACATGACAGACTCTTCCACACAGATGCCTGGCTGAGGTCAAAAGTTGCCCTCCTCTGAAGGAAGGCTGAAGAGAAACCTGAGTGTAGTGGCCAGTGCTTATACAGGGGCCTCCCCTGCAATCAAGGAGGTAATCAAGGATGCATCTTCTGGATCAAAAAAGGTTCATCATCATGGAAAGAATCAATGAATGAAGTGTGAAAATACTGAAAGAAAATTCTGTCACTTACCTGTAGACTACGAATGGATAATAAAAGTCACTTACTTTGTGTACAGTAAAGGCCAGTCCATCCTGGGGTACATTTGCACTCCCCATCATAAGCACTGCAGTAAGCTCCATTATGGCAGTTGCATGTGTGGATGCAGTTTGGTCCCCAGTGGGAAGGTGGACAAGCTAAAATAATCCAGAACAATTAATTAATCTCAAATGACAAAGATCCTTGAGACCTGTGAATAGAGCTGCTTACATTCACATATGAGCACTGCTTCATTTGGGGTTTGTTGTTTTGCTTATATATGCATATATATATATATATATATGGGGCTGCTCCATTCTGAGCAAGTAGCCACAGGTATTTTTTAACTAAGGAATCATTTAACTCTAGGTGAAAAAGTGATGGTAAAGATTAGATGTGTTAAAGACACCTGTGATACATACTTGATACTCAGTAACTAGGACTTTCTCATAAAGCCATGTAAGGTGCCTTTCTTAATTTATTTTTTACATCTGCAAACAGTTAACTGAACATGGTCAAGGGGATAAACCTTTTAAGCCTCAAAAGTGAAGGAGAACAGAGAAGGCTGAAACACATCTTAAAGCCTATAGCTTTAGACCCAATCCTAAACTTACTGCTTTTATTTCCACTGTTAAATTCCACATAATTACATGGTTTGTATAATCAGGACTACTGTACCTTGATCAAGTTAACTCAGTTGTTTCTATGGGCCTATTAACCAATATAAGATTTCTAAAAACAACATATTTATCTATAATTTCAAGAATTTTTTTTTCACTCATATCATGACAACACATTATAAGATAGAATTTTACTGATTGCTTTGAAAACGTCATGATGAATGAATTTGATATTATGTGCAGCCATTAGAATAGTGAACTGGTTCCAAAATGCTAATTAATATTTAGAGACAGCAAAGGATAATCTTCTTCCTATCAGAATATCATTAAGTGCAGAGGGTTCTCTAAGAACAGTCCGTTTCTGTTGATGAGGATTCACACCTTGAGGTTTTTGTTTCTTTAGTAAAGAAATGCATAATTTACAAATAGTTTTGTGTAAGTACAACATGAGTATTTCATGGGCAAGAAGAAGGTCAGACACGAAAGCCTTAGATTTATTCCTGGGTAAGTTCAGAAAGACTTGTGTACTGATTTGGTTGTCCAGAGACCTGCCAGATAAATAAAAACTCTTGAATCATTTAAATGTTTGGATAATGACTCATCTATGTGAGGACTGTATTTTTACAAAGCATTATCTTTGCCCAAATTTCACTTTGTAAAGACATATACTATGTTGTAGAGAAAAAAAAAAAAAGTGCTGTTTGTTTTTCATTGTTTCCACTTCAGTTTGTGCCTTATGATTTTTAATATTGCTTTGTATTTCAAATTAGTGGACAGCTAAGAAGGAATGTAAACTACATACAGAAAAAAAGAAGTTTTGAAAAGGTCACTAGTTCCACAAGAAATTAATGGAATAATTTTTTTCCCCATGTGAATGAAAGGTCTTTATACAAAGCAAATACACTTCCTCTGTTACAGTCAATGAACACAGCCTGAATAGATGCTTCCATTCATATTGCTGGCACCACTTTCCTGTTATTGATTCAGTGAGTAAGTCCCTCCTCCTCCTAAATACCTCTGTTCTCCTGGTCTCCCAACTATCTATTTATTTTACCATAAAATCAGGGACCTGTTATTTCTACTGTCTGCCACAGGAATAGGCCCAAGATCTATTTTGGTATCAAACTGAGTTGTGCATGCTAATCACTTCACAGAATATAGCCAGCAAATATTTTTTTTTTTCCCAAACTGACCAGATGTTGCATCATGCTGGTACAGAACCAGCTAACCTGAACCAGTCAAACTGTAAATGGTATAAACCAATGAGGCATGTTATGAGGAGATGAACCTCCCTGGAAATCACAGAAAAACGTATATTTAATTCTGACATATCAGGGTCTGGTGAAGCTTCTTTTATTCATAAAAATGGGTAGGCTGAAATTCTGGCATGTACATGGTTCAGACTGTGTGGATTATGTTATTTTATGAAATTGGGTGTGCTTCTTGTGAGAATTTTGATTCAGATCTTTTCTTTCAGTAGTAATTTGCATAGACCCAGAAAGGCATCTGGAGAATGCCTAATTATTTAATAAAATAATGCTATGTAACAAAATAAAATTAGGGCCTAACACTTCTTTTTAAGTCAGTAAGAAAACCTTCACTGAGTTTAGCATACCAAGACAATACTCATCAAGTGAGGTAGAATGACACTAAAAATGTGCATCTGTGGAGCATTTATAAAAGGAAGAAAAAAAAAATCAAAAATTTATAAACACTTTTTTAGAAGTCATAGTGACAATTTTCTTAATAAAATGTTCAAATGTGAAACAAGAATAAGGATGATCTTGCAGACAGAGCTCTACATCTGATAAAATCCTGTCTTTGTTCTAAGCCTTGTCAGTAGCTCTCTATGCAACTGTAGTAAGAAAAAACACCCTGTATTCCAGTCCCTCAGCTCCTTATTTAAAAAATAATACTCTGTTATTGATAAGATTGTCCTGAGGATAGAAGCTCTGGGATGTTCACAACACTACCATGATAACACTTTGCAATTACAGATAAGCAAACAACAGGTCAAGAACCCTCTCTGCAATGTAAGATTCATCCAGTCACAGGCTTTTTCATGTTGGAAGAGACCTCTACCATCACCTAGTCCAGCATTCTACTCCGAGGATCTTCAACGATGATCATTTCATAACCTCTTCCAGGCTGAAGGCTTCAGAGCTTCTCTGGACAGTGACTGTGCTTGACCACTCTTAGAGCAAAATTTTTTGTTGTTGTATCTAGTAAAAGTCAGCCTTGAAGCAACTTGTGAGCACTGCCTCTTGGCTTTCCACAGTGCTCTTCTGAAACAAGTCTGATCCAGCATCTCCAACTTTTCTTCGGTAGTGGAAGACTGAAAATTGAATCCTCCTGTCATATGCTCCAGGCCACTTACTAGAAAAATCATAGTGAAAATGTGTTTCTGATAGTGCTGATGAAATGGAGAAAAGTTTAGGAACTCTTCATTTTATACCATGAAGTCCTCAGTTCTGACTTGGACAGTGTTTCTTTACCAAAAAGTAGAGAATTTAAATAGCTAAACCCTGAATCCCTCCTTTAAAAATAAAGGAAAAACAGATGATACTTACGCTGAGAGCAGTCACTACCTATCCAGCCAGGGTAACACTGACAGGATCTATCAATAGGATTACATGTTCCATTATTGGTGCAGGTGCATATTCCAACGCAGTTCTTACCGAATCTGCCACTGGGACACACTGAGAACAATTTGTAAGAATTAGGACTTCGTAGTAGCTGGACCAAGACTGTATTTTCCTTATGTCAAGAGAAAGCAACTGATACTTGGATCAAGAAACATATTGCCTAGTTGAATGTTAAAGTAAGGCATTGTAAATTCTGATACGCCCATTATACATACTCAGAGTACAAATAACAATATACAGTGGGTTTCATACTTAAGGAACAAATGTTTGAACAGATTAAACTTGCTTATGATTCCTAATTTATAAACTGCATGTACTACAACAGAGAATATTTTTAGTTTTAGCATTTCCAAGTAATGGAATGAAAATTATTACAGTGCTTGGTCTCTGCATTCCTTAAAGACTTTATTACAACTTGTACCTTCATTACAGAGGGCTCCTGTAAATCCAGGTAAGCAGTCACACAAACCAGTAATATGGTGGCAGGGACCACTGCTGTGTACACACTGGGGGCATGTCTGGCTGCAGCGGTGTCCATAAAAGCCAGGGGAACAAACTGGAATTAGAAAGAACAAATTGTCATTTCTTCTTGAACTTTCTATACAAGTGCACTTGTTCCTGACTTTGAATTAGCTCTGCTTTCTAAATACATGAGTTGCAATGGTAGTTGTTCTTGTTCATAACAGTTCAATGCTTTACCTCCACAGAAGGAGATTTGCTCACCTTCCTCAAGGGTTTACTATACTCTATTTAGCAATGGCTTAGTTGACATTCTGTTACTTATAAAATATATATATTATACCCTGACAAGTAACAGAATATATAATATATATATTATATATATATCCTACATTTTATATATATATGTATTATATATTTTACATATTCTATATGTATTATATATTATATATTTATATATATTCAATACAATAGATATATTATATGTATAATTTTTTTTTTTAATATATGTACTTGGGTTATATTTGAAATGCATATACACTTTATATATTATAAGTATTTATCTATACGTTGTATGTCCTCTACAACATGACCATATTTTAAAGCGTATTTGAAGAAAAGTAACCTAAAAATATAGTGAAGTTTTATCTGTAGATGAGCTGGGTCATCTTAGAACTTGACTTCTTATGTTGTTTCATAACTTTGAATACAAATAGCCATAACTTCAGTGAGTAAAATGTACAAATGTTTTTCAGGCATCATTTCATTTAGGTACTCACTCACTGTAATTACATGTTACAGACAGCTATGCATCGCCTAACTTTTAGAAAACCTGAGACCAAAAATACAGAGTCATCCACTTAATTCTTTAGCTAAAAAACCCTAGTTTCTTAGAAAAAAACAATGAACTCCTCCCAATCCCCCCTCCCAAAAAATCCCCAACCAACCAACAAAAAAACAAACCAGAAGGGGGGGGGGGGGCGGGGATGGGAGGACGGACAGACGGAGGTGGAAGGCTTTTGCATAAAACCTCCTTCTCTGTTCCTCTAATCCCTTTTGGCATTTATTTCCTGTTAAATTAGAATATTAGGTAATGCATCAAGAGAAATACCTGTTGCACAGCACCAATTAGCACTGCTTAAAATTACCTTGGAATCTTTTCAATATTTTAATTTCATTCAAGATTCAGTCTTTTAATTATACACTTGATAGAAGTTATATGGTCAGATCTCTCTAGAGAGATTAACTTTTCCAAGTGAAACAGTGCCAAAAGGTCTTCCTGTTTACTGAAAAGGCACTTTCTGACTGAGATCCAAATTATTCATATGACCTTTGTCTTCATGGCCTCCAGACCATGCATCAGAGAGGGGCTCTGAGAGCCACTGAACTGGAAGCTTCTTGTCCAGATTATAGGCACAGTTCCACAGGGAACATTTTTACATGTAGTGTTACACTGCCTTTGGATTAACTGATTAACTGTGAGGCCTTTAGACATTAGATAGCGAGAATTAATTGCTGCACTTAGTTAGAAATGCTTAAGGAATACTAATGCCACACTAATGTGGGATTTAGTAGTGCCATAGGCAGTCACATTCTTCAGCTTGAAATCTTGTCATTCCTGGACTGTTAGGACTTCATCCTCCTCTGGTTCTACTTCTACTTTCCAGTAATCATTTCACATTGTCTCCTGACTTTTAAGCCTCTTTTGGAGAACCTGGTAGCATCTCAGCTTGGCCTTACTCCACCTGCTTCTTGACTCTGTTTCTGGGAGACCTCCCCTGAAAACAGGGCTACCCTCCAAGTGCAGAAGACTCATATTTATCTTCTCCGAACACCTTTCCTTCACAGTTCAAACTGAAGACAGCTAGACTTCTGGCAAACTGTGACAAATCTTCTTGGGAGGGTAGATAATTTCCATATTATCGTATTTTTGCCTCCCTGTTGCTGGTATTATTTGCCTCAGTTCATCTGTATCTCTCTTCTTGTAACATTTAAATCTTACAAATTTTTAAAATGCAGCTATGGGTACCAATTATATCCTCTACTTACTGTGAGGCCTGATGCCACTGGCCATTCTTTCCTGCTTCAAAATAAGTGTTTAAAAAAAAGGAATAATTAAACCAATGTTTTCTACCAGATTCAAACAGCAGCTAAGGTTTCTATCTTCTGAAACTCAGACATGCTTTATTTACCTACCAAAATAAGCGTTACAAAATGAATATTTGTTGATCGTGCTTGGAAATGCTTGCCTTTAGAATGGAATCCCCTACTAAACTTGTTTCTTAGAAAGTCAAGTCCATAACAACATCACACCACAGGTAGTGAATAAAAGTAAAGTTGCACAAGAAGTATAACAGGAAGAGCACCACTAGTTGGAAGCATCTGTTAATTTCAGATAATACTTATTTCTATATATTACATTTTGACAAAACATCCAATCAAGGACTGTTTCCTACTGCTTCATACTACAATTAACAAAGCATTACAGTATTATAGCATATGTATTCCAAGTAAGAGAAGCAGAAGGAGAGACCATAAAGCATTTATGTTGTTCTTACTTCTCTGACAAGTGGTCCCTCTGTATCCTGGCGCACACTCACAGATTCCATCATCTGGAGAGCAGGATGCTCCATTTTTGCAGTAACAAGACAACGAGCAATTTGGACCCCACTGTCCTTCAGCACACACACTGTCACAGTGAATGCCTGCAATCATAAATAAACAAAACAGCCTTTGTAAAGAACCCTTATGTGTAGTTCGTTTAAACCTTTAGTCCACAGAGGACCATTTTTAAAATACAGCCCACAAAACCTGCTTATGAAAATATCATAGTATCAGGAAAAATAGAAGAAGAACACAGTAAACTTCTATCTTTGGTCCTGTCTTCCCCCAGAACAGTGAGTTTCTTTTGTAATCCAGTTTTGATGAGATGAACCTAAGGGCTGATCCTGAGTTCTGTAACAGGAAAGCACTTCCACAGATTTACAGGGAACATAAAAGGTCCATGGACCACAGAATCATTCTGGTTGGAAAAGACCTTTAAGATCATCAAGTCCAACCATTAACCCAGCACTGCCAGGCCACCACTAAACCATGTCCCCAGGTGCCACATCAAGATTTTTTTTAAAGCCCTCAAGGGATGGGGACTCCACCACTGCCCTGGGCAGCATCTTCTAGGGCTTGATAATCCTTTTTGGGACGAATTTTTCCTCATGTCCAATCTAAACCTCTGCTGGAACAACTTGAGGCCACTTCTTATCCTATTGCTTGTGACTTAGGAGAAGAGACCTACCCCACCTGGCTCCAAACTCCTTTCAGGGAGTTGTCAAGAGTGAGAAGGTCTCTCCTGAGCCTCCTTTTCCCCAGGCTAAACAACCCAAGGTCCCTCAGCTGGTCTTCACAAGGCTCATGCTCTAGACCCTTCACCAGCTTCACTGTCCTTCTTTGCACACACTCTAGTAGGCAGGATGCTACCTCCAGGCTTTGTGACCATCCATACTTTTAAGTTCTGCAAAGATGAATGCAAACCTCTCAATAGTATAAGGAGTACCACAATTTTCCAAGACCTTTATACATATAAAAATATAAAAAGGTCTTTTTTTCCTCTCACTTTCACCACTGGTATCAATAAAGAGAATCAAAAGTAGAAATTAGTTTAAATGCAGGAAAGTAATGGCTTTTGCCTCCTCCAGAACGGCTGTTTCAAAACAGCAAAAGCTTGTTTTCAAATTTTGTGTTGGGAAAATGCATGACAAAAGTTATTGCAGAAACTTTTCCTTCTGAATGTAAAAATTCTTAAAGTCTGACATAATTTTCTGTAATAATAGGGTGCAGGACACAGAATGACTTCTAATTAGTGGTGAGCTGATTACTGCTTAGCCTCATACCAAATGGAAAAATGTAGCGCACACAAAGCGTTTCCAAACAGACCATGTGAGCATTCCAAAATGCTTAGCTGCAACAGTGTTAAAGATGCTGTTCAGTCTGTGCTTTGTCCAACCATTTTTGGCATAAAATTGATTATGAAACAGCCACAACCTGGGTCCCTATACATAGTTCATAATACAAACCACTATAGCAATCATCCTATCATGGGATTGTTTTTTTCCTTTGCAATGCAGCAACATTAAATATAACTTTCTTGTTTGTTTTTTTCCACTATCTGCTTTTACAAAGCACGCTGCCTGTTAAATGCCAGCAGGCACCACTGTGGAACTCAGACTGTATTGTGTCTACAGTACTTTGCATTAACAATTAAGTATTATTGTAGTGCCTCTACTGAATGAAGCCCTTCGCTAAGGGAAAAGTGGACTGAATCCAACCACAAGCACGTCTTGCTTTGTAAGTATTTCCAGCAAAATGTGCCACAGGTTCACTGGCTGCCAGAGTCCTAAAAAAGTGAAAGAGCTTCACATGTGACAAGAAAAAAATCTTTTAATTTTGAAGAGCAAAACCTACTGTTTGTAACAATACTGAAAAATAATTCTGATAGACTGGATTAGAGGTTATTCCTCAACTCCCACAGCATTTGGCTTGTGAAGCTGCCTAAATCTAAAGACTAACTCTCTAATTAGAGGAAAGGTGAAACTCCAGACTCCCAGATTGTTTCTCTGCAAGATAATCAGCAGATCGAATAATCAAATATGTGGTTCAACAGACTGCACCCACTAATGCCAGCAAAAGAGAAAACTCTTGCCTTTTAGAATTCAGATGCTAACCAGCAGCAGTGTATGGCCCACCTAAAAATCCCTAACTGTACAATGATTGTGGTTAATAATGACCAATAATAAATTTATTGTCAAAAAATTAAAAGGCATCTTATATCACTACTTTTTCATTTAGCCTACACAGGCAATGCCACTCCCCTGTTTCATCTACATTTCAAAGATGGTGGAGACTTGTTTCTCAGAAGCCTGGGTCAACTTTTTCATTAACTCCCTATTTGTGGATAAATAAACAAAAGAGAGTATTCTGATTTTAGAGATGCTGAGATTCTGATGCCCATGAGCAGGATGAGATCATAGTTTTTTGTTTTGTTTTTTTATTTTTGGAAACAAGACCACTTCTTTCAGATGCATAAGATTGCTCTGCCTGAGGTTCCCAGATTTGAGAACTTGGGTTTCTAAGTCTGTGAAAGCACAGGCAGACACATGCAGAGCATTTCAGAATTGAGCCTGGCATTCTGTTCACATGAGTGTTTTCTGACATATCATACATAGCTTCACACAGTGAACCCTGCTACAGAAAAGACATTTTTCACAGAGTCTTAATGGGTTTCAGTGGTGTTCAGTATACAATAGTCACTACTAACAAGTCAGTGGTTGCCAAAAGTTACTATAGGGCATTATCTGAGATTATGTAGACCAGTTACATACAATAACACCAGGCTCAATTATATCGTCTTGATCTGTGCACAGAGGATGCTTTATGACAGCATGGTGTCAAAGGGTGATACCAAGCTCACTGGGATAGAAAAGACAATGAGCTCCATGCTGTATAGAGCCATAACACTTAAAAGAGCCAAAAATTACCTTAAAAATGAAAACGAAAAAAAGTTCTTTTGGTACACATCAGGGAAAATTACATTTCTTTCCTACTTGCACCCCTTATGAGGAGGTAGTCAGGTGTATAATGAGATCCCTTTACACAGAAAAGAAACAGTATATCCTAAATATTACTGAATAATAATTATGACAATGTAACATACTGAGAGAGTGCTGATTATTACTTCTGTCTCTCTAGAAAAGGAATTTTATTATATTCAATACTGAACATAAACAAAATCAATTTCATTCCTGTATGTGTCAAGAGTGAATGTAGCAAGGCAAAAATACTAATTCATTTAGTGATTTCTTGCATTTCTACTTATAATAATAGTTTTGAGTGTCACTTACTCACTGTTATCTAGATAAATTCACAAGGAACTTAAAAATGAGAAACTGCGTTTCACATCTTACAGATGTAAAAAACAAATATGTGCATTTTTGAGAAAGAATACGTTAGAACTATTAAAAGGATTAAAAAATAAAGAATTTTCCAGACTTTGACACTTTATATGAAATTTCAGGAAAGAAAATTGTAGTTTTATAGAAAAGCTAGAAATTACCGAGGAAAAAGAAACATTTTTACTGGAACTTACAAAGCAAGATCAGACTCAGGTCTTACAACACTGGTATCAACAGTGTACTGGCTTATCATTACCACAATTTCTAGTGAGTACTAATCTCTTATGCAATAAAATTGGTTTAGATAAGATTTCATGTTGATTTTGATACTGATAAGAGTATCTGTGAGGAAATGTTTTTGCCAGAGCTGCGGACAAAGAGCTCTTTGATGGCCTTCACAAGTTGCTAGGCAATAGCTGAATAGTCATGATAAACTTCAGCTAAGCTGCTCTGAAGAAATGCTCATGCATTTAATGCCCAGTGTTTTATGCTGGGGGCCTCACATCTAAATCAGCATTCCCTCAGCATTCGGAATTGCATGAATGAAGTAAATAATTCTTTAGGGATACCAGTGTTTCTGCCCATGCTAGAAGAGTGTTTACATACTCTCTATGCCATGTTTTTAAGTTGAGACTCAATGAACCATCCAAGGTAGATCAGTGGAGCACAGCGGAAAAAAAATCTACCAAATATTTCTTATGATCATCCCAGGCAAATTTGTTATTGGACTATTGGACTATTTTCCAGCTTATGGAAAATAGCTATGAAAAACCAGACTATGTTTCCATTAGTCTGATAAAAAAATTATGCAAACTTTAAAAAAGGGTTTTTTTTTTCTTTTCATGAAGAATGTGTATTTGATATACAATTTATCTTCATAACACATGCAACTTCCCAGTATAGTGTCTTGGAATTAAAACCTATTTGCATATCGGTGTACCTCCCATAAGTGTGAGCCAAACTGGATATTACAAGAGACTAAACAAGAGAAGGACCAAGCTATTAAAACTTGGGGAAATCTTGCTGTCATTAAAGCTAATGATATATTTCCCTTACAGGCCAAGATCTCACCCTTCATAGTGGAGAGAAACAAACGTGAAATCCTTCTGCTCAAAGAGGCTGAGACTTCTGATGCTGAGAATTGCTTCCCTACTTCTCTGTCAAATGATGGATGAGAAGCTTAAAGAAAGGGGAAAAAATAGCACAGGGAACTGCTGAAAAACTTCACAGGCACTATTTAGAAGTACTCTCACTGTCTTTACAGGAAGAGAAGTACCTTGCTCCCTATCTGAAGACAGCCAGAAGACTAAATAAAAAGTGTCTTAAATTAAGGAGTTAATGATAGGATCAAAGATTTTTCTCTGGGAGTTCAGAATGTTACTTCACTGTGGCATCAGGGGAGTTTGTAGCCACAAGTTTTGGCAGGAAGCCAGCTACAAAAGGTTGTCAGCAAAACCAGTGCTGTATCAGGGTCTGAAGGCAAACATCAGTATCTGCAAATTTTAGTGGCAGAATCACTTTTGAGCTATCCCTGGTATCTTTTTTAAGTCCATACTGTTGCTACATACTGTCATCCACTCCAGCAGTGCTCTTTTTCTCATCTACCACATTTTAGGTAGCCATGAGAAAACACTATTTCTCCTTTTCTTACCTTTTTCATAGGTAGAAAATAAATGTATGTAATCTAATGATTTAAAGTTCTTCTTCTAGAAGAGTGGCATTACTTTCACATAGAGATCCACCATAATGCACAGGCAATAGAGATACAGACACAATGAAGTCCATGCATGGGGTAGGCCAAACCTCTTATTGAAGAATTTGTATCTCATAGTTTAAAAATAAAACATGACATTTCTATGAAACAGTGCCCATTTATGATTTCATTGGCACACTGAGTAATCATCACAATTGGGCCTTGCACTTAAGGAGTCATCAGTCAAGGTAGAAGGAAATCCATGTTCTCGCAACAGCTTCTCCTCTTGGGTGCACTGGGTGCTAGCAGCATGCACACCCTGCCAGCAGAAGCTTGTTTCTTAGTCCTAAAGTGAGGGAGACCCATGAAAGTATTACTTTTATGTCATTTTCCTTCTATGTAGAAGGGGAAGAAATGTGTACACAATGAAAGCTAAGGAGTAATGGAGAGTTCTAGTTCATGCTTCCCAGGGGACCTGGTTATTTACATCAGTGGGGTGGGTATCAGATGACAGTCCTCCCTGTTACAGTGCAGCAACAAATGTGCCTCTTAGAAATAATGTCAGCACATGGAAAGACACAGCACTTCCTCAGAGAAACAACACATCTGATGATGGGCAATCTGATTAACGTCAGCAGGTGTGCAGTGCAGCAAAAAGCCACAACAACCTATCTGCTGTAACATATGGATGAATACTATGCATGCTGGTAAAATGTAGGCTGATATTACTGCATCTGTCTTTTCCATAAACAAATGCTACTGTTTTCGTACAGATAGCAGACTACTGGTATTTTGTAATCCCTCACACCGCGTAACCTTTAAATTGATTTTAAAAAATAACAAATGTCATAGCAGCATGACATGACTATTTCTTCACTAACAGAAAGGTCCAGAAGAACTGTACCCAAGAAAGCACCCAAGAAAACAATAATGTGTTACCTGTAACACCTACATTACTGTAATACAGTAATAAACTGTCTGAAGAAAAACCTTTGCTCTTTTTACAAGGCTTTACTGCAAAAATCTCTTTTTTTTCATAATATGAATTGTCTAATCTTTTAAGGCCATTTGGAAAAAATGTATTTTGACAGCTGCTTGCAGAACAGATAAGATTAAGGGATGAAATTAACAGTTACCATGGTGCTTGCTGGATTATGGTCACTGAGAGAAGCAGTAGGGGTGGATCCTTAATGGAAGTTATCAAAGTTTTGGTATAAATTATTAGAAGAATTAATTCTCACTACCTCTTGGGGGAGTACATTTTCTGCATCTTTCTTCTGCTTTCTATTTTAATGTTTCTTACACTTTTCGACTGTCTGTCTATTACTGTCCCTCAGAATGAAGAAAAGTTATTTATAAGATAGAGTGAAAATGTCAAGGGACGAGACATTGGGGCAGACATCATCCTCTGCGTAGGCGGATGTTTCTTGCTTGTGCCATCCTGTCACATGGTTCCTGGAATGTAATGGAATGGTCAGATTGCCAGGGAAAAAAAAAAAATCACCCTTAATTCTTCCTTTTCTAGGCAGAATTAAGATGCTGTATAGTAAGCACTTGGTGTAAACTACAGAGAAGGCAGGATTTCTAACAGGAGTCCTATAAAGGAAATCATTTTTGTTTAGTTTGAAAGACCTATGTATCCTCCTCGGCAGCAGAACCTTAATTAAAAACAGAAGACACAGGCTAAACCAGAACCTAATTAAAATAATTTTAGTTATTTTTTTGAGTTCTATAACAGCTCATGACAACGCAATAGTCAATAACAAACTTACACTTTAATTCATAACTAGGACCTAGAAAGCAAAAGATAATGCACTGGGCATGTTCAAAAATGAAGAAAACAAATACATGAAAATCCCCAAACCATATAGCATTTTCTTGTTGACCCAGTGCTCAGCTGCATGGTATCTTGAGACTGAAGTAAAGAGTAGCAAGTTAGCTAGATTGTCCATGACAATAGCACTCATGCCCACTTCACAGCAGCTCGGAGATCCCTCACTGCCACAGGGATCATGCACCAAAACAGGCCAGTGACCCCCTTCCCCATGCAGCATGTTTCCTCTTCACCAGCATTATGATACAACTGTGTCATTCAGCAAGAGAAAAATCTTCCAGCCTTCATTTATTTCTGCAAAGTTATATAAACTATTCCCTCTGATGAAATCCTCCAGGGAAGTGTAGACAACTGCTCTGTTTACAGGTCTGAGGTAAAACAGTACACTTAAAGTATCTTTTTAGAAACTGTATACTTTCAGTGGCATCAAAAAATTTGTGGATGTTCACCTTGGACTCATCGATCTATTATTGTTGAGAAAGAAAAGAGACTCACAAGTTCACATTTTTAAGCTTCTCCAAATATATCTATTTTTTAACACTACCCTCCCCTTTATTTTTAAACTACTAAATCCCTCATTTGGGTTAGATAAGCATCAAACTGATCCAAAATCAGTTTCTCTTTTTTTTTTTTTTTTTTTTTTTTTTTTTTTTGATAGGAAATACTAACCATCAAGAACCAGGAAGTCCAATGGTTACTTTAACAAATCTAACAGAAGAAAATCAAAGCTATTCTAACTTTTTTTTAAATTTTTTTGTATTTCAGTACCTTCCTACATTTTCACAAATGCTCCATCTGCTTCTCCACCTATTAAGCATAGTAATATGTATACAACCACCCTTCTTAATCCTACAGTCTAATGCTGTCTCTGCAATGTAACATTACAGCACAGCTATTTGAGAACCTGTTCTTTTTTTTTTAAATCATTCTAAATATAAATATCTACACAAAGACCAGATTCCTTATGAGTACTCCTCTGACATGTGAAGTGTGGGAGGAAGATTTTTCCAGACACTGAGTATAAAGCAAACTATGCCATTTATGTCATACTGCATGTCTAGACCACCAACATGTTGAAACTAGTATGTTACACAGGCTGTTGTGATGACATCATTCAGGGACAGATACTCAGTTTTATCTATAATCTAAGTCTCCTTCGAGTGAACTCTTCTTCCTTTCTAAATATGAAGACAAAATAAGATTTCACTAAAGGCAAAAATATTGTTTCCTTTTCAATACCTGAGTTCAAGCACATGCTTGTAGCCTCTTTTACATTCTAGGTTAGTTACATCACACTGGCTATGTAATTTTTATAACATAGTCATTGTTATAAAAAGTTGGTAGATTTTTAGTATGGTCTTTCAACACTACCTGTTTTAATCTGTCTTTATTCATTAACATACTTTTGGTCTCTCATGATTTGTCTCAGCTTTTGAAAACCCACGAGACGTATTTTGAGCAGTACATCTGGAACTTGTAAACAGCTCCAGCTGCCTACACCATGGCTGCTCAGGATCAGCATCTTTTCACATATTTTTAATGTGGGTATTCTTTGTTTAATATGTTTATTAATTTAAGAAATTATATTTTGAGCAGATCTAAATATAATCTGAGAACGTGTGTCCAAACACATACACACACATACACAATTACCTGAAACCAGCTGAAAGTAAGAGCAGTCATCAAGGGCCATTAATATCATAGAAAAATAAACAAAACAAAACAAACAAGTAGTGTCTCACAAACTACTAATAAGTGCTATAATGCTAAAATTGTTTTTTTCATAGATTAATAAGTAAGTTTTATTATTTTTGCACTCTTGAGGTAGTTATTTCCCAGAGGTATCTGGGTGGCTAATGGTAAGTCACACTGAAACCTGGGGGAAGAGAAAAAAACCCAACAAAATTCTTTCTCACTTAGGTGACTGCTGGCTCTGAAAGCCTCTCTCTTTCTAAAAAGGACAATGATAGGGAGATCCAATGGTGAAAGGCCTTCTCAAACAACGTGGCAGAAACAATATACAGACAAATAAAAAAATTAATAAGTGGGTTTGGTCTTCCAAAGCAAAGCAGGAGCTCTTCCTGACCATGTCTGTATCCCCGAAAGTTTTTCACTTCCTTCCTACCCCCTAATAATCCTAACAGTCATGTTCATCTAACCAGAAAGTAGAAAAAACACCAGGTAAGCCATAATCAACTACAACTAATCAACCTGAAGTGCAGACTGAAAGCATTATGTATTTTGAACAAACTTATGTGATTCATCTACAAAGCTAGGGAGAAGAAAAAAAGAAAAAAAAAAAGCATACAAAAACCAAAGTTTGGGGAAAACCTCAGTAAAGACTTTATCTGATAAAGTCATATGGTCTACAAAAAATTTCATGAGCACAATGATTTGCTACATTTGCTGACAATAAATGACTGCTGCAGATTGTCTGCTCACCTCCATTTACTATGTCTGGAAGGACCAGAGAAAAATGAAAACAATTATATCATGAACCTGCAAGTCAATTAGAAAAAATATTAACTTATAAATGACTGAATGGATAATAAATAA
Source organism: Todiramphus chloris collaris (assembly GCA_025345505.1). Taxonomy (NCBI): domain Eukaryota; kingdom Metazoa; phylum Chordata; class Aves; order Coraciiformes; family Alcedinidae; genus Todiramphus; species Todiramphus chloris. Next base: position 3,301,864 of record JANVCC010010034.1, on the reverse strand, counting down.
TATTAGTTTATCTCTGAAATCACTAAAATTTCTCCTTTCTTTTCACAGCAGAAACATGCTTTGTTCATTTAAGGTGTGTTTTTCATGCTGAATTCTCACTGTGAATTCAAAGCAGGACACACACAAAACTCAGAACACTTCAAGAGGGGCAATTTTATAGTGTTGGTTAATCCTTTTTGAAAATCCAAGACTTTTACAAGTACTTAGAGCTTAGAAATCTGTGAAAACTAAAACTACCTCCTAGAAATAAAGGGAACATTTAATGACAGCTTGTCCTTCTGCACAGTTTCAGCATGTTTTCAAACTATCTTGCTTTTCACAAACAGTAGAGTTCAACAACAGTGTCAAATATGGATTTTTAATTAAATATATATATAATTCTTAAAGCCACGATGAAAATGACAGAGAAACTTTGTGAAAAACACAACAATTTCCATACAGAAGAAAATATGGGCAGAGAAACTTAATTTTTTCAAAAGTTTGAGAAACTCAAACAGCAGCACAGCTTCTGTATGATTTATCCTCCTTCTGGCTGCCTGAGCAAAGCTTTCTGAGTTCCTGGATGTGGATGTTTTACCTATGAGCTGCCAGCTCAGCTTTGAATATTTGCAATTATTCACCACTTTCATAAAGAACCAGAGTGTGAAGGTGCCCAAGTTTTAAGATTTCCCCTTCTATTCCCAGTTTTCTGTGGATGCCATGCTCAACAAACATCTGAGTTACAGAGGAGACACAGCAGTCACAGAACTGCTTGCAACTCCACATACTCCTCTACGCACAAAACCAAAAGGCCAGACCAAGTCCCACCATAACAGAAACTGTCAATGTCCTTTGTGATGCTCTCTTCTGTACCTGACCATCCTGGTAGACAGCGACAGTAACCCGTGGTGGGATGACAACCATCCGCATGGCTGCAGTCACAGCGTTCAGCACAATCCATACCATATGTGCCATCCTGTGACAACAGAAAAAAACAACCCACAGATGATGACAACTGGGAGTTAGAGGAGAACAAGTTCTGGTCAGTCCTGCCTCAAAAAGCAACCACAGACCACTTCTGAATCTGTAATTTGCTTTCTTAAAACAAAAAAACTTCTGACTTTTGCAACATTTTTGCATCCTACATTTTCATTCTTTCCTTTAAGAGGGGAAGATAATTAATTAATTTCTCTTGAAAAATTACAAACTAATGGACTTGGAGACGGCAGTATAGAACACATTAACATACACTATCATAGGCTGAAATGAAAGCTTTCTTGTACTGTCCAATTTCCCTTACAGCTGAGTTACTACTCCAGGACCTGAGGGTCTCTTGATGGGAAAGCAATTCAGTCTCATTCCTGCCTCAGACTCCAAGCTCTCTGAATATTGATCAAAAGCAATACCACATGAATCCACAATTTCCTACAAAGAGTAGTAAAACATTAGATTAAAATATTTCTACAGTGTGAAGTTTACTGCATAAACAATGCAAACTGTATCACTTTTTTTTTTGATTAAAAATCCTGCCTACTGCTCTACAGTGCATATTATGCTACAAAGAGAAGCACTTTGGCTAAGAGGCAGTACACAGAATTGAAACAAACTGAAATACATTGATTTAAATAAACTCTATGCTCAACCAAGTAAAATATTTCAGATAACAGTGGACAAATTTGAATTATTTTTCTGTTTATTCTCCTGCTCTGCAATTTTGAGGCAGAATATGCATTTGAAATATGTAAATGCTTATGGACACCATCTGACAGGGAAAGAGAGAGAGCAAGACAATGAGCATGGTCATGCTAAATTATTTGATATAGAAATGCTTTTAAGCATTATTTTGCTAAATTTGGAATGGTGAAGCAAATGCCATGAAACAATACCTATCTTTTCTAATAAGTCAGTTTTTGAAGAGCTAATGGAGCTTGGGAGATCTCATCATCCTTCAGAATCAGACACTAAGTGATGAACAAAGCTGCTTCAGGAAAAAAAGAAAAATTAGTTTTCTGATGGAGATGCACTGTTGGAAACACTGCACAAGCATGCACAGATGGCACTCTAATCACCTTTCTAGAATTTTTTAGAATTTGTTTGCCATTTTATTCACTGTATCAGTTTATGCAGCTCTTCATCTTAAAACCAAAAAACAGCTCCAAAAAAATCACTTCAGAGTATTCTGAGCGTGGTTCAACAAAACAAATTTTCATAGAACACAGGTGTGGTTTCCAGTGTTACATTGTAGTTCAGCTATTCCTGTTGTGCTACTGCTCAGTAGAGCTAGTCCAAACTGGGAGAAGCTTGAATGGAATATGGGAGGGGAATTTACAAATTTTATGTTCAGTTCAGGTGATTCCTTTACAATTATATTAAACCTACTATGCAGATAGAATTGCAAAAGTGAAGAAAAGACAGTGTAGAAGAAAAGGAAAGCAGAGAAATGAAGTTTGTTAAGAATTTCACAGAAAAATGAAGTCCATCACTGATAAAGATGGACTTTAGAAAACCCCATTTTTCATAAAATATTTTAATTTTTGTGTATGGAATGTAATTGAAACCAGTCACATAATAAAACAAGTCACTTTTCAATGTTACCATTTAAAAAATTTTGAAATTATATATTTTCATGGCTTCCCCAAACTACACATTACAATGTGGAACAGAACAGATACGGAGCATGCCTTTGTCCACACAATAATTCCTAATTTTGCAGTTCTTGAAGTCTGGGAGATAGTGGAAATCTGAGTCCCAGCAAAAAGGCAAAGACCTGCCATGGAACTGTGTTGTTAAGAGTGCCTTCTTATGTCTGACTGTGAAGGAATCAAAGTTCTTCATTCATACTCCTACACAGACATAAAGTAATTTAATTAATATTATGCTGTTTGATGGAGATATATATTTGGTATATTTTTCCTCTCATCATTTTTACTTAGAGAAGCTTAACAGAAGCAACTTAGATAGCATTTTATAATGATAGAGAGGGAAAAATTTCATTCTGTGTTTTTCAATGAATTCTAAAGAAGCTGGTGAAAAGTTTGAGGTCCAACATTAAAGTGTGAAAGAAGAAAAAGTTCTTTTGCAAATCTTTGCATTTCATTTTGCACAAACAGTTTTTGTGTTCTTCTGTGTTCTCTGCAGCAGAGCTCTTCCAGAAGAATTGTTGGTGCATGTCCCTGATCTTGAACTCAGTCATGTATGTGCTACCAGATACAGTGTTCCTTAGGGATGTACCCCCATGAAGTCAAAAGAGTGACAGGAGCATCCCACTGCCCAGTATTATTCCACAGTGCAAAATTCAGTGAAATTATTAAGCTACCTGGCAAGGGAGTTCGCATTTTTCTCCTCTCCATCCTGGGGCACAGGTACAGGTTCCATCCAGAGCATTGCAAGCCCCTCCATTAAGACACTGGCAAGTTAAATTACAGCCAAGTCCCCAGGTACCACTGGGACAGTTTATTGAGCAATCTACACCATGCCAACCTGCCAAAAGTAAGAAGTGACAAATTAATTAAGATTCCCCCCATTTCTCTCTGGGTACATGTGTCCCTCACCTACCATGTGGCACCTCTCAGAGATGTGCAATACTGGGGTAACATTAACTATGAGATAGTATCAGCATTTTTCTCTGAGGGCTTGTCCAGGTTTGAATAAAGGTGCTCAAGGGCACCTTGTAACATCTGTGCACAGCATACATTTGCAGATGGGTGCCAACATACAAAAGCAATTGATGGGATAAATGAAATGAAAACAGAGACACCTTGAAATTCCACTGAGAAGCACTAAACTACACTGAAAGACATAAGGTTTTAAGGTATAGCCTGAAAAAAAATCCCTATACTTCCCTATGCTACTTTCATAATTGTTGCACCAGTGTTCAATACAGACAGTTGTGCAAAATAGTTTTAACAGAAATCTTAGACACACACACAAAAAAAGAAAAAAACCATAAAAGCAGCACATAAGATGGATTGCTCCAAGGATTTATAAAAGACCTTTTAGGTGGTTTCTGTACCTCTCTCCAAATACAAAGAGGAATGTAATGGAAAATGGTTCTCAAATGCAGTATTCACCACTGAATATGCCTGATAGCAATGATTTGCAGACTGCACACTGGATAGACATAAATGTAAATGGATTTTGAAAAATGTGATCATCTATTGGATACAAGGGAAACAGCGTGAGCCAGTCAAATGTTATCATCAGCAATGACACAAGCCAATTCTAACTTTGTACCTTGTTTACAGTAAGCAAAGGGAAAAGTAATACTGCACTGAGCCTAATCGATAAGACTATGCAAAACACATGTATTGAAATAAAACTGCCTCGTGCTCCAGACTGGCAACGTAAAACTTAGGGGTCATTTCAGGAAAAAATGTTACACTATCCTGGCTAGAAAACTGAAATGCTTTCTCCCAAGTGTCTTTCCAGGCTTTATAAATTTTCTTCATTTACATGACACATATCTGGGCTTGGTTTAATTTCACCATTTGCTGTCCTTTTTCATCACAGTATGACTAAAACTGCATGATGCACAAGAAGATAGGATTATGCATGGCTCAAGGAATAGTTTTTCTCCTCACAACCTAGCTACTTAGCAGCAGCTAGTTAGCTACTTTAACAGTTAAATCAGCTTCACTGTCTCTAGCAAGAGTAGAAGCTGGAAACTCTCTACATTTGCTACACGACTGATTTAATTGTATCAGTGTAAAATTTTGTGACTATTTGTCTAGGTATCTAGCACTTTTCTTCTACTATCAAAAAAACTCTTTGTGTATTTTTAGAAAAAAAACAAATAAACAACAACAAAAAAACCCACACCAAAACAAACAAACAAACAAAAACACAACCTAACCCCCTCCCCCCAAAACAAACAAAAAAATAACAACCCACAACATTTTTAGACAGGTAGATCTACAAAGCAGGCTGGACATTGGATTTGCTTGGGAGCACTGAACACCCTGCCCCTCTCTGCTCAGAAATCTAGCATCACAGCTGAGGAACACTGTATCCTTCTGGATTCAAATGGATTCAAAATCCTTCCTCACAGCAGAAGCTAAAAAAAAGAACAGGTGTATTGCAAGAGTGGATCTTTAAGTAGATCTTTAAGTGGAGCTTAGCATATTTTGGGTTGGACAGGAACATCATGTAGACCTATAGACATTTATGAGAAAAGACCTCTGCAGAACCATTGCTGGAATATGCCTGAGATAGCCTTGATTCAGCCAAAGCATGTGCTACTAGGTGATGGAGAGGTGGGCAGGCACATACAGTTTCTAGTGGAGGTACACTGACCATCAAAATTACTGTTGGGAGGAGAGAACCATGCAGAGGGGTTGAGGAACATGAGGTATGTACACTCTTCTCTGAGCAGATGTTTTCCTAGTTTCTGCCTCCTAGAGCAGCAGAAGCATAAAGTATCTAGTCACACAACTTTCAAGGTCACCCGCTTTTTATTAAGTTTCTTTCTTCTTCTCTACTTCAAAAACTTGATTTCATTTTGTGATTACAAGAAAAGAAAATTAATATGAAGAGACACTTACCTGCTTTGCAGGCACAGGAACCATCTACTGGTGAACAGATGGCTTCATTTTTGCAGTTGCACACAGATGAACAGTTTACTCCGTATGTCCCCAGAAGACAAGGAGTACCACAAGTAACACCCTGAATTACACAAAAATAGAGCCTAGAAACTATTGGAGGAGGTTCAGATAATACCCAATAAATAACATAGAGTGACACAGGTGCTAGAAAAGCTGGAAAACATACAGCTCATGACCGTCCTAGGCTGTCACTAAGTTAAGCTGAATTTAAGGGAGAGGGAGTCCATGGCAAGCATTAGTTTTCTATTAGCTGCCCTGAGAGCTCAGGTCACATAGCTAACAGCACTTTATTAGATTAATGGACAGTATTTTCAGTAATAAAGAAGCCCTTATGAATCCAAAACACAGTAAGACAGCAATTTAATGGAAAATAATGTGGATATGTAAAATACTTTTATCAATTAATTTGGCTGAGGTTCTGACAGTTACTATTCCTAGAAGAGTAGTCATACTGTGAAATGTTTTCTATGTTAGACTAACATCCAATGGTAACTGCAGATGTGTAAAAGCTGCAGAATGATCCTGGCCTGAACTGTAAAAACAAATGTCTCTGTCTAGAGCTTCTCTGGATGGAGCATATCTGAAACTTGGTACTCCTCCCTTTACATCTCAACAGCACACCAGTATTTTGACCAAAGCTTCACAGAGAAACTGTCTTTTCTTTCTTAAAATGGATTAACTTCAATACTGAGAACCAATCACAAATTTTGTCTTTTCAGGGTCTTATTTCTTAACACAGCTAGTGGTACCTAAATATCTTCATGTCTCTTTTACTGCGGTGGAGAAAGGACACTTGCAGCTTGAAGAATTTGGCACTTAACTGAAGGCAGTGACAACAGACTGTGAAAGTGAGACTTACCTTAAATCCAGGGGCACAGGTGCATTTTCCAGTCACACTATCGCAGTCAGCACCATTTTGGCAGCTGCAGATCTGCTGACACGACTTGCCATAGAATCCTGGGGAACATGTCTCATTGCAGTAGAGCCCAGACCAGCCAGGCTTGCAGGAGCATTCCCCAGACATAGGGTGACAGCTGCCAGGAGGGGATGAAAGGATAAATAATTCAGGACTAAATGTGACATCAAATTTTTTTTATTTATTTATTTATTTTCCAGAGAACAAAATGCTATTATAGATAGATTGCATCAAGGATTTGCATGCAAAATTTACAGATTTAGAGATGGTTTTACTCCCTAAATCATAAAGCAAAGGGTTCTGTATATGTATATATGCATGCATGTCAATTCTGAAAAGAAATGTAACATCATACAACATAGAGACGTTTTGGGATGCCATGAGAAGAAGAGAAGAGGTATTATTTTTCTATAGCTAGTTGAAAATAAACCTATCTGAAACACAATTTGTACCATAAAGCAGACATTCATTATTACAAATATTAAGGTGATGAAAACATTAAATTCCCTAAAATGTATTGTTACCTTTACACACCAAGTATAGTCAGATCATTTTCATAACACAGCCCAAACTGAGTAGTATATTGTCTGAGAAATATGATACTTTGGTACAATAGCATGACGCCCAACACAGAAAAACAACACAGCACCCAATGAGTGGAAAGCATGCTCTTTTCTTTAAGTTGTTGTTTGAAGAGAGGACAACTGGCATCTTTCTGTGACTGACATGAAATTATTTGCATTGGGAAGAAGTCAAATTAGACCATCAGAGCAGTGACCTTTTGGAGAGTATCTACCTTATGTTGGCCGTACCTGGTGGCAGACCAGCTGTCCCTACCTGGAACAGCAGTTTCATTGAAGAACCAGTCAGACAGCTGTTGCCTCATAACAAATGGACATCATCAGCTGTGCAAAGATGTATGTGCTGGAAAAGTGGACACAATGGGGTACTCTGTAGCACTCTGGCAGACAAAGCACTTGCTTAATCTTTACTAAAGGAAAGCCTTAATATCTGAAATCCAATGTATTTACAATGGGAAGACTGTTTAAAGATATTTGTCTGCCACTGATCAAAGTGAAGTTCCTTTAAGTGTGCTGGAAGAAAAATGTGCCTTCATCCATATGCATTAAATGACCCATGACAAGAGCTTGATTTTACAAGATTTGCTGACTCCTTGTCTGTGAGTGTGTTCCAGCATTTTTGTGAAAATTCGATTTTTTTTTTTTAAATATCTACTGCGCTTTAGGTGCTATAACATAAGTAGTATCACTATTCTTTGAAAAACTTGCAACCTAACAAGGTCATGCAGTATTAGTTGCAACCACTCCTGGACTGTAGGACTGCTCTTGGCAAACTAAGGATTTCGTGTTGCTGAATACAACTGACTACACACTGCCGATCAAGGAAAGTATGAACTATAAAGGCTGCAATGTCATTATGCATTCTGCTCTCTCTATATTATCGCAAACACTATGACATCATAAGATTTTGGAGGTATTGAAGACATTAAAATCTCTTTGGAGCCATTAAGCTGGTTTGCATAAAGAGAGATGAAAGGTGTTTTCAACTAAGTGATATGCACAGAAATGATTCAAAACTTATGGTGTTTGTAGTCAACAGTCCTGGTTATTTGTTCAGTTACAATTATACCTGCCATGAAATAAGTTAATATAACACTCTTCTCATAAAATACACGGAAAATTATGAAAACATATGATGCAGCAAGGTAATCTGATTTGTCCCCTATGACTAAATTCCTGTAGTCACTCAGTGGAATTTTGGATCCAATTCCCATGTTTCTTATCAGTGGAAGAATATGGGGTGGGGAATATGAAAAGATTTTTCACTCTAGAAGTGAACAGTCATTTGGACCTGAATTAGAGTGTATTTATAACATAAAATTAGTAGTACTGTCATGGTAAGACATAAATCCTAGTGTTGCTTGTGGTTGGGTTTGGTTTTTTTTCCTTTCAGGAGAGTGGGAGACCACATGAACAAGCAAGCATTGGGTATGAAGCAGAGGCATTGATATTCTATGCCCCACGGTGAATGTTACTAAAGCATACTTGCACACATATTGATTGACATCAAAATTAGTATTCCGTAATTTGCAATTAGGCGTAAGAAGCTGGAGCACTTCTGAAGCTCTTTGATGGGTTCTCATGCAGTTAGCTTAATTGGCAATAAGATTTATATGTTAAGATAGGGAAATAAAGTGATGTTGAGAGATACTGCCAGTACATCCACGTTTATTCCTTGTCTTTTGTTCACACTTTCTGGAAATACAACCCTACTCTCTACAAAAACAAAAAAATATTTGTGGGCTATTTATAATATACATTTGAAGGACTTAGATGAACTTAATGATTTTCACATGATTTATTTAGGTGTTTCAGTATTGCAACTAAATTCTGTAGCACCTATGCAATAGAAAATTTCCATTGAAAGTTCTTGTACAGGTATGTACAAGTCTATTAGAAAAATGCAAAATTGCAAGATACACCCAGACTATCTGAACTAAGCATGTATCACACCATAAAATTCCACTCATCCCTAATTCCAGCCTGAACTATACCAAATTAGTTAGTGACACAGAATGACCCTAGCTGATCTTGCCTACCAGTGTGAAGCAGTGGTGGGAAATCACAAGAAAGAGCTTACAAGAAAAAAAAAAAAGAAAAACAGGGACATATCAAATTTAGCTTGGAGGTCAACTTGAAACCACTGTATATGCTGTAACACAGATGTAGCAAATACCCTTTGAAAACCTTCTAGATAAATATACAGCTACAATTTCTCCTTCTTACATTTTCTGAATGATCATCAGGTGTCACTTGAGTAAAGTCATGACAAAGCCCAGTCTAAAAGTGCTTTAAGCTAGAAGAATATTCCTGTATAAAATTAAATGACAATGTTGAGAAAGACAGATTAAGGTACTTCTCACGCATTCCTGCAAACTGGATCTTCACAAAGACAAGTTTCTGCAAACCCCACAGACTGTGGATAGAAACTCATACAAGCTTACAGCACTGCTGTTGTACCTGACTGAGGACTCATGTTTTATGTGGTCTTAGTGTCAGCCAGCTACCACTTACTCTAGGTTTTTTCTTGACTATTGAGTAAAAAGGGGAAGAACAGTAGTGTCACCTAGTCACACAGAACAGAGGTCTGAGTCTGATTTCTACTCTAGCTGCTATCCTTTCATATGTATCAAAAGATGCAATAGGGAAGAACTATTTGTGAGAAAACTCTTGGCATAAGGTTTGTTACCTACTGCTGTCCTCTGGATCCCTCAAAAAGAATAAAATCTCTCAAGTGTATCTGTATCTAACTCTTTAAGAAGCATTTAAAAGAGGCTGCTGATACAACAACAAGGCTGAGATAGCCTTTCATCCCCAGGAACTACCATCAACCAACAGTAGCAGCAAAATACCGATAGCTTAGCCTACCCAAAATGTAAATTGTGAATTATTGCCAAATTGATGCAACTTCTTCAATCATAACATGGTAACATAAATATGTATACATTTTTGAACTACAGTGTATCATGGTTTTTTGTATCTTTAAGTATTTGAAGAAAATGGCTAGACATATACTTGTACACTGCAACTTAAGTACACATATTTTACAGCGGTATTTTTTGGTGCTAAGAATTTTTTTTTAATTAGGAAGAAGATTTTCACTATGAGGGTGGTGAGACACTGGAACAGGTTGCCCAGGGAAGCTGTAGATGTTCCATCACTGGATGTGTTCAAGACCAGGCTGGATGAGGCTTTGAGCAACCTGGTCTAGTGGAAGGTGTCCCTGTCAGTTGGAACTAGACAATCTTTAAGGTCACTTCCAACCCAAACCATTCTATGATCCTATGATTTTTTTTTTTTTTAACTAACATTTAGTTTTTTTCCACATATATGAATACTAAGAACATAAGTAATAACTTAGAGCTCTAAGCCTACCAACAGGTCCTCTTTGAGATTATCTCAACTAGAGGTGATACCAAGATGAAAAAAGCTTTTATGGTATCAAGGCCTTTATGACTCCTAACAGAGTCCTAGACATACAGACACACAAAGGAATTTGTGTATATGAAGTAGTAATTTTACCCCCTTTTTTTTTGCCCTGGGATATACTGCTGCTAAATGAGTCAGTGCTATGAAGAAGATCCTTTGGCTACTGACAGCCCAAACAGTACTTCTGGTAGGCAAGTAAGGGATGAGAATATTCCCTGATGTGCTTAAAATTTGTCTTCTGGCTGATTGATATTTAGTGAGAGATGAAAACAAACACATAGGCTTGTCAACAGTGTCCACATGGAGCTTTGTCTTTTATACCATTACTCAGATGCCTTTTGATTTCTGTCATTTGGTGGCCTTAATCAACTTGTGACCAAGGTCCCCTGAAGGAACGTATATATGTAAAATACATCTATGAAGTCTTGAAAATCTTTGTTTTCCTCACAGAGTGTTATGCCCTTGAAAATATGCTCCCACACATACAAGGCTGTTAAATGCCTTTTAATTTGTCATACAGAGGGGAAAATGTTCAAAAAAAGACCAGCCATATGCTGCTGTTTACATGTGAACATTTGTGATCTGATTTGACCACAAGCTGTCTTCCAGCAATATAAGCGAATGAACAGCTGTGTTGAACATGAATCAGAAGTAATCCCTGTAGTACCAGAAATGTTATACCATGTAATGTGTTCCTGTCAAACAAGGCTGCTACAACAGTCTGCAGACAAAATTTCAGGAAAGTAGCTAACCATAATTCATAATACAATAGTATTTCATCTGCTAGCATAATTTGAGAGTTCCATTGGTCAGCATTATGATGCCATTTATTCTTGACTGTGTTTCCTAAAGAATAAATTCCTTGATTTAATCTCAAAGCCCCTGTATTTTTTCAAAAGACATTTCAAGTAAAGTGGGTAAATAGAAGTGCAAGCACACAACTATAAAAGCATATGAATGGGAAGGGAAAAGAATTCAGTTTGCTGTCACACAGGTTGGCAATGAAAGGTTTGTTGAACAGATCACACAATCCACAAAGTGATTTTTTTTCACAGAGGCCTAAAGTAATAGGTATTTCCATGTATGTACTTGAGTGCTTTAATATCATTGCTAAATTATGACTAAATTATGGGTTTTGTTGATTCTGTGAGGAAAAGTGCATCTTATATATAACATATAGCAGCTTTCTATGCAACTATCAGTAGTTTCTACAAACTTCTTTCACAGCTATTTTCAACAGGAAAAATCTAGACTAGGCTCGCAAACCTTACCTAAGATACTGTGATTAGTAATGCAATTAAGTGTACGAAAATGTGTAAGGGAACACACAGTGACTGAAGTATTTCATTAGAAGAACTGTGTTTTGTAACAAGAGAAAGCTGTCTGGAATTGCTCTATAAATATGCTGGCTCGCCTCGACTGACATCTGACATTCCTCATTCACAGCTGAAAGCCTGTCTCCAAATAGCTAGATTTTAGATCTTAATAACAATATGCTGAAACACTGCAAAAATCCACAAAGACACGCAAAACTCAAAAAATAACCAAAGACTCATTGCTGCCTGAATAAGAAGACATGGTAAAAGGTAAGCCAACTGGAAAATTGCTTTCATTTGACTTCCAGTGATCAGATTTTTATGCTTTCTAGAAAAACCATTTAAATGACAAAAAAAAAGTATTTTTGAAACCTAGGTCTACAATTGGTAAGGCTTTGAAAAATTTGTATTACAATAATCACCTACACCAGAGAGAAAGAAGTGGATTCTCCTCTCATGCCTACCTCATAAGACTACACATCCATTAATGTCAACTCCGTTATTTCTCATCTACAGTAGACCAGAATATGTGAGGGATGTATGATGTATACTGTATATGGTGAACAATATAATGATTTATACATGCAGTAAATTTAGACAAAGGCCACACCCTGTCTCAATATTTATTTCATGGGTCAGAGAACAAATAGAGTAATGAATATTAAGATCATATACAGTTGCAACAGTAAAATGCAGAAGCTCTTTTGGGTTATTTTCTTTCTTGATAAGGTTAGAGTACACCAAATACTCTTAAAAGTCTTTAGCTGCTTCAGTTTGCGTGAAGTACTACCAAAATCAGGAAATAGTTATTTTCATTTCACAGAATCACAGAATTTCTCAGGTTGGAAAAGACTTTAAATATCATCAAGTCCAACCTCAGCCTAACCCTACCACTCTCACTCACAACCCACCGCTAAGCCATGTCCCCGAGAACCACATCTGAACGATTTTTAAACACATTCAGCGATGGTGACTCAAACACTTCCCTGGGGACCCTGTTCCAGTGCTTAACAACCCTTTCTGTAAAGAAGTTTTTCCTGATATCCAACCTGAGGCCATTTCTGCTTGTCCTGTCACCAGTGAGAAGAGACCAACCCCACTGGCAATACAACCTCCTTTCAGGTGCAATAAGGTCTCCCCTCAGCCTCCTCTTCCCCAGACAAACAGCCCCAGCTCCCTCGGTCACTCCTCATAGGGTATGTTTTCCAAACCCTTCACCAGCCTTGTTTCTCTCCTTTGGGCCTGCTCCAGCACCTCAGTGTTCTTTCAGTACTGAGGTGCCCAAAAGTGAACACAGTAGTCGAGGTGGGGCCTCACCAGTGTCAAGTACAGACAAGAGTACATCCCTAGTCCTGCTGATCACACAATTTCTGATACAAGCCAGGTTGCCACTGGCCTTCTTGGCCACCTGGGCACACAGCTGACTCATATTCAACTGACTGTCAATCAATACACAATTTGGATCTCTATGTTCCACACAGAAAAAGGAAACACACTAAAGGGTGTAAAGCCTACCTCCAGGTATTGGGCATGTGGCAGGGACACTTTTTATCACACTTGAGACCATAAATTCCCTCAGGGCAAAGCCTTGTTTCACAGTGCTCTCCGGTGTATCCTGGTTCACAGAGACAGGCACCACTAATATGGTAACATTTCCCACCATTCATACACTTGCAGGTCTCAGCACACTGCACTCCAAAAGTCCCCACTGGACACTCATCTTGGCACCTACATGAAAAACAAACAAATAAATATTAGTTTTATTTCCCATAAACTACAGTACTTGGAGAGTTTAGGGAAATAGGGTTTATGAGGAATCTCTCACACTGGTCTAAAACACCTCTTAAGTGAGCAGGATATGGTATTTCTAGGGTTTTGCCCTCTCTCCATTCATAGAATGACATGGAAATATCTTCAGGAACCCAGTAATTCTCTTCAACTGACTTTTCAGTTGGAAGTGGAAATTAGTAAGGACTTGAGTTTAACCCATGTGGGAGAGTAGTGATGATTTTTGTTGCTCCTTGAGCAACAATGTATCCTAATAGACTTGTTCACCAAACGTTTTCATTTCCTGAGCTTTTAGGTGATAGCTCTCAGACAGACATTCCATTTCATGATATATTCAGGAGATACAAGTTTGATGTTTTCAGCTTTAACTCCTCTGTGTTTTACAACTGATTTCTTAAAATTCAGAATACCAGTACTTCCACAGCATTATTAAAGGCTCCAGCACTAAGTCAACTTAGTATATTTGATTGTATGTATGGGAGCAGACCTCTCAGATCAACAGGTTTGTGCCTCAGAGACAAGTCTGACAACACTCTGTAGCTTACGTGCCATGAAAAATCTCCATATTTCTCAATATAAGCATCCTGTAAATGCTGAATTACATTGGCACAGACAAAAAGAGAAAACAACTAAATCCCAAAGCTTTAGGACCAGAATGTGATGACACTGAAGCCCTGAGGTCTGCTGTGAACTCAACAAACAGGTGACATCATACACAGAATATCTTTGCAATTTGGGTAACTGTAAGTTTTATCAAGTTAGAGATTGTACAAAAATACTACTTGATAACACAGAACATTATTAATCATTTTATCATTTTAAAATCTGCTCATTTCCCCAGTCCTATAAAACAATTTCCTGGGTGTTCTTTTTCCATTTTTCTTAAATGCTTGGCTATTTTAATATTTTGGTTTGTAAGACTGGTGGTTTATGACAGGAGATTTCAAAGACATAATACAAGGCACTGCAAAATGTAACAGAATTTAGCAGAACCCTCTGGCTGAGGTAAAATGGGTGCACATGTTCATTTCATGCTTCTGCAGCATGTGCCTCAATCTGATACTGTTACCCAGAAGTTTCAAGGTGTTCATAACTCTGACCTGACTGAAACCAGCAACAAAATACCCTTTCCTTCAGAGTTGTACCATAATTATAGAATTATAGAATGCCCCAGGTTGGAAGTGGCTTCTAAAGGTCATCTAGTCCAACCCCCCTACAGAGAGCAGGGACATCCTCAACTAAATCAGGGTGCTCAAGAGCCTTGTAGAGCCTCACCTTGAATGTTCCCAGGGATGCAGCCTCCACCACCTCCCTGGGCAACCTGTTTACATGTTCCATTAATAACAGAGCAAGTAAACCTGTTTAAATGTTTCCTAATGAGGTTATAAAAATAAAGATGAGAATGAATTTTCTCAAAATGACAATTGGGAACCCCAGCAAAACCAGACAAAATTTAACCTTGAGATTTTGCTGTGTTTTTTTTTTTATTATTATTTTTTATTTTTATTTCTTTGTTTTTTAATTGCATTTTCATCAGCTTCTAAAACACCGTTTTTCATTTTGTGGTGAGGACAAGTATCAATCAAAAAAGTATTAGGCAGAAGAATTATGAAGGTAGTTTAAACTTGATTCCCTTGCATTAATGCAGAACACCTAGACACTGTGCGCTAGCAGTCCTCTTTTTCTTGCCTTGTGACTGAGCTCTAGGAGTAACTGTCACATTGAAATCTCAGACAAATACAGCTGAAGTTATTCACAGAAGTGGAGAATAGCTCAGCACTTTTAAAAACCATCCTTTTTGCTGCTGGTGCATACATGCTAGCTCAGTCCATGTGCACACATTTCTTGCAACACTTCCCTCCATCGCCAGCCCACTGATGTGAATTAAGAACCAAATCTACAGCCTTGCTTCTGACCCATTCCAGCCCTTGGAGTATTTTGAAAAACAAAAGAATTGCTAATACAGCCTGGTTTGCATAAAAAAAATGGAGCTCAGACTTGCAAAAGTGACTAAAATGCTGCAGGCTGTAAGACATTTCAGACTAAGTCAGATTGCAATTCCAGGTTAAAAAAAAAAACTATTTGCTTTTAGAAACACCAATGCAGCACAGTGTGTAGACTTTCATATAATATTCCTTTGATTTCCCTTCTGTCTGTGGCTCTTTACATGCACCTACCACTTTCAGCACTGTTCCCTTACAGACTAAAATTTAATTCTGGCATTCAAAGAACTCTGTACTAATTGTTTCTCTTCTTCATGAGGTTTTTTCCCCCCTTATGTCTGGCACAGCTTTCCCCATGGCCTGTGAACACTGGCGTGGGAAGTGCATATGGTTATAATACCTGCTATTGTTGGCAGAGGTCCTCTGGACTGACCCCAGTGATTAAGCTGCTGCTGACTTCTGCAAATGAGTTGTGTACTGTTTAAAATACATGCAGGAAAACACTTCTCTTTGCCACTCTCCACTGCCTTAAAAAAATTTGTCTTTCTATGTTATCTTTCCAATCTACCAAAAATGACTTTTAACAATCATGTCAAAAATTAAAGAAGTTTCACTTCTTCCTTGGAATGAAGTACTTTAGGAGACAACTTGAGCTTGCTTACTTTCTCTTCAGAGAAACTGAATGAGGCTCCCTTCTTACTCTGACTGCCAAACATCTGCATAAAGCCAAGAGCTTCCTGCCTTACCCATTAATCATCCCCCAAACTGCATCATCTGCAAGCCATTGAAGAGAAAACCCACAGGACACTGTCAAAGTATGGGCCACAGCAGTAAAATTCTGAAACCAAGCAGTTCCTCACAGAACAGTATTCACACAGGCACTTTTAACTTGTGACACAGCATCAGCTAAGTGACATGGCAAATACTTTATAAGACTCATTTAATCATATCATAGATATTTTCATTCTGCTTTCTACCAGCTTCTTAACTTTCTCTGTCACAGCAGACCCCTTGCAGGTTCAGCAGATGGGCAAAAATAAGTCTTCCTTACCGTTCCCCTATGTAACCTGGGCTGCAATTGCATTGACCTGTTGCTGAGTCACAGGTCCCTCCATTGTGGCACTGGCACTCCTGGGAACAGTTTTTCCCATAACGACCCTCAGGACAAGGCTGACCACAGACCATGCCCTGCATGTGCAAAAAAAAAAAAAAAAAAATTAAGTTTGGGATAACAGGTTGAATGGACAAGGAAGAAAGGATTGTAATGAAGGAATAACATGGAAATCTCATGTCACTTGTTTAGTGCTGATCTTGGAAATGCCAAGTTCTTCTCCAGCTTTAAATGCAGGGTTTGTTTCAGCACAGGAGGAATAATCTTATAGGATTTTCATTTTGGAAGCCTTTCCTTACATGAAAAACAAAAAAAGGATATCCTGACAAAACTGTATTTCACAGAATTGAAAAAGCTAAAGCTAACGAAGAATTATGCTTCAATAACTATTTGGAATGAAAAATTAGTCAAAGGGCTAAACAGTAATGTATTAGTTAAGACACATGCTCGTATAAAATTTCCATCACTGCTTCATATGCTGTCTCATTTTTTATTAGCTGTATTTATGCAGATAAACGGAGTCAAGAATTTATGCAAATATTTGTATTCTATGACCAATAATTTCCTTCTTATAACATGAAGTGGAATAAAAAGTAAAAATGGACAAGTTAGGTCATCAGGTAAGTGGTGGTATTGAAACACTCAAACAGACAAACATTTACAGTTATGTTCTCTAGTTGTTAAAAAACTGACCTCTGACACAGGTTATCTCAATATAATATCTCAATTATCACAAGATAATTAAAAGGTCATCAAATGTGGATTTTCACTCAAAAATGGACATTTAAATAGAAAACTTCATTAACAAATATTATTGACAAATATTATCTACAAATGTATTTAAAAAAATAATTTGTGCTTTAATCACCTTCCAGACTTTTTATCACCTTCAAACTCCATTACTTGCCAACTCAGAGATGGCAGCCTGGTTGTACGGGAGGCTGCTTGCAGCTCTGAGATTAATTCTTCTTTCCCTACCCACTGACAAAAGGGTAGAAAGTCTAAAGATATTGTCAAAGTTCCAATATCCCATTTCCATCACCAACATCTAACACAGTATCTAAAGGTCTGGAAGCTTTGCCATGCATACTGTACATATGAAAACAGGCACAAACCCCTGTGCTAAAATACATAATGATGTGACCTTCCTCAAATATCAGATTATATCTAGACATGAATGACTTCCAGAAAAGATCTAAAGGATGTTGCCTCGTCACAGTATCTTTTGCTTCCCAGAACCTGGTATGGTTAAACAGGCCACACAGAACTGGAGGATTTTCAGGAACAGATGGTTTTGCAAGTATTTTATTCAAGTTCCTTACAGTAAAATATGTTTCTCATTACTCCTGGCTACAGGCAGACTTGCATTTGCTATCCTCATTTTATACCCTTTTCTGACACTGCCCGAAATCTGCAAATATGGAAGTTTTATGGGGTTGTGTCAATTTCAGAAAATGTTTTTACCATCCATCCTGGTGGGCAGGCACACTCCCCGGTGACGTGGTGACAGACTCCTCCATTCTGGCATGGGCACCTCTCCTCGCACTGCGGTCCATGCTTCCCAGGGGGACAAAGGTCCTCACAGCTAGGGAGGTGTAGATGTGTACAACAGACACAACTGTTACTTCAGCACACATTCCAGCCTCCAGAAACCTCTTTATTTTTAATGTTATTGTTAACTTTTCCAGTCAAAAGTATGAGATAGAAAGCAGTCTGACATAAACAGACACACACTGAATATTGCATAGCATCCATGCAACAAATCTAACAAAACAGACCTGGCAATCTAGGAATTATTTTCTCTTTAAGATATTTCTTTCTACACTGGTTGGTGCTCATTCATTGTTACTGACAAAGATCAAAATCTATTCTGGAGTGACAAAGCTAAATAACTCAATGTTTCACTGTGATTTTTCCAGACTTATAGCCAAACCATTTTCATGGTGGTCATGAAGAAGCTCCTGCTGCTTTTTGTGGCTTCTACTTAGCAGTCCAGATCAAAAGGGCTTTCTCTCAGCTACATATCTGACTGTGCAGCACAACATGGTTTGCCCAGCTGCTTCGTAGCCACCAACCCTGCTTGCCTGAATTACATATTAGCCAGACCAATGGCATAGTGTTAAGTTAATCTAAACTTAATTTCTCTTGTTAGCACTAACTAAAACTTGTATCTCTCCCCCATACATAATATACCCGTTGCCTACAATGCACCAGTGTATCCCGGAGGACATCTGCACTCTCCAGTCACATGGTCGCAGGTGGCTCCATTTTGACACTGGCATTTTTGGTGGCAGTCATTTCCGTATGTCCCTTGATTGCAGCGTTCCTCGCAGCGCCAGCCTTTGAAACCTGCTGCACAGTGGCAGGCTCCAGTGATGGGATTGCACAAGGCTCTGTTTTTGCACTGGCAGCGGCTGCTGCAGTGCGGTCCCCAGTGGTCACTGTCACATGCTGAAGGGGGTAGAAGGAAAAATTTACAGCCATTTTATAATAGCTCAGGTTACAGCACTGAAGATACTATGAGTCAACTGGGATAAAAAAAAAAAAAAAATCAGAATGAAGATATAAAAAAGAAAGAAATGTAAAGTACATTCTCCATTCTCCTTGGTCTTCAAGGATCTTGTCAGGAAGACAGAACTTAATTTATGTATACTAATTAATTTCTTAAGCATAAAAGCAAACACTAAAATGTGAAGCTGGGAAGTAACTAATTCTAGTCTCTTCATTGTCAAAAGTGTTCATTATGACTCTCCACTGTCAAGTAACAGTTACAGTTGCAATGAACTTCCATTTACACAGGCAAGTCTCACTAACTTAAAAAAGTCAAAAAAGTTGGTATAAGTCCATAAACAACTGTCTGAATCCCACAAGGAATTTTCAAAACTTACTCAGCATGAGATTACGACTCTTTTCAAGTCCAGGAGTTCCTACTTGTTACATAACTGCAAACGTTTCTTTTTTAATCTTGCAATATACTGATAGGGCAAAAGAAAACCCAAGGCGTGTTTCACCAAGCAGTAAAAATTATTTATTATATGATTAAACTTCATCTGAATGTTACAAATTTGGTTACCCAAGGTGACTTCAAGATCATTCAAATGCATGTTTTCTTGTCTACCCAAATGCAGACCATTAAAACCCTATAAGCAAACACTCAAGAGGTTATTTCAGCATCAAGAGAAAAATCTTAATGTTTAAGGAAGCAGATATTTTTCTTAAGTGAGAAACATGGGAATTCTGTAAAAAGCCAGAAGATTAAGGTCACTTAGAGTTCAACACAAATGTGTTAATCATATGGCCAAATGATCTGATTTTACTTTTATGTTCTGTTGAGAACAGCAGAACAATGGGAAAGCCTCAACTGCAGCAACCGGAAGCCCAGGCTCTCCTCCTGGAGGCTAACAATTGTTCTCCCAGTCTTCTCCTGAGGCAAAAAAGCCAGGCAGAGAACAGGCACACTTTCTTAGACTAATGCAAAGTAATTCAAAAATGCTCCTCAGGGTACCTATTATTCAGCTGTAGGAGATGTTCACTCAGGCTACACAAATGAAAAAGGATTAAGGTCTTTTAAAGAATCTTCTCCTTAAGATTATTGTTTTTCCAGGGGAGGTCACTGGAACATACATCCATAATGGAGATATTGAGAGCACCTACACACAATAAAATGCAGAGCAGCAGAAAGTACTGTATACATTATAAACACCCAGCAATGCTGTCAGACTGACACAACAACTGTCCGCTTCATTACTGGCCTCTCTCTTTGAACATGTGTAGGATTTGTTCTGGACTATACTACAATGCACTGCTGTCTACAGCACACAGCATCTCAGAAGTTGCTTTTCCCCATGTAACTCAACATTGATTCAGAATGGCTATTTGTTTATTTTCAACATGTCTGCATGGATTAGAAAGTGTAATCCTCATGCTTAACCAGTCCTCAAATTGTTGTCAGGAAACGAGCTATTTTGGGATGTATATAAAATATGTATGGGCAGTGAGATGTCTGAGACAGTTGCATGTTCTGTCATGACTGAGCAGACACCCCTTCTTTTTTTTTTTTTTTTCTTCCCATTACACATTAGTCTGAATTCAGTTAAGTCTTCCTCCTGCTCCCAGACAAAGCAGACAATTGCAGTTTCAGCCATTCCTCATGGAATAATTAAAAAAAATATATATATATTAAAAAAAGCCATCCTGGCATGTCTGATAAACAGAATTCAGACTGGTCACCAGGCCACAACTGTTCCAGTGCAGACCTCAGGCAACGGTGACTATGGCCTGAACATGGTCTAGATACACAGACACTAAAAGCAAGACAAGACATTCTTGGCTGTCAAATGCCAACTTGTGTTCTTTCACCGACACCTGGAAATGTGATATTTGGTGCAGTGCAACAAAATTCATGTAGCTGCTTGAAGACACAGCGTAATGAGCGTCAGATCCTCACAGACCAGAAACATCTCCTGCCATGCATCTGCAATTGCATTTAACACTCGGGCACCAACACTGCCTTGCTAGAAACCGCTTCACCTTGTACTCCCTCCACTCTTGTTGCAATCCCATCCCAAGTCTGCATCCCTGGGATACACACCACTATCTTCTGGAGATGTACTGATGTCCAAGGTGAATCTGCTCTGTCTGTGAACTTGAACCTTTCTCGACCATTTTACTGTAAGAGGATGTACCACACAGAACACAGTAATTTATTAGTTTCCTAGCATGATTGTCTCATCATGCCTGCAGGAAATCACTTAAAAAAAAAAAAACCAGAACATTTCATGGCTGCTAAGAGGATTTCAGCCTCATGACCATTCTCCTGTCAAGGCCCAGGTGGGTAACAAATATCCAATATGTAATTTTTCACTATAGCACTATGGTGAAGCATTCCACCTGAACAAACGCAGCCCCACGGTAGTACAACTGCACGGTAGTCCTTTAATGCAAGGTCTGTCACCGGCTTAGCATCTATATGAGTTATAGGCAGAACTGTGGGTAAATTTGCAGGATTAATGGAAATAAAGAATAATGCTTAACAAGTTGGATAAATAACAGATTTTACCTGTGTCCATCGACTGATAATCAATAATTTTCCCCATAGGAAATTAAAGCGATTTGTCAGAAATTGATGCTTAGTTTACTATGAAAAAAGAAGAGGGCAGAACATACAAATGTTTCCTGTGGTGAGGTTTTTTTTTTTTTTTTTTTTTTTTAATTAGTTTTGGAGGTTAAATTTACCAGCTGTTACATCAGATCATTTCTGCTGCTTCCTAATATTCAGACTCCTAAGAAAGCCGGGCTGGAAGTCACACAGCTGCTAATGTGGTGGAATGGGGTAGTGTTTGAGTTAATGACTGTGGTCAGGTTACAGACTGTCAGCTGGAATTTAATCCAAATAGATGCTCTGACTGTCCTGACTGCACCAAAGTCACAGGCACACACACAGACACAAACACTATATGCACGTACAGGCAAAACTATCAGCTACTGTCTTCTGAACAGATCTGTAACAGAGCTGTAAATCACCTGTCTCAGCACAGGGTATGTGTAAAAAGGAAGCAAAGTATGGAGACAAGAGCCCCATGTTCTGAATAGTTTCTACACAAGAACGATGCACCTCAGCCCCAGTAACTCCTGGAAACAGTCGGAATCCTGCAGAAATGCAAAACCCAATCAGTAAACCAGGGTTAACTTTCTGTGTTGATCATACAGAACTGGCCTAATGCTACTGTGCTTCTGGTATGAAACTCTAAGGCAGTACAGGTCTACCATCATGAAGTACTCACTGAGTGTCAAATGACTTTAGAAACACAGAGAAGCTTGAGGATTCAACAGTGAAAAAGTCATCTTCAAGAAGAAAATGAAATCTATGATGTAAATTTTTATCATTTTGGGGCTTTTTGTAGCATCTCTGAAGATGTGAATTTCTGTATTACCTCATACAGTAACTTTAATGCACACTGTTATTATGCTGGACTAGATGTGATTTTATGCACATGGTCTCTATGAGTGGCTGGTGATTTGCAAATTGGGAGAGAGGGAACCCTGATATTTTATAGGTATGAATTTTTGTAGTAATCTGAAGCACATCTGAATAATTTGGTAACTCCTTTATTGCTTCTTAATAAACAAAGATAGTTTAAACTACATGTGGTCACATATTTGTAAGGGTTTTTCTACTTTTTAAGAAATGTATTTAATTAAAAGTCAACAAAAAGAAAAGTGCAAATGAGTCCCAAATTGTTCCTGACAAACCCACCCTAATCACCTACAATTCTGTACTTCTCTGAAGAATGGCCTGTAATGAGAGCAAAAGAAGGCTATCAAATCAAGTCAAAGAACATATCAGGAGAAAAACGTCCTTAAAAACTCTGACTCCAAACTACCTTTTATCTATGCTACAGCTTCCTTTATAAAATGATATTTAAGCCAGATATTTATTGCAGTGCTTTTTTAAAGATTTTTTTCTTGTCTTTTTTATCTTTCCTTTTTGCTAGTGGGGAGGTAAAAGTGAAGAATCACAGCAAGACTGAGATTTATTTTTCTTGCTATTACTTTTTGTAGCTGTCTTATATGTAGCACCAAGACAACAGAATGAGATTTTATTCTATTTTACACGTCTTTCTGCAACACACTGCTGTGTGTTTCTGGAAATATGTATTATTGTTGCCAAAACAGAGGAGATCTCTACTGGAGTATTAGACTTACGTAGTTTTATAGTCCTTTAAAACAGATGAAAAAAAAAAAAAAATTCCTACAGCAGAAAGAGAGCAAATGCTCACTCACTTGGAATGCAATATTCTGAAATATAAATTCAAAATAAGCAAACATTGGCAAAAATGCAGAATTCTTATCTCTGTCTCCTCTAAAGTGCAAAATAATTTATTCAGATAGATTCAAGGAGCCACAGCCTTTAGTAGGTAGAAACTGACTTTCCTTCCTCTGGCATGTAAAACAAGCAGAAAGTGCCCACAACTTCAAAGCCATCTTTGACTGACCTTTTCTAGGTTGTCACATCAAGGACAAGTCTAAGTCTTCGTGCCTTCCTCTGCCTTCATCCTTTGATTCTCAGATCTCTATTGCCTTGTCCTTACTTTCATGACCATTATGGTCTATACCTCATCTGTCGTTTCTCACCCAGTATCCAAATATCAACACCCACATTCACATTACCCGTGACATTAGCCCCTTTGCTTCATTTTCAAATTATCATCTTCCTGTTTCTACGCAAGTTGCCTCTAGCACTTGGCACAGCTCTCTATATCCCAAGCCAGAAACTGCTATGATGTCTTCCACCACATCCCTACATCAAAACTCCTCCTTTGTGTGAAGTCTGCACAAAGTTGATGTGGCAAGTGTGTCAAAATCACTACCTGTCACACCCATTTATCTGTGTTTGCTTCCTTCCTCATCTTCTGTGTGTTTCCAGCCTTGTGTTATCTCTTTTCCTTCAGTAACAGGTTGTCTGGAGCAGAGGCAAGTTCCTGTTCTGTATTTGAATTTGCAGAAGTAGTCCACAAATCCCCAGCAGAGACAGCCAGGACCACAAATGACCATCAGCTACAATTACAAGTAGCTCAACTGTAACATTCCCTGTTTCAAAACTACTCTGGTCTTTTGAAGAAAAGGATATAAATAAGGAAAGAGAAACATTTCTGGGAGGGCCCGCAAGTGACTTGTGGTATCAGGGAATACACAACACTAATAGGCAGTGTAAGTAGAACAGGCCAATACTGAGAAAACTTGATTTTTTCCAGAGTAACTCACTAACAATCTTCTTACCTGGACTGTCCTAAGGCTGTCCAGAGTTTAGCATTTGGAAGGATGACTCTACCCTTTGTTCCAGAAGCAAGAAACATGTTCACCTTAACATTAGTGGAACTAGTATTTTGGCTATCTAACTGGCATTAAGTACAATCTGATGAATCTCGGTAAGAATTTTGCAACAAAACAGAGTTAAGTTCTTAGGAAGGTGGCATATAAATTCATAGGTCAGAGAAGCCACTCACCTCAGCTGTTTTTTGGATGACCTCAGTAAGGAAATACAGTGAGGTCAAGTCCTCCCTTTTTATCATCAATAATGGATGCCCATCTAACTTTGCAGTGTCAACAGAAGGAAAATTTAATTATAATTCATGGGTTAGATAGTCTTGATTTTACACGCCTGAAAGTGTGTTCACTGTTCTGCTAAAAGAGAGTGCCACAATTACAATGTGAAGCCTTGCCAACACATGTACATCACAGTCCAGATGAAAATTTTGTCAGAAAACTCGATTGGTGACTTTCTTGACAGGAAAGAAGGCATTTCACATACCATGACGACAGATAGGTCACATATTACATTAAGGCATCATGTCCCTTTGGTCTGTGTAAAACTAAACTTGGATAATACTTTACAGATCCTTGATTACTCTTAGTTGATAAGGACATGAAAAGACCTAGCTAGGTAGATGCTACCCTTAACAATCTTAATTTCTGAGTGTGTTCAGAACAACATTCACTAAATGATTCACTAATGAATAATGAAAAATGTGACAAAAATATAAATGTTCACACTAAATCCACATAATCTTTATTGGAAAGTTTAAAGAGTATTCTTGAAACCAATATCTGCTATTGTGATTTGGTTACCTGCAGATATAAAATGATTCTGTTCATTTCCCTTAGGATATTCTGGCAGAGTAAGAAACAGATAATAATTCTCCCAAGTGGAATTTAAACACAATAAAAGTAAATTCCTGCTGATTTTGAAAGCTATAAATACCCAAGTGTGTTGAAAATTCCACAAGGTTCATTAAGCCGCTAGTGAAATCAACCTGTGTGTCAGGTTGGACTGCAAGAGAGTAAATGTGGAACTTGGCAGAGAGAAATTTGAAAGATAAGTAGAAAAAGTCTGACAACAAAGATAGCTATTCTGAAAATTAGAATTAAAACAACCTTTAGAAAACTGTCAAGGTCTTATTTAATAAAAACATGAGATTATTCTCCATTTCTTTATTTTGTTTTGTTATAGTCACCTCAGGATGTTATGAAAATATATGCACATACATATCAGAAAATAAATATTTTTTCCATTGAGGAATTGCTCATAATAATTATAAAATATCAATGCCTTCTAGTAAAATACTTACTTTACCTAAATCCCAGAAACATAAATGCATAGTAGTGTGTTGGGTTTTTTTCAGAACACACTTTCTATTGTCTGAATTTTCTGTGAGTCTTTTGTTTCTATCTGATTTCATTTGTTATATGGTAGGCTTTTTACCCTGTGGCATATTTTTCATTTGTACTTTTTGTTTTGTGTATAAGAAAGGGTTTTCATTTGAAATGCTAAGATTTAATTTAATTTGAGGATTTTTCTTTTTTACTTTGTAAAAGCCTTTTGATCCGTGAAGTGGAAGAACAATGAAAATGTGTTTTTCAGATACTGTAAAAGACTGGAACTATATGCCTTTCACATGCCATAGATTTCAGAAAGCTCTTTAAAGTGCTTTGGACATCAAAACACCAGGTTGGATAACTGCTAAGGAAAACACACAAAGATGGCTTTTGGTGTTCATTTTATCTTGCTATTGAAATAAAACTTGTTAAAAATAATCAATATTACAGGAAAAGTTATCAAATTGTAAGAATCTGATTGTACTGTATAAAATGGACTGTTGTCCATCACCCTGGTTTTGCACAGATCTTCTTGTAGGACCACATATTAGTCTTTTTCCTTTGTTGCAATGACTGAAGGATCATCTTAACTTTTAAATTAGTAACAAATTTTACCCTTCACTTCCTTGAAAACCTGCTAAATAACCCATTGACAATACCTAAGTCCATCAATATATAAGGCAGATTGAAATTAAACCAATATAAAAATAATTTTCCACTGTTACTAGAAAAAAATTAATTACACAGGTATTATCAATAAATCAACTTACATAAACACCACAAATAGACTGAGTTTATGAAATGATGAGAAGCAGAAATGGAAAACACCTCTGACTCAGAAGATATTACTAACCAATAAAACAATTACCATTTACTGCAATGACTTCCTTCAGTAAATTGCAAGATAAACAAATTTAATACCTCAGTTTTGTAGGAAATATATTTTTGTTTCTGCTTTTGCTTAAAAATTGGAATTGTAATTCAGCAAAATGCTGAAGCATGTCCGTAAAATCTGTTCATTTCCCTAGAACTTCAAAACTACAGTGCTTTATAGGATAGAAATTATTAAGCATAAGAATAATATAATTTCAAATATACCATTGTACTGAACTCTATAAAAACACAGTTTGCACCTCATCTGACTTGCTGGAGGGTTAGTTTCTCAAGCCAAAGATATTCAGCCATGTTAGAGGAGTTCAGCTGGCAAAACAGGAGAAGTCAGTTAGGGGAGTTACAGAAGTCATAATTACAGAAGAATTAAGGGTAGTGAAGTGTATTGAAAAGGACATATGTAATAAGAAAATGGTAAATTAAGACTGTTTATGACCTGCTGTCACTTTTGCTAACAGGATGCATTTGCACATGTGGCTGTTTGGGAGACAGAGCTGG
Organism: Todiramphus chloris collaris; assembly: GCA_025345505.1. NCBI lineage: Eukaryota > Metazoa > Chordata > Aves > Coraciiformes > Alcedinidae > Todiramphus > Todiramphus chloris. The sequence continues at coordinate 3,274,656 of JANVCC010010034.1, read as the reverse complement.
GGGCAATTCTGTATTACTTGAGTGAGCTATTTCTGAACATTTTCCATAATAGCAAATAGCTCTCTGTTAAGACTATTCTGCAGTTTCACTTGTGTTTTTAGTAGTTTCCCAGTTGGTGCAAGTATGTGGTTAAAAACAGAACCTATTTCTACAGCCTGTTGAATGGCATGGAAAACACAAAGGATGAGCAAGCTCCCTAAGCATATCTTGCAAGCTGTGTTAGTTCCAATGCTTTCAACGAATTAAAAGGAAGGCAATGCCTTGGTCATAAGAAGCTCAGTTCAAGATCAACAAGTTGTGCCATCAAGAGTGTACGAGATGCTCCAAGGCACCTTGCCTGGTGCCCGCACCAAGGGGGCTCTTCCACTTAGGGTGCAAGTGTATCTATGAAAAACAGCCACGTATCCACCTCTGCAGGGCTGATGGAAATTATAAACTCCACTGAGAAACTGGCAGTGCTTGTAAGAGTGTCTCACATAGGCCATGTCAGTGGATCCAGTTTCTGCCATATTTTGCATCCGTAAAGTGCCATGAAGAAAATAGAGAGATTTCACAAAATTTGTGAACTGCACCCATGACAGTGAAGGAAATCTGCCAGCAGCAGAGCCACTGTACTTTTAAAATGTCCTTAAAAAGTGCATTTAAAGTTAGGAAAATGTTTGTCTTGAGATGCCAGATTTAAACTTTCATCTTAATTTATTAAGGAGTAAGTCAGTTCTCTCATGATGCTTTATAAAACCCATGAGCCAAATTACAATTGTCATTTGTACTACGTCCAAGCTCTCAGACTATAGTGCAAATAAAACTCTGTTAATCACCAAGAGAATAAAAGTACAAATTAAAATCCCATGATTCAAGCAAAATTCAGATTACTTAAATACAATGAAAACAGAAAACACCTTTTCACATTTCCACAAACAATCCTAACATACTTGTCATAAACCCAAAACATGTAACTCCCCTTTTGCTTTACGACTCAGGCCAGCTGGGGGATCACAATGGCTATAACCTTTGCAAACAAATCAGTGTAATATTGATTTTGTCTTTTTGTCTCCTCTCCAGCTTATTCAGAAAGTGTCCTATTGATTTTGAAGGAATTATTTGTGGACTACTAGGCATGAAAAGAAAAATAAAGCGAATGTCCTAATGGCTTAGTGGGGGCCCATGTTAGGCTGTGTGTGTATCTCTCTCGCACAGACATTCAAAACTGACAATCAGGTCCGTATAGCAAGTGCTTTATACACAGCCTGTAGACAAAAATACTCATGTAACAGTCCAATCTGACACATACAAGTAAAAAAACTGATATAAACAATAATCCAGTTTGAGAGGGAAAAGTTCCATAGATTTGTTTGTTTTTCAGTAAGATCTGTTTACATTTTTAATCTACAAACATACCTAACTTTAGCACTGTGTCCTTTTTTCTAAATACTGCCCTTGTCCCCAGCCCAGAATCAATCACCTTTACTCCTAAAGTTCCTCAGCGCTTCTTCAAAGGGGTGCTGACAACATGCTACCTGTGCTGATTCGCTTGCTCCAAGGCATAGGTTCAACATGTCTTCTGCCCACTCATTTCTCACTGACCTGACTACGGTGTTCAGTCAATAAATCTTTACTAGAATAAGTTGTTTCACATGACTGTTATATCTCCTGATAGAATGGAAGTATTCTGATCTCTCAAAGTAGTATTTATTTTTGGATATATGTACATTATTAACATGTCCTTCATCACCTCCCACTGAAGTTCACTGCAAGCAAACGCTGCCTAATACCATATGCTTCCTTTAATTAAAAAAATGCATCTCACACAGGAAAGGTTGCCCAAGAAGGATATTATTTAATTCACAAATCCTGAGATCATTGATCTGCTTTTACTCACAGAAGAATATATCCAATCCAGTTTTCAGGTGGGATGTAAGGTTTTCAGAAAGTCAGAGTGTGTGATGGGAAGGAGTTATGGGTTGGAAATTAAGAACCAAAAGAGGACAGCTTCAGTAGTCTAGTCAAATCTTTACCCTTCTTGTCCCTAAACTGAAAGCAGCCACTGATCTAGGCTATTACAATTTTGGAAAGAATCATCACAAAAAGGAGTTAATGATTACTACAAAAGGAAATGTGAGTCTCCCAAAAAGTTTAGTCCCTAGAGAGGTTATTAGGCTGCAGCACACAGTGATATGAAAAGGCAGGGGAGGAAGCTTGCTGATTCAGCTTTTACTACACAATGCACAACTTTAGTCCATGCAATCACTGTCATTTTTGGACAGAACATTACAGGAAGCACTTGTCTGCAGTCACCATCCAGAAAGCCACTGTCACATAGAAACTATCACATATACTCTAAATAATTATTTTAAATATACTGGCTAAATGCAACTAAGAAACAACAGATAAAATCAAGCTGAAGGTTGTTAGATGGAGACATGCTGCAATAGAATTAACTCTGTTCTCAGATAATTATAGATGAAATTCCTTTGTACAGAGAATAATCAATCCTAATAGAGAAAGCTAACACTACACTAGTGATCTGAAGCAAATTTTGTCAGGTTCAGTTAGCTTTACCAACATGCAGAGGCCTTTAGAGCATCACCAACCTCTCCAGACTCCTCGCCATTCAAAGGTATGTGAGAAAAGGCTCTTATAGCTTTGACCTGTTGTGTACACAACTGAAAGTATTTTTGCTAATGAGGCTGCTGTGACAAGCAATCAAAGGCAACCAACTGAGGAAGAAGCAGAGGAAGAGAGCTGCACAAAACAAATTGTACCAGCCTGGTAAGGGAAATAGACTCTAGAAATAATCTTGTGAGCAGAAGGATTATTTCCAAAGACAGATTTCGAGGTTCCTGCATTGTATAAGTACTCTTTCAGCAAGTTTTAAAATTGTAAGTCTCAATAAATAACAATATCTCAAGACAGGTGCATTCTTTTGAGTAAAAAAATCAAGTAGAGGAGGCAGGAGACCAGCATGGATGAGCAAGGAGCTGCTGGAAAAACTCATGTGGAAGAAAGAAGTTTACATCATGTGGAAAAAGGGACTGGTCTCTTGGGAGAATCATAGGAATGTCATCAGGGTATGTAGGGATGCCACAAGGAAGGGCAAGGCCCTCTTGGAATTAACTCTGGCAAAGAAAGAGGGAAAATGTGGACCCATTGCTGAATGAGGTGGGAGCCCTGGTGACAGAAGATGCAGAGAGGTGGAGCTACTGAATGCTTTCTTTGCTTCAGTCTTCACTGCTAAGACAAGCCCTCAGGAATCCCAGCCCCTGGAAGTAAGAGAGAAAGATTGAAGGGAGGAAGACTCTCCACTGGGCAATGAGGATTGGGTTAGAGATCACTTGGGTAAACTGAACACACACAAAACCATGGGCCTGATGGGATGTATGACAAGTGCTGATGGAGCTGCTGATGGTGTAGCTCCACAACTTTCCATTATTTTTGAAAGAGAACAGGAGATGTGCCTGGGGACTCGAGGAAAGCCAATGTCTCTCCAGTCACTTAATTCTTTTTGAAGAAAAAGGGCAAGAAGGAAGACCGTGGAAATTACAGACCAGTCACAGCCTCACCTTGATCCCTGGAAAATGACGGAGTAGCTCATTCTGGAGGACATCTCTAAGCATATGGAGGAAAAGAGAGTTATCAGGAGTAGTCAGCATGGATTCACTAAACAGAAATCATGTCTGACTAATCTGATAGCGTCACAGGATGGTGTGACTGGCTGGATAGATGAAGGGAGAGCAGTGGATATTGTCTACCTTGACTTCAGCAAGGCTTTTCACACTGTCTCCCATAACATCCTCTTAGGTAAGCCCAGGAAGTGTGGGTTAGGTGAGTGGGCAGTGAAGTCGATTGAGAACTGTCAGAACAACAGAGCTCAGAGGGTTGTGATCATTAGTGAAGGGTCTAGTTGGAGACCTGTAACTAGCAGTGTTCCCCAGGGATCAGTACTGAGTCCAGTCTTGTTCAACATCTTCATCAATGACCTGGGTGAAGGGACAGAGTGCACCCTCAGCAAGTTTGGTGATGATACGAAACTGGGAGGAGTGACTGATACACCAGAAGGCTCTCATACCATCCTGCGAGATCTGGACAGACTGGAGAGATGGGCAAAGGGGAACATAGTGAAGTTCACCAAGGACAAGTGTAGAGTCCTACACCTAGGGAGGAATAACCCCAGGTACTGGTACAGGTTAGGCATTAACCTGCTGGAAAGCAGATCTTCAGAGAAGGACCTGGGAGTCGTGGTGGACAACAAGATAACCATGAGCCATTAATGCGCTCTTGTGGCCAAGAAGGCCTATGGTAACCTGGGGTGCATTAAGAAGAATGTGTCCAGCAGCTCGAGGGAGGTTCTCCTTCCCCTCTATTATGCCCTGGTAAGGCCACACCTGGAGTATTGTGTACAGTTCTGGGCTCCCCAGTTCAAGAAAGACAGGGAGATACTAGAGAGAGTCCAAGAGAGAGCTACGAGGATGATTAAGGGATTGGAACATCTCTCTTACAAGGAAAGGCTGAGAGACCTGGAGAAGAGATGGTTGAGAGGACATTTTATCATTGTTTATAAATATCTGAAGGGTGGGTAACAAGAGGATGGGGTCAGTCTCTTTTCAGTGGTGCCCTGTGATAGAACGAGGGGCAATGGTCACAAACTGGAACACAAGAAGTTCCACCTCAACATGAGGAAAAACTTCTTTACTGTGAGGGTGACAGAGCACTGGAACAGGCTGCTCAGAGAAGTTGTGGAGTCTCTTTCTCCAGAGACTTTCAAAACCCACCTGGATCTGTTCCTGTGTGGCCTGCCTTGGGTGATCCTGTTGTGGCAAAGGGGTTGGACTCAATCTCAGAGGTCCTTTCCAACCCCTACCATTCTGTGATTCTGTGATCTCCCCATTCCGTGTTGTCTAGTGTTACATGTTTCTTCTTCTTTTATCTACTTCACTCCAGTTACTAAGTTCTGCATTATCTGCATGTTTCTGAGAAAATAGCTCACGCCATTTAGCATTGCTACAGGTAACAGTCTTTGCAAGTAAATGAGGAAAAAAACATATCACACAGAGTAACCTGATAGCTCAGAACAACCACCTGACCAGAAAGCAGGAGATGAAGCACAGGATCAATGATAATCTGCCCAAAAGAGAGGACAACACAGTGAAAATAGAGCAAGACAGGCAGAAGCAGGTGAAAACTCACCACTGGAGCAGTTGGGTCCTCCCCAGCCAGGCTCACACTGACAGGTGTTTGGAGCAATACAACGACCATGGACACACTTATCAGCACAATGAGCTGTTAGAGAAGGAAATAAAAAAAAGAATTTTAGAACTCCTAGCAATAGGAAAAATATTTTAAGCTTATTCCTAATCAAGGTCTTTCATGTCTCAAATATATTTTAAAAGCACAATAAACATTAGTATATTGTTTGATGGCATCTCTTCAGAGTAAGTGTTCTTACTTCATCCTCTTCTAGTTTTCCTAAGTATGAAGGCACCAACTAAAATCAGATTGGTGCCACTCAAATACTTTCACATTTAACAAAGAAGAAGTGGTCCACATTTAACGAAAGTCTAGTATGATATAGGTTGGAAGCCCATCTGAACATGGTCCTGGGCAGGAGGCTGTAGGTGGCCCTGCCTGAGCATGGAAGTTGGACAAGGTAACTTCCACAGGTCCTTTCCAACCTCAACCATCCTGTGATTCTCTGAAGCAATCTCTCACAACAAGAGAAAGCAGAGAACTTCTGCATGCATGCATAAAAAGAGGGGTTCTCTTGCAACAGTATGGATAAAATGCAATTTGCAACATATCAGTGTTTTAATGTTGATTTTTCTGAATGGTTGCATCATTTAAATGAAGCACAACAAAGCAGTGGTGATGATTAAGGTAAGGCACAAGCTATAAACCCTGTGAATCACTGCAACCTTGATTCTAAGTGCTAAGCAGAGCTGCGTGGGTTTTTTTTTTAACCAATTTGCAAGCATATGCTTCTACAATTAAGGCTCACTTTGAAATAGAGCTTTTATTTGAAACTTTAAAGAAAAATATGAATGTCTTTGATATCCAGTCCTTGGATGTAACTGACTCAAAATACAGTACACTGAAAAGGAAGAATCTGCAAACAGCAATAGTTTGCTGGCATCATATTCATAATGAAATACCCTTAACTTTCCAAAATTTATACACTGTAATACTTTCCTTACATTTTGCGCAACAATAAAACCTTAAAAACGTGCACAGACTGAGAATTTTCTTTATACTGACATTTCCAGAGAAACTGAGAGGAATCTGATCAGTATACTCATGAATACCAGGCAAATGATGGGGAAAAAGACAAAGTTGGTGTTTACAATGGGACTACATGTGAGTCATTTCGGTTCCGAATGAACTGTAAATGCTTGGTGGTAATTACAAAACATACTTACAAAACATCCTATTTTCATCCTAATTAAACATGATGAAGCACCTTGGTTATCTTTATCTTCTGTGTGACCAAGAGCAAGGAAAGGCACCACAGAGATCAATAATATATATTATTAAAATCTTTGGCTGTCTGGGGTCCCAGATGCTAATTGCACATCGCTACAGCCTTTCATTTTCATTCTCAACTTTTATTTCTAATATGCCATTTTCCAGATGTGCTTTAAGATGAACTTCATTAGAAATCAAGAGGGAGAATATGAATTTTTACATGTTAGATGACACAAGATACTAATAAAAAGTTATTTCATTGCTTCCTGATTATTTGTTATGAAAAGAATGACTTTAAGTAATACTTTGCAATTTTCCATCAGTCTTTTAACAAGGCACAAATTACTTTTATCTTTGAAGACCCTTGCCTAACAAGTGCTACCCTGGGCATTGAAGCTCTTGTGTGAAAAATCTTACCGATAAACCACAAGACAACAGAGAGTGGCTGTACACATACACATCTCTGCATTTGCGCGTGTATGGATAACTTAGTGAATACCAACACAGCCAACCCAATTTCCTGAGCACTAAAGCTAAACACAGTAAAGTGACATTCCATCGCATACTCTGTGAGACAGATGGAAAAAAATTTAAAAAATCAAAATATTGTAAGTAACTGGACCCAGCAAGAGGTACAGAAATGTTCTTTGAGCATCTCCTTATGCTGCCCCTCACACCATGCTGAGCATATAGGTCCTTCCTACAATCTCTGTGTAAGAGCACCTGCTGTGGCACTGTGCAAATAACCATCAATTACTTCCAATAATAAAATAAGAGTCATCTTAGAACAGATGTACAACAGATGAAACTTTGGGTTAGAGTGTTTACAATTCAGAGTCATCTTGCAAATTAAAGCTCTATTCTTTTCTTAGCCACAATAGCATAAATCAACAGCAGCTTTTCTTCACCCCCTGAAGTGGTGTTTCAGTTTTCCAGTAGTAGAATGTAAATGAAACACAGCTCTTCAAAACAGGCTACCACTACCAAGTCTTTATAGAAGCTATCTGAAGGTAAAAACGTCAGGGGTTTCAGCAGCCAAAACTCTTCCAGTTTTAATGATGAAGAAATATGGGATCAGGACCACTGAAATAAGTCATACAATATAAATATTGCTGCTTCAAGATAAAGTCAATGAAGATCGGTTATTATTCTCTGTGTGTGTGTATGTATATATATATGGTATACAAATAAAAAAATTTTATTACACTGAAACTGGGAATAAGAGAACCTAAATTTACTACATGACCTACAAAAAAGTGTAAGATGAGGGCAATGTGAAAAGCACTACAGAAGCTGAAAAGACATCAGGGACAGAGAAACTAATTTCTCTTGGGTTTTCTACAAAAATGTTGGACATAAGAAAACACTTATGTGCAAGAGCAGGAGAAAAACATAACATTAATTCTTTTTAATACTGAGCAATGTAAAGAAAGCACCAAAAATTCACCAGCAGCAGTAAACTGCATAAATCGTATCTTCTTCTGTAAGGAAAAAATCCATTACCATATGAAAAGCAATCTGAGCTTATTCTTGCATATTTCCTTTACATCTTATTTCTCCTTTTCTTCAGTGTATTATTGTTTCCTTCAGTCTTCTCTAAAATATTGTCTTGTCCAACTTACAGGTCTATTTCAGTGGATAATATCCTTTTGTTTTCTTAAAAAACAAAAGGTTTGCTCTTCCTGATTTACAGAGTATCAGTCAGCTTGAGATATCTATAAAATATCTGCTGCTGCATGTGTAATTCTCTGTAGCAGCCCTTTCAACACCACAGGAGGAGCTGCCCCATTCCCTGGACACAAGTTCACCAGGCTGCTTGCGCTCTACTCCCACCTCACTTGCAGGCACTGGTACTTCTGTAACCAGCTGAATGGACATGCCCTGCTGAGGAAGCTTAGCAAGGTGAATCAATGTGAAAAGACACATGTAACGTACCCAGGCCATCAACACCATTACTACTGCAAGCTGAAACTATGTGAGGCAAGGGCTTGGCCAACATGCCTGCAGACATGCCTTACCACCACAGCTTTGGAAAGAGATCTCCTATCAGGTTAATTAAGCCAGTCATACTGGAGGTATAGAATGTATAATACCATTTTAGGTCAAGTTGCTACCTTAAAACACTGATCACATGTCTTGTGCTGATATCAGTGAAGAGAGAGAGTTGGTGCTCCAGCTCAAGAGAAGATTGCAATTCAAATGCCTACTTATGTACTGATGGGCTCCAGCATACTCCCTGTGGTGCCAGCACAGATTGATTGCTCCTCCATTGCTCTACCTACTTGAAGTATTACAGTAGAGTAGAGTTACTCCTATTCCTCTTATGACTTCCACTTCCACTTCTGAACTAGAGCAAATACAGCTAGTGGAACATTTTAAGACTTTAAATTTCTGAATGGCATTTTATGAATCTGCTGTCTGTGATTAAGGAAGTAACATGAAGTTATTTAATTGTAAGTCACCATAGGCAACATTTAGACAGCTCTGTATTGCATCATTTGATGTTAAAAGGAAATACAGAAGAATTTCCATTAAGAAATAAATTGAAAAAAAATATTTTTACCTTTAAGAAAAGTTTATGCCTGCATTTGAGGATGCGTTGCTTTTTCATTTTGAAAAGCTAGACATAAATCAATGAACATAAACAAAGCTTGAAATATTTCCTCTGCAATTATGCATGGAATCAATACCCAGGAGACTCAACTATGGTTCTGCAATTGCACTTCTGCCTTTTAAACAAATTAATCACATCGTCAAATATGCATATACCTGAAATCATACTTGATTTATTGAGATCTCACACTTGATATCTATTAAAGAAAATTCTTATCAACTTTACAGAGAATTCATATGAGGAAGTCTGCAGTAATACCTGAACTGGGCCTACCATTTCTGCTAATACTACTCTAAACTGACTTGGATAGCTACTCTTTGAAAAGAGCAAATCAAAGAAATACATCAAAAAAACCCAAAACAAAACAAAATAAAACAAAACAAAAACAACCCAAAAACCAACCAAACAAAAAAACCCCCGCAGCTTCTTTCACTGTTAAATTTATCACAATTTTGTGAATTAAATTTGAATGCACAAACCTCTTTTTAGATAGAAAAACCCTCTTCTACATATTCTACAATGTTTAACTTCAGCTTCTTCAAAATTAAGTAAAATAAGGTCCCTGAACACTTATCATGCAAAATACAATTCAAATATCTTTTAAACTACACTATAAATATGGTGGTTTTTTCAAATAAATTCTTCATTTTCATACGGTATACTAGAACATAGAACATATCCTTTGATTAATCCTTTTATACTATGCCTGATGACTAGTTGCTAGTGAAGTGAGTGATACCCAGTTATGCATTAAGACAGATGGTTTCTTTTCTATTTCATCTATAGAGGAAATTGAACAGGCATATTTTTCCTCTAATATTCTCAGAAATGTGCTACACTGTCAAGAATCTGTATGTGAAATTAATGTTCAAGCTACCAAAATGCTACTAGGATCAACCTACCTTCTGTATATTTGGAATAAATAAGAGACTAAGTCAATTACTCAACCTGGTATGGACTTTCTAAGGCCAGGAATAAGTTTCTTTATAGAACTTAACAGAATTGTCCCTGCCCATGGCAGGGGTGTTGGAATTAGATGATCTTTAAAGTCCCTTCCAACTGAAACCATTCTTTGATTCTTTAAGAATGATTCTATCTTTGTATCTGCATGTAAACTGCATTCAGGTCATCTCTGAAAGTCCATTAGATCCAAAAATTAATTACATGCATTGTAATTTTTAAGAGTAAAAATAAATAATCACTTGAGCTCCGGTTAGCCCACTCTCATGCAGAGATATTGGCAATAAGGAAGTCAGAAGTCAGAAATGTGCGCATTATTCAGATCCTTTATAAACAGGAGTTATATGAGGAAAGCACAAAACAAGGTAATACTGGAAGTACTAACAGGTACCTCAGTTCTTGTAAGACAGCCTGAGTACTGACCCCATATGTTGTTGGAATTAAAAATTTTTAACCACTTGAAGACAAACCCAAATGTCACAACTAATAAAACACAGGATCACTTTTCTATTCAGTAGGACTGAACACTGCTTGCCATAATTAATTCAATCTACAAGAGAATGTATCCATACTGGTCAAAAGTTACACAAAAATGCGTCTATTACAATATTTATTAATGTGATTTAAGACTTCCCCAAGAGACTCCCTGAAAATCTTCCAGGGGCCACAGGCGGAGGCTGACTTCTGATGCCAGTTTGTTGTTTACTAATAGTGATGTAAATGCAGCATAATTTGAACAAGCTCAGAAACATTGCAAAGACAGCAATCTGATTTGCTTAACAGACATTTTTTTTAAACCTCTGATGTCTGTACTGAGGTTGTCTTTCCCATAGAGCTCTTAACAGATACCTACTTCTATTGTGACTGTCTTCTTATCAATACAATTGACCTTCTTGGCCACAAGGGAACATGCCTTTTAGAAGCATCCTGGATTCTCCACTGAAGAAAAAATAATACACACTTCATGGAAAATAAAACTACCCTAAAGGAAATGCTGTATGCTGTGTGAAGCAATGACAGCATAAGATATCCACAATACTTCAAATAGCTTTGATTCTCTTCTGTCTTTGCACGTAAGAAAGGAGGAAGGTGCATGTGTGTTTTTCAATGTGGCCACCATTTTCTTGCAGAGAAAGATTTTGTGTTTGCTCCAGTGTATTTCTACTATGGTGATACAAGAGAAGAGTCCTTGCCACATCACCATCTCTTGCATTTTGATCTTAGCTGACAGCTTCATACTTGTTTACCAAGTTGGATGACTTGTATAGGAAGGTGTCATACATTACAGTGTGTAGAAGTTCCCTACAAAGAAAGCTGTTTGAAACAATGGAAAGCATGAAATATTTGGCACTTTCTATTAACTACTGAGCTCTTCCTTTCCCCTGAATCCTCTCCTCCAGTTGAATATCATAAGGACTGAAGGTCTCTCAGTGCCTTCTAGGGTTAACCTTTACAGAATCAAAGAAAGGCAGTTAGCTCCACTGAAAGATCTTTTTTTTATTTCTTCCCACATAATTTGAAGTATTTTCACTCCCAGATTGCTTCAAAAGTCAGAGCAGGTATGTCCTGAATATCATCATTTGGCATCTTCTTATATAATAGCAGCAGAAAATTAGTACATCCAATGTGATTTGAATTTGCTAGGTTCTGAGTATTATTATGTTAAAACAGAATGCATGTGCTACAAATACTATAGCTACGTCAAAGTTGTAGTCACATAAGAAACTCATCATCACACTTCTTGTCATGAAACATACATACTTCAAAAAGTATACTACTTAATCAAAAAATTAAATATGATTATTTATGCTATGTAATAACAAAATCTAGTTAGAAATTGGTTCTTATAAGTCTGATACATACACATTAAAAAGTTAAACAAATTGCCAGTCTGATGTCAGACAGATCCATTCTTAAAAAGTTGGGTTTTTTTCAAAAATATCATTTTGACCTTGCTTTTTCATGTGCAAAATCCTCTTTAAATCAAAGACCTTATTGCTGCATTTTCAAATTCCAGGAATTGCTGTAAACCAAAAATATAAATGAGGATAGTGTGATGTGTTATGACATTCACAAGGTATAATTATCCAGGGATGCAAATAAATCATGTCGGTCACTTCCAGTATGCACCTCACAACAAACAGAAAGGCACAAATCAAGAAACTATTTTGCATTTGTATTGAATAAATAAATTCTATATATATACCGATTTAGATCTTTCAGACTCTTATTTATCAGTAAAGACCAAAGACCTATCCATCACACTGCCAGCTCCTAAAGTGGGTTGCAAAATCCAGTGGCAGTGATAAATCTCCTACTATCCATTATTTCACAATACGTTTTCCTTCACCATACCTTGAGTGCTATGCTTCACCATTGTCATTGTAGCCATAAGGCAGACAATAAAGCAGTGAGTGTGTCTCCATTTTTCTCACGCTCAGCTGAGAAAAAAACCCTCCAGGTATCAGTGTGCCTAAAAGAGTTAGGCTGAAAACACGCTGTTACAGAGCCAGCTGTTCGCATGTGCTTTGCTCCAGGTCCTGCTTCAGGGTGGTGGGAACATGCTGGTGGGCTCCCCGTGCAAACCAGCTGAGTCGGGGTTTGACTCTGGGATGTGAAGCAGAGCTTCGCACAAGAGGAGCCAAAGCAGCTGCCAAAACAGCTCACATGCTGTGGCTTTTCCAATAAGCTGGGTTTTTCACATTTTTCTCTTGGCAAGGCTTGCCAATCAGTTGCCTGTTCAGAAACTGGGCAGCAAGCCCAAGGGCAGCCCCTGCAGTCCAGAGGATCCAGCCCCTTGCCAGTCTGTTCTTACAGGGCCCCACATTTCCAGAAAAAAAATCAACTACACTGCCTCTATCCCTCTGACATTGTTTGTAAGGTCCTGCAGGTTTTTTTTAATCTCATTATTGGAAGAGCTGAAGCAAAACTAAAGAATGGATATAGCTGTTTCCCACTACAGTGCATGCCCCTTCTCTCTCCTAAAATTAATAAAAGTGTAGGCACAAGGCAATGTCACAAATGATGTTACAGACAAAAGATTGCCTCTGATGAGCCTAGTTTTTCAAGGAGATAAAAAGGTGAAGAGATTTGTTTCCCTGGCTTCTGGAAGACTTACTGTTGCAGTTCATGCTGCACATGTTCATTCACAGGGACAAATAATCTGAAATACTATTGAATTAACTTCATTTTTAGCACTACACATTTGCCCATCTCCTTCACAACTGTCCTTCACAACTGCTTATGTATCACAAGTTCCCTGATGTCAGTCCTTCCAACACAAGCATTTGGCTACCCAACCTGCTGTATGACTGAACAATCCTAAAGTGAAACTACTAACCATACATTTCCAGGACTTTGGATTAACATCTCCTCTATTTTCATTCTGCCTTCTTACTATGCTCTTAAACAAATACCATTTTAAGAATCAGACCTTCCTAGGTCCGCACAAGGCTGTAGAAGAGATAGGTAGAGAGCTAAGCCAAGGCCATTGCCAGGCTCTGGACACAGCTCTACCCCCTTTAGATTTAGGAAGGTGTGCAGACAGGGGCATGTGTCATATGAAAAGGCAGTGATGCTACTTTCAAACAGTTGTTACAGATGGTCTGTATCTGCAGGACAGAACAAGCATTGGGATCAACTGGGGCCCATGCAAAGGAGAAAAACCTTGTATTTCCCTACTGGTTTTGAACCTCACATTTATTTACTGTGTTGGAAAATGCACTGACATTTGCACTGTGCTTTTTCTCCTATGATCATTAGTTAGAATCATGTCAAGGCTGGTTACTTAGACACCTGAGATCCAATTATCCTGTCATTTGCATATGCACAACACCAATTGATTTCAATGAGAGCTGTACATGCATCACTGATGACTAAACGAGCCCCCATAACTCAGCTTCCACAAGGTGCCCATCAAAGGGCATTCAACCCAGTATTGTGATAAACATATGAAATTTCAAAGCAAATAGAAGGTAAACTTACGGACACACATTTCCCTGCTTTCATAAAATCCAGGGCAGCACTGGGATTTACGCCTGTACATTGTTTTTTCACCATGTCTGTAGGCAGTACGGTAACTGATCCTAAAGAAAAGAGTGAATGGCTGTTACATACAATTCAGGTTCAGAAACAAAACAATTTATATTTTTACACATTTTAAAAAACATTCAGGTATGAGTAAGATAAAAGAAAAAAAGCTCAAAGAGACCTTCTTTTATCTGTTGCTGAGTTCAAAACTGCTAGTGGTTCCTCACCAAGCCTTATATCCATGGGTGATCAGACAGTAGGAAAAAAAAGTTAAGGACTTTGGGTACTTAGCTAATATGCAAACCAGAGTACCACTGCCCTTGCCATTAGCATCTTCTATGGAGGCTTAAGGCTGTCAATACAAATCAGTTTGATGGGTCATTACAGCTGTCAGTTTCCAACCGAAAGGTTTCTGGGGATCATCCTCACAAGGGTGATTCAGTTTTCTAGGGGCAGAGATGTCATGAGAAGTTCTGGTTAAGGAAAGAGAAAGGAGGACTCAAGGAAGGTCTGGGACCTGCTGAACAGCCAGCAGCACTTGCATGCCCCTCTGCAGGGGAGCAGCTATTTTTTGCTGAACACAGCCCTGCAGGGCACTGGTGAGCAGACAGAGAAATTAGCACATAAACTCATCAAGAATTTCAGAAAATACAGTCTCCTTCTGACACAAGCAAGTAGTATTTATCAGAGGTGGGGTCTCCCACTGCTCTCTCCTCTCTGCTCTGCACCATGTCTGTGAATCTCCCTCTCCAGCTCTGCGGGCTGACTGCTAACCACATACTCCACAGAGCACTAAACACATTCTCACAGCAACTGAGAAAGTCTGAACCCCCAACACAGAACAGCTGGTAAATGGTGTCATAGGCACACAAAGTGTAATCTCTCTTTGAACTCAGTATCTGCTTTTTATGTACTATCCATACTGATCTGTCTCCTCAAGCTGTTGGGCCCCTGGGAGCCTTTCCCACTGCTGATGGTTCATACCTATGGGCATATTCCTCTGGGGAAACTGTTTCTCAAAACTGTCACCATTTTTCAATCATTCACCCCTTGCTTACTTTCTGCAAGCACAAGGTGTTTCCTTCAATAAATCTTTTTATTTCCCTTTCAAGTAGCATACACTTTCCCCAGACCATAAAGTTGCAAGCAGCAAGGGCTCTCTCATGACATTTCTGAACAAATACACCTCACAGGGTCTGGGGAAATTAATTCTGTGCATTGTGTGCTTATTCCCAACCTGTTCATTTTCTGTTGGCACTCCACGGGATGATACACCCCGACCCGCTAATAAAACATATGAGACATTGCTTGGACAAGCATTTTCCAGTTGACATAGACCACAGCAGTTAGACAGACTAGGCACTACGGAAAAAACATCCTACACTTCATGCTTGATTTTGACATACACAAAATCTTTCCAAGTATCTACAGTCTCAGCAGTTTAACAATAGTAACAATTATACATCACCTGTGTCGTGTGCACTTAAACCAGTTTAGGATGTCAGTACAACTAGTGTAGTAAATTTGATCAAAAGGATGCGGATATGACTCTTGCACTGTGACTGAGTAACTGGAGAGAGAGAAAGAAGAGAGATTATTGAGCAAGTCCCTTACAGTACAATCTGATTTATGTAAGCCTTTTTAGAGTGTCCTGGTATAGAAAGGAATAAATAAAAGAAACTACTCATGTGCAACAAAAACTCATGGAAATTTTAAGTAAAACATGAATCAGTTAACTGTGTAAAACAAAAGATATTAATTGAAAGGTTTTTCTTCCACAAGCAAAGAAAAATATACATACAGAAAGCCATCATGTCTCTAGTGCATAATATATTTGATGAAATAGTACTACTAGGCATTTAAAGAAAAATAATGTAAACCTAAATTTAAAAAAATAAAACAACACAACAACAAACAACAAAACCACCTGTGTCTCAAATGAGCGGCAAATTGAAATAGCATGTAGTTTGTATTATCCTGTGGCAATAGACTTTTACAACCTTCACTGGATAGCTGGAAAACTAGTTAAGAGAAAGAAAATGATGTTTGTGTTATCATACAAAATAGAAAAAATCTCACTGGATTTTCTGAGAAATTTTAAACACTGCAGATGTATCCAGAGAAAAACATCTTTGGTAGCAGAAAGGTCTGTTGGTGTATTTAGTTTAGATACTAAGTGGGTGTTAGCACAGAAATACACCTAAGAAATAGTTACTGAAATGAGATATAACAGTTACACCATCAGTCTACTCAGCAAACAGAAATTATAAAACATTAAAGTCCATACATTATTTTGTTTACCAGATAATTAACAGACAATTTTTTTTTTTTCCAGAAAGATTACACTGAAGTGCTAGTATTATTTTCTGCCAAATTGTAAGTGCAGTGTCCTAGAAATAAATCTACATTCTGAAGTCCAGCAACTCCAGAGCTGTCAGTGGGGTAAGAACAGAGAGCCCTGTTGAAAAAGGAAAAAATACTGACCCATCCCAGAAAACTCTTCAGCAGGCTGTTTGTTCTGGCAGTCAGTCAGTCCTTGATTGTGCAAGGGAGTTAGAAAATACAGGAATGCATGGCAAATTCCCACAGTAGGACTAACTTCCATCCAAAACACTCACTAAGGATGTAGCCCCATTCAGCTTTCACTCACTTCTACTCACGCCTTCTTTGACCTTTTAGCACCTATTGCAGGGGAACAGCCACAAACTTCCGCTTCCTACTGTCATCACCTATACTGAGGGAAAACACATCCAGACACACTTATTGTACCTGCCCAGAACTTACTCCGTGTTTTCCCTACATCCGTAGAAAGGCAAGCAACACTAATGCACCCAGCTGTCCCACCTAGCCTGACAAAGGCTGGTGGGGTGCCGACGCTCGCCTCAGGCTCTGCGCTTTGTTCAAGGCAGGGCACGCTCTACCCCTTCTTGCTGTGATCATGGTTCATTTGTAAAGGCTGTTTCATTACTGGCTTGTGTGCATTTATTTAAAGCATATAGGACTGCCAGTGACAGCAGCAAAGAGCTTGTACCTGGGGTTTCTGAGACAGAAGCAGACGGAAAAAACTTCACACAACAAAATGGGCATGCTTGCTATATATACTTTTCTTCCAGCAGGCATTGATTAGCTTGTTTTAAAATACACTGTGCAAGGTAAATAGTTACATTTAGGGGTTTTTTTCCCCATCATAGCTTCTCTAAAACACACTTTTATCTATAAGAACAGTAAACAAAGCATACACAATATAAAGGAGTGTCCAGTGACACTGCAGACAATGTAATACTGTAAACAGGTATTTAGTATGGTAACTATTTCATATACACTTTGCTGTACCCAAATAGCCAAATCATACACAATGGTCGGGGCAAAGATTCCAAATGCTTCACATCAAGTTCAGGTAAATTCCTGAGAAAAGTCCTTAAGTGATTTTTTTTTCATATATATATAGAGAGAGAGACAGACAGACAGACAGACATTATAAAAAAGTAAATACAAGTTTCAATTTTCTAAAGATTCAGCCGTAACAAATTGCAAATACACATACAGTAGTTTAGCAGCACTCCCAGGGATTAAACATAAAACACAGTTTACCTTAAACACAGAAAATACTGATGTCCTCAAGCAAAGAGTTAGACTGTCTCAGAGACTAGCTGATAAATCACAGGTATAATAATGAGACTGTAAGGCTTGGTTTCACTACTATAACCTTTACACAAGAAAAGAAGTGCTGCAAATGCTTGTGGCTCAACCTTTCACTTGAAACTGGGTGAACAAATGGACCAACTAAATTGATTAATTTCTTTCTGTATGTTGCAAATTTCTGAACATCATCAAAAAATTCAAACAACAGATCTTAATTCAGATTCTGTGAATATTGAATAGGAAAGAATCAGCATAATCAAATTTGGACAAACTCCAATATGGTTAATTACATTTTGCATCTGTAAATCTTCTTTTCGCTTAAATTGAAAAAGGTATTTTTATTCATTTCTTGTACCCAGATGGCTGTGTGACATTGCTGGTGCCACTGTAGTCTGTCTTTTTTCTGTCCTAACCCCTACTGCAAAGATGGCCACATTTCAGCCCAGTGTAAAATAGTCTTTTGCTTACCCATGAACTTCCTTGTCCATGCAGTAATGCAAATATTTTTTACCTGTTCATTACTCAACTAAAACCTCTGAATAATTTGTCAAGTAAAATTGTTACAATCAGAATTCGTGTCATGTATTTTCCAGAAGAAAGTATTACCTTTCCCAATGGCTACACACATTGGGATCTTCCAGATTCAAAGACAAAGTTGTCCCCATCCAATGGTACAGGAGTATGACAGGGAAGCCAAAAAAGGAGTTCAAATGAAGAACCATCTTTCCAAACAGGTGGCTGTAAGGAAATATATTTATAGAAGGTTAATAATATACAAATGGTGAAGAAACTAAAACTATTGACCCATACATAATCAATATATACGATAGAAAGCAACAGGTACTTCAAGAAACACACACTGCTTGCCTAGCAGCAACAAAATCACGTCCATTTTGGAAGAAGAACCCAAGTGGAGTGGTTATAACACAAGTGTCAGGGTGGTCAGCCAGTGAAGAAATTACATTTTAGAGGCCCCACTGTCCCAGTGAATTGCAGTCAGTCAGGCTCGATCAGTTTAGTGATTGTTCACACTAAATGACTGAGCTACAGTTTAAAATAAAGGCTGGCGTTTGCTCAAAGACCACAAGAGTATAAAGGTTCAGCTGATGGCACATCATCAGAAATCCTGCACATTACTTGCTCACAGGAGGGGTTTGTGCTACTCTGTTCGTTGCCAGTTACACTCCCAATCCCTGCAGCCTTCCCTGACCTCTTGAAAACCCCAGCTGCCTCCCCATCTCAAGCATCATCCTTTGTTAAAAGCTCTTCCCTAAAATTATACACTGATTTCACTATGTGGCCTCCCTAAGTATGCCTGAGCAGCCAGGGCACAAGCTAGCAAGGTGGGTGATGCCCAGGGTCTGCTTGGGAACACTGGGCTCTACATTGGCCTGGATATCTCCACGGACTGCCTTCTCACCGGGCACAGGCAACAGCATCACATGGAGACATGAAAGTCAGAGCAACAAAAAGCAACATCAAGATGTTCTGCAGGACTCAGGGAGTGGTGGTGTGTAACTTTTAATGCAAATATATAAATTCAACTATATATATATGTATGAATACTCCTTATCAGTTCTTAAAGACGCTAAACAACACTATTGGAAGGTGTAATGTGAACTCAGCGCTTGCAAAAAATGGCACAATGCTTTTACTGACTAACCTACAATCCTCATGCAAACAAATTAATTAATCAGGGGAAGAGTTTAAATTACTTTGCTTTACATTGTTAACAGCCAGCCTCACATGTTATCCTGCATTATTACTGCTTTTTAAAGTTGAATTCCTAATACAGTTTGCAAAAATGCCCCCTCCTCTGCCAGTCATACAATTCCCAAATACAATAAACATTCTGCTCATAAAAAAAGTTATTGCAATAACGTAAAGCTATAAGAGATTATCCTAACACTTTGACTAGGTCTATCTTTGTTTTCAAGGAAATTATTTTAATTTGCATACTGATTTTAGTTCAACCTGCTATTAATCCACAACTGCCAGAACAAATGCTGGTAATCAGCAATTTGTAATAACTTATGCAACTGTATTTCCCTTTCAGTGAACATCTGACTTCATACCCTCATTTTGACACTAATTTTAACACTTTGTGGCTAAAAAGATCACACTAAAAAAAAAGAGATTATTGAATCTAATCTGTAGTATAATATGAAACTAATTTCTAATAAATGTGTTTGTTTTGAAATAATACAAATATTCGTAATAAAGTAAATTAGTCAGAAACAGAAATTTCTTACTTTAAGTATTATGGAACAGAATAAAGCAATCTATATCAATAACTTTAGTTAAAAAAAAAAAAGTCCACTTGGCCATTAAAAAAAAAAAGTGATTAAATATTCTTATTTTACAATACTTTCTTCAGAAGTCCACATTAAAAAGCTAACAAAAGGAAACTATTCTATTTAAGATACCTGAGGATAAAGAGATGATCTTATTTTGCTAAATCCCTCTTGAAAAATCAGGGCTGCTGAAAGACATTTCATGATCTCTAACTGTTTCTCTGAGTGCATACTGCATAGCAGTCAATATGCAGTTGTTTAAAAAGCTGCAAAAGCAGCTCTATTTTCAGCTAATAATTCAAAAAAAGTGGTGATTTCCCTCCTTTAAAATAGTTACTTTGATTATGCAGTCTGTAAACTGTATTTTTTTTTTCTTCTATCCTCAACTTTAGTAACTTTCCTTTTGGATATATGTAACAAAATTTAAAGTAAAAAAAATATCATTTGCATGAACCCCCTAGTGTAAAACTTGATTGCATTCCAGATCTTTTGCTTAATTATTAAGCAAAATCAAAACACAAAATCAGTACAACTGATTAGCATTGCGAAAGTGTTTATATTAGCAATAAAAAATGTAGATGACTCATTTAACTCTTGCTGTCTACAGATTGCACTGAGATATCCTGTTCAGAGATTCACTTTCCTATATATTGTTTAAATTATCTCACTCAGTAATACACCAGTTTCTTCACTATCTACACACAGACAGTACCTGTAGTTTAAGTACTGAAGATGCTCATGTTGGAGAACGCCTTTTCTACACAAATTAGTGATTATTAAATGTGTGTGGGAGTAAATAATTCATGCCAAGACAGAAAGCTCCTCTGACCTTCTAAAGCATAATGTATAATTTACATTTGTGAGCCATAAACAGGAATTTTGCTACCAGGCTTCAAGCTTTCTGTTGTGAGTAGCCCCATTGACCTCCATGAAAAAGAACTTCAAAGAGGCAAAAGGTTGTTCCCAAAATGCCCTCCAGCACCCAGCAATACATTTGCATATGCAGGGAGGGGATTAAAAAAAAAGGGGGGAAAAAAAAAAAAAAAGAGAGAGAGAGAAAAAGAAAAGACATTTCTAAAACTTCATATGGTGCCATTGTTTAGACCCAGCCAGGAGCTGAGCACCCACCTTCCTCTGCTTGTCCCTCCAGCTGGGATGGGAAGAAGACAGAGGGAGGAAAAAAAAGCAAAACCCTGTGGACTGAGACAAGGAGAATTTAACAGAACAACACAAGAGGAGAAGGAACAACAGTACTAGTAATAACAGTAATGAAGCAATACCTAAAACAAGTGATATAAAATGCACCAAAATGCCTAGACCTGCACCAGTGGTGCTATGCCTGAAACGCACTTGTGCTTGGTCCAGCCTGTCCTCCACCCTTACATAGAGGGCAACACATCAGCGTGGTACTGAATATCCCATTGGCTGGTTCAGTTGGCTACTCTGGCTGTGGCTCCCTCCCAGCTTCCGGTGAGAATTAACTAAATGAACCCAGGACACTATCTCCTCTATGTTGCATCTCTTCTATAATGACATGAGGTGCCATAGGCCCACTAAACTATAAATAATTCACCCTTCCACTTCCAGTCCAGATCCACCTGAGTCACTCCAATCTTGGCAGCCTGATCCATCTGCTGGTTGTTCTGATGCTCTTCAGCTGCCTGACTCTTGGGTGCATGGGCATCCACATGATGTACTTTCACAGCCAGGTTCTCTCTTTACCAGAGCAGCAGTATCTGTCCATAATCCACCAGCCCAGACAGGTTTACCTCTGTGCTTCCAGTTGCTCTACTTCCACTTCTGTTAACCACCCCCACAGAGGATTTGCCACAACCCACGAGTTAGTATGGAGATAGAGCACTGGCCACTTTTCCCGCTCAGCAACATCTAAAGCCAGTTGGTGGTTTTCACCTCTGCAAACTGACTCGATTCACCTTGTGCTTCAGGAGCTCTGGTGTCTAACCTTGTGGGGCTCCACACAGCAGCCTTCCACCATTGGTGTTTTCCCACAATGCAACAGGGTTTATCAGTGACCAGGGCATATGGCTTCTGGTATTTTGTTATTTGTTGGGGCCTCCTTGGCATGTGTCACCTCTTCCTCTAGTGACATCCCAAAATCTTTGCCCTCTGGTCAGTTTGTGATCAATTCCAAGATTCCTGGGTGGCTGGGGCTCCCTGTCTGAGCCCGCTGTGTTACCAGTGCAACCCTCTTACTCCACATGCATCAGTTGCATGGTGTGGAGAGGAAACCCTTCCTTCGAACAGCCAGCCCAGAAACAGCAGTTGGGGTGCCAGGAGGAGCTGTGCTCCAGTACTGACCTCTTCTGAGGTATCTTCTGAGGTACCAGTATCTCTTTTTCATTTAGAGTATAGTCGGCCTCAGATCCTTTGTACCCCCAGCTCCAAAACCATAAAGGTTGGCCTTGGGTCTCCCTGGGTGCTCTCTGCCATTCTTCCCAGCTGTGGTGTAGAGCATGTTTTTAATGTCTTGTCCTGCCCGGGACAAGGGGCAGGACTGGCCCGAGGGCTACTGCATGTGCAATCTCCCCTTTAATTTGTTCAAAGGCTTATTGCTGCTCAGAACCCCATTTAAAATCATTGTTCTTCCAGGTCACTTGGTAGCGAGGGCTTACAATCAAGCTGTAGTCTGGGATGTGCATCCTTCAGAATCTCACAGCACCCAAGAAAGACCCTATTTCCTTTTTACTGGTTGGCAGGGACATAGCTGCTATCTTGTTCATCACATCCATTGGGATCTAGTGATGATTATCTTGCCATTTTATCCCTAAAAAGTGGAGGTCCCTTAACCTTATTCTGTTTTATGGCAAAACTGGCCTCCGGAACGTCTAATTACTTCCTTCCCTTTCCTGAAAACGTATTCTCCTGTGTCATAACATATGCAGTTGTTGTCCATGTACTGCAGGTTTTTTGGAGCTCCACCTTTCTTCAGTGCCATCTGGACTGGTGGCTGGCAAATGGAGGGGCTGTGTTTCCACCCCTGGGGCAGTTGCTTCCAGGTGTACTGGACACCCCTCCAGGTCAAAGCAAACTGTGGCCTGCACTCTGGTGCTATAGGAATAGAGAAAAACACGTTAGCAATATCAGTCATGTTGTACCACTCGTCTGCCTTCAACTCCAATTCATATTGAAGCTCTAACATGTCCAGCAAGGCAGCACTCAGCAGCTGTGTGACTTCATTCAGGCTACGGCAGTGCGCTGTTAGTCTCCATTCTCCATTAGACTTTCACACTGGCCTCATGGGGCTGCTGAACGGTGAGTGAGTTTTGCTGATCACCCTCTGGGTCTCTAGTTGATGAATCCTCTTCTGGATGGGGATGAGGGATATAGCCATAGATGCACCATTGTGGTAGCGACTGGCACCTGCTGCTCTTCAACCCTCAGTAACCCCACCACAAAAGGGTTTTCTGAGAGACTGGACAAGGTGAACAGCTGTTCAATTTCCCCCACAGCAGCTGTACCAAAGGCCCACCAGTACCATTCTGGGTCCCTGAAACACCCTCTCCTGAGATAGTCTATGCCAAGGATGCACAGGGCCCCTGGTCCAGTCACAAAGGGATGTTTATGCCACTTCTTCCTCGTTAGATTCACTTCAGCCTCCAGTACAGTGAGCTGTTGGGTTCCTCCTGTCACCCCAGAGACACAGATGGATTTGACCCCTCTGTAGCTTGATGGCATCAGGGTACCACCAGATCTTTCTTCCACTTAAGAACATGACAGAACAGGTATGTTTCCAAACAACATTAAAATCTTATTGCTCCTTAGCATTTTTTATACTATTCCAGGCAACTGACAAAGCTTACTCTTGTTTGAGCAGGATCTTTAAGAGAGGTCCTGTGCAATATGAGCTCTGTTTAGCTCAGAAACTTCTCAGCTTCCCTGGACTTTAATACAGGCCCATGGTTTAAAATTGTTAACAGGAAAGAAATGCAGCTGCATGAAGCAACAGTAGAATACTCCTCTAAATTTCTGTAATCTAATTAAGGAAATTTAGCTCATTATACATTTATTATATCAAAGGAAGATATTAATAGTCATCAATAATAGTCAAATTAAAAAAAATCATCTCAATGCATATTATAATTACTAATAATCTCATTTGAGAATGGTGCAACATCTGTACAGGTATCCCAAAATTACACTCACATGAGTTACAGATACTCTCCTACAGTACACTTCAATGTGAGCAGCTACATGACTACATTTGTCTCATTAGTAAGCAGATGAAAAAGCCTGTATGTGCACCATATAAACACAGACAGTTAATCATTACTAATCATCATCTGAGATCTGTAAGCATTTTCTCTGACAGTACCAACTGTATTGACAGTTTTGCACACATTTTGCTTTGGTTTGTTTTTTCTTCCTATACAGTTCAGGATCAAAACCAGAAAAAGAATAGATAATCTAAGAAGGCAAACAAATGCTTCTTCTCTATGCAGTGAAAACTGAGACACGATTACAAATCTCTTCACCCATCCAGACAGCAGCCACAAGCAAAAATCAGGGTACAGAGGTCTCCCTCAGATTTGTCATAACAAAAGGTAAATAAATACAAGTGGAACTAGGGGAGCAAGATAGGTAAAACAATGCAAAATATAAAAGAAGCCAGTGTTGCTCAAGGCTGCAAACAAGTATTTTTTGGTCAGCAAAATCTAGTACTGCTGGTGAATTAAGCAGGATTAGAACTGCATGAGCAACAGAAAATAGTATGATACAGTTGCTAACATGACATAATGGACCCAAGACCAAGGGAAATGCTGATGTAACTTTCTCATTACTGTTGCAGAAGCATTTTTACCAGTAGAACATAAAAAATGCAGCAGGCACATGCCATTTATTTAGAAGATGAGCTTTAGAATAGTAAGAGTTTTTCATACTCTGTCATCTCTCTAAAGTTTTACAACACTCATTTCAGCCTCTCTGCAGTGATACAGCTCAGGTACGTTGAACTGTCCTCTGGGCTGTAATCTCACAGGCTGTTCTTAATTACACTGACATTGCATTAACCTGCTAGTACAGCAAATGCTCTTTTAAAAAAAAACTTCATTCTATCCATCATACATAAACTTTCAAATTTAATTGTAAACCACACAGTCATTACTGCAGAGTAACTTGCTGGTGCCCTGCCTTCACACTATCCAGAGTATGACACAGCCAGCACTCCGTAACAGATCTACTGACTGCTATCTACAATTGGAAATCACAGCACCAATGAAGCAAGGATTTTTTTCTGAAGATTTTCTAATAAAGAATTCTTTGGTCCTTCACTTCCTACACAATGTTTTTCATAACATTACACTATCCTCATTCCTGAGGTTAAGCCCCTCTACCAGGGGTACAAATTGTTTATAAAATCATCTCTTGCACTACTGACATCAGGCAAAGCAAAATTAAACCTGACCTAATCTTGTCAATGATGATTAGTCCTGTGTTAACTTCTGTGAAAAAAATTATTGCTTTTATTGATTGCATTAGAGAATTAAAGGGTGAGGAACATAAGGCATTTTTCCTTTGGAAATCAGTGAATTAGTTTGATGCTGTGTCACATGAAACCTCACTCATAAACAAAATACAAATTAACCTGAACAGGAGGATCATCACACAGATCCTAGGCTGGATGAAGAAGTACAATCACAGCAAATGTAAATGAAGTGATGGGTCTTCTCTTGAATCCTCAAAATATGTTATTCCGAAGGCATTGTCACAAGTTAGGGGAGTTCAGGAGAGACCAGCATGCAACCCATCTGGCAAGGCTGAAACTCTGCTTGACAGAATGTCTGGGATCTGGACAGCTAATATGACAGTTTGCTAAATGATAACCCAATAGTGCTGCAAATTGAATGACCCTTTCACACTCCCCATGATCAAAGATTATAAAGGCTCTTCTTGATGCAGCTTAATCAATTCTGACCCTCTTAGCTGATACTTCTTCACTTTTAAATCTCACTGCTCATTCGAACACGTGCTAACTGACAAGAGTTGCCTTAGCCACATACTCACTGACAAACAGAATCCGGTGGATGAATTTGCTAAACATATGACTAGCCATAAACTAATACTAACCCAATCACTCACTGACAAACAGAATCCTGTGGACAAATTTGCTAAACGTATGACTAGCCATAAATTAGTACTAACCCAATCATTAAGCCCTCCCTCCAAACACAGTGTTTATTTCCTTATTTCATACCGTAGTACACAAAAGTAACAGACCCCAGTTTTCCTCTTCTGCAAGCTTTTTCACCCCTGAGGTCCTTCTGGGAGTGGCAGTCATTCATGCCAATTAAGACAAGTTTAAGCCTACAAGCCAATTCAGCTGGATCACAGCCTTCCTTTCTCAAAAGCTAGCAAGTCCTACGTGAAAAACAGAACACTCCTAAGTCACTCCAAAATAGTGATACTACAAACAAAGTCTCGAATTTCAATTAATATCTAATATTCAAAGTGACACAAACTCACACATTTGAAGAGTCCAAAGGTATTTAAGATGGACTAAGCACATGAAATGGGAAATAACTAATTTAGACTGGTACCTGAAGAATAACCAAATCAAAGGCTGTGTGTGCTGGAACAAGTCTCCTTTAGTGGGATAGATATACTGCTACTTTTTTCAAATGCCATGTAAGTAAGAAAAAATAAATCATTAATGAATTGATGTTTTTCTTCAGTTAAAAGATTAGATATTTATTTTTGTGTCTCTCTTTAATTATCAGAGGTTTCTAGGAAAATAATCTCTATGTGATCACAATGTTTGTGTATGCATTTTGACCTCATGCCTAATAACTTCCAAATCCATTTGTTATTAAAAATGGAATTAACAGAAGTGAATAAGTCTTGAATTGTCAAGTTCCAGAGAAGCCATTGATAACCCACAAGTCTGGAGAAGCCCAGGCTTTATTTGCCATAAGTCATGTAAGTATCTGTTCTGAAAGCTATAGCACCATAATCCTTTAAGTAATGTTGTCATTTCACAGGCTGCATA
The DNA here is from genome assembly GCA_025345505.1 of Todiramphus chloris collaris. Lineage (NCBI taxonomy): Eukaryota > Metazoa > Chordata > Aves > Coraciiformes > Alcedinidae > Todiramphus > Todiramphus chloris. The sequence goes on along the minus strand of JANVCC010010034.1, from coordinate 3,247,658 downwards.
TCTGTACCATTCCTTCTAAATACAAATGCACCAATACACGATCTGATCTTAAAGAACAGAAAGCACCTGTTAAACTGTATTTTGGAGTAGGCACCTTCTACTTAAACATGAAAAGTTTCAGGTGGAAGACTGGAGAGATCGGGAGCTGTCACAATACGCCTTGTTCTATAAGCAGCAAACAACCTCTTGGACTGCAATTATAAGGACAGTTACATTGCCAGAATGAAATAAGGGGGAAACAGAACACTTTTTGACTGTCAACAAACACCTAGAGTTATACTAGCAATGCCACCCAGAGCCATGGCACGGTCCCCAGTGGCTGGCTTTGCCATAGCACTTCATGCCCCAGTATCCCGTTTTATTTCAGACCCAAAAACAGTGTTATTCCATCACCAGCATAAACTGGATCCTTGAGCTCTCTGTATTTCCCTGCAAGTCACTCAGCAGTATCTGTTACAAGATTTGTTCTTACTGTAAAAGATCACATGAGAGTTTCCCTAGTAGCTTCTAGCCTCCTGAAAAGCAAGACCCTTTGGCCCACAGAACTGACTTACTGCCATGCAACACTCTCACCATCCAGAGAGAGTTTCCATAACCACTAAACTGGTAGGGATGATACATCCAATTTATCATACCTCTTCTCCCTCAATTCAGTAATAAACAGAGATGGAAAAAAAGTTCATCATAAGTCAAGTTTGCACAAGGCAAGGAGGCATGATAAAGACAAATGTCTGCATGCCAGATCCTTCGCAGATGGACTCATTATTATTCCTGAGAGGCAGGCTGACAAACATCACAAGCATGGGGTCACTTCACTGTAGCTGTCATTGTCCACTACACCAGAACACTGTTAACATTAGAAGATTTCTTTTTTTTCTCTTCAGGAGGATAACAAGTATAGGTCTTGAACACTCAAATCTGTGATCATGAAGAAATTACTGTAGGTAACCTATAACTTGACCATTAAGGTTACCTACAGTACCACATGTGGTAGGTTTAAAGATTATTCACATCAGAAGTCAACGGGATGAACTGTTAACAAAAATCTTTTGGCTCAATGTGCTTCTGGTTATTTTCCACCCAGATGAAAAGTTACCAAGTAACAGCAGTTACAGCTGTCTAGAATCAAACCAAAGTATCCGTAAAGCTCACTTTCAGAAGATGATACTGCAGCCAGAGCATAAACACTTACATAACTCTTCTACACAAGACACTTTAAGTGAAGCACATAAAACAACGTCAGGTAATATTTATTATCTATTTCTGATCCAGGCAATAATTTATTGTTTTAACTTCAGGCTCTTGTACCAAAAAAAAAGGAAAAATTCCTTAAGATGCTTAATGGTCTTTCATCCTAAGGCATATAATGAAACAAGAATAAACGATGGACAGAGAAGCTATATGTGAGATGAGGAAGGACAAACAAAAGGATATTGTTTCTAAAAATAAATTATAATAAACTAATTTTCTAAACATAGATGAGTGAAAATCTTCACAGAGTGTGTCTGTACTGTTGATGATAGCAATGCCTCAGTCATATTTTTGGTTAATGGCAACGTGAAGCTTGTCACAAGGGACAACTCGGGATGAAGAGCATTTCCCTGTTCCATGCAGCAGGAAGGGCATGCAGGAGCCTGGTTTCAGAACCTTCAACCACCACCTCTTTCTCTTAAGCACGTGTAGATCTTCTGAGGTCTTCATTTCCCATCTGACCGCCTGTTTGCAGGTGAGCTATTGCAGCTGTTTGTTGTCTGCTCCCTCCAGTCAGACCTTATGATCTTCCTCCTCCCTTCCAGCCCCTCTCCAGAGCTGCAGACTGCCCCAGGGCTGGTCAGCTGCCCCCAGGGAAGCCACTTTCAGTCTGTATGCAGATGACACCTACCAGCCCCAGGCATCTTTCTCTGGGTGGCTGCTGACAGTTAACAATCACTTAAGAGTAATGAAAGCAGGAACAGACTGGCTCCTTTCCCTCCTCTTTCTCTTTTCTTCTTTTAATCAAATAACATAATCCTTACTTGACCATCAATCTGTATATTAATTCTGGGGCTTTTTTAATAGAACCAATAAAGACTAAAAGGCTAAGAGTAAATATAGCTGGATCTATGTGCTTAAGGAAAGTTATTTCTCAAGTTAGATGTCAGTGGCAAGTATAAAAGCTCTATTACAAATAACATGTTAAGAAATCTGTATCACATTTTTAGCATAGTTCCTTAAGCAGAAAACACCACCAGATATCTGATATTCCTTTTTTTTTTTTTTTTTTTCTCCTAATGGGAATCGTAAGAAATCATATTGTATTCATGGTTACAACTGTGAAAACTTTGTGGTTGCTGACAAGTTGCCTGGGACAATCCTGTGGTTGCCTAAATACATCGATGCCCTGGTTCCACTGCTGCGGAAATTCTCATTCATGGTTTTACCCTTTTTTGACCACAGCTTTTGTGACCTCTCTTTTCCTATTATCTCAAGTAACAGCCTTCCAGACACTGTGTCACTTCCAGTTTATTGCCAGCATATAAAGCAGTTCAATTACAGGACTTGGACAATTCCTTTAGCTTCCTATGCAGTTTAAGAACCACTTCAAATGTGCCTGCCTTCCTTTAAAAGTCTTCTGTTTTCTTCTTTCATCCCTCTTCAAAGACCACCTCTGTTTCTTTCCTGCACCCATTGCATCCATGTTCTCTTTTTCCACATACATTTCTGTCATACATTAGATTCTGCCCCTTCCCAGACATGGCAAAATTTCTTCAGTCTGCAGCTCCCCACACTTGACACAGCCTTTCACGGGATCCTTTCATTATGAAAATCAGACATATGAACATTCTCATTTGTTTTTACATTCTAGTTACTAACAGGTTGTTATAATTTGTGAACAAATTTGTTGGTAACTCTGCTTCACTGTATTTATCTCTGTAAGTCATGCAAGGAAATGCCATTTTGCATAAAACACTGCAGAAAATAAAGTTGTCATTTCAGTTATCTCCTGTTTACAAGATTCACACTGAAAGCTCCTGTAAATCCTCAAAATACCACAGTATTTTGTTACAGACTTCAATTCTAAAAAGTATCTGCCTTAAAAATTAAAAAAAAAAAAAAAAAAAAAAAATTAACTGTGATGCCATCTCATTTTAACAGCTTCTGAAAAGTTCAATGCAGTACTTAGCAGTTTTTCTTTTCCACCTCCATCAATCTAGTTCAAAAGCACCTATGATCCCTTGCACAAGAGTCCCATGCCCCACCCTCCACCTTCCCTCCCACCCACAAATTAGATCCAAAACATTCTGGTAAGAGAATGAGGAACCCAGAAGTGTTTCCTTTGACACCTCAGTCATTCACTTCTTCCACCTTTTATTTTCACATCTGCAAAGGCTGGAAATGATGTAGTACTCCTGCATTCCTTCCTCAAAGGAGAATATGAAAGACTATAATGCAAATCCAAGAGAGACCAGTTAATTATACAAAACCAGAATTAAAGGGAAAATCCTATTCCCATTACAGTCAAAGAGAATTTTGTGCTGAGCAGATTTCAGTGAGACTACAACACGGCCTGGTGAGGCCATGCTGCAGAGTGAGCAGCATCTAAGACCATGCTTTTCATAGTAAACTGGCTCAACAACATTAGGATATCCTTTCACCGCATCTTTGGAGTCACTACTAGTACGAATAAATGGAAGAAGCTCTATAAGCCAAGATGTGCTAGATCACTCCCGTTTTTACACCTACTCACTTCATTTCTCACCCATTTGCCTGTCTCTCTCCATCACAGTTAATTTACTACTGCTGAACGCCGTAACGAGATACCATCAAGTGGCCATATTGTGTCCATTTATACCAGTGGCAGCTGTGTATTATTGCTACTACCCCAGGAGAACTGGGGCAAGAGTTAAGTTTTATTCTAATCGCATACCTTTCATAGTGATTTTAAGCATATGCGGTTATGAAAACAATGCCTATATCTGTGGGCCTTCTCCCTGAACTTTACTTACTATCTTGTTTGCTTTTTGCTGCTTTTTAACACTACAGGGTGACAATTTGGTCTCATTTGTCTCATCTGTGGCCTGTAATATGTTCCGACATAATACAAAGGACCGGTTAAGAAGCAGATGAAAATTTAAGACACCTAAACTCAATATTGCATTATTCTAAAAAAAAAAATTCTACAAACTTTAAACCATGTTTATCATTGTATAATTTTAGTGCTTAGTATCTCTATCTGTCAGTAGAGGAAAGTAATGTTCCTGGATAGAAATTCAGCTTGTCAACTGCCCTTGTGTCTCCATGTTTTCTCTCTTTCATGCATTTTTGTGCATGTGCAAATGTGGCACATGGGCACCTGCACACCGGTGTGTACACACACGCGCGGGCAAATGTACACAGACAGACTCCGTATACTCCTAGAGAAATAAATGAATCTGTGCTTTCCTGAATAAGTATCACATCTAAGAAACAAAATGTCTCCCAACACTTATGATGACAAGTTCTTTCCAACAATGACAAACAACTTTGTATTTTATGTATAAAACCACTTTGATAATAAAAGAGTAATTTTATATCAGTATCTAGTTCTGATTTATATCAGTTTCATTTTTCTCTTACTATAAATTTTAAGGCATCTCAAATCATTAAATTCTTAAATTAATGTACTTTAATGATGAATTGGCCTGTCCTTTAAAAAGAGTGCCTGTTACCTAATTAAAAGAAAGTAATGAAGGGAAGTGGCTCAGATGCTCTTACACTCAAAAGAAATTTTTTTTTTGGCTGCAATTAATTTCTCCTTTCAATATAATTTATCTTATTAAAATATGTTAATTTACTTCAATTACAGGTTATCTGAAACCTTCTTGCATGTCTGCTGCTAATTCCAGCTGAAGGCAGTGTAATTTGAAATCAGAAGACTCAAGACCACATTTTTATTAACTTGAGCACAAGGCCCTAAATCCTTCAAAATGCTACCCTTCAGGACACATGTTGCCCTCTTTAAACCTGTACTTCTTTGCAGCATGGGCTGTAAAAGGACAGCAGTAGCACGAGCACATCTCTGTCATTACTAAAATGGTCTATTCATAGCATTGCCTAACAAAGCACCTTTAAACAAGGCACCCTATTCAGAGATCTAATCTTTGAAGACATTTTTAAGCCAAACTAAAAAAAAATCTCTATGATGGTGATACTTAATGAGGTACTTTGTTATTCTGTGTAATAAAAATTAAGAGAGAGAGTGATGAAATTCTTCAGCTTAATTGCCACAGCTGTTATTAGGCACTTGACTGTGATTGACTGGAATGTATGTGTCAGAGACTGTGCCAGGAAACAGGCAAACTTTGTAAGAAGACTTACAGTCCAACTGGCATTAGCAGCATCTCTGTCTCAACTTCTGCTGCTCCTAAGCTAGAACTACAGGAACGTTGGCCTTGGTTCAGTCATTCATTAAAAAATAATAAGTAATGCAAATTGTGCATGGTTGTTGGGTTTTTTTTTTTAAAGGGAAATTAAAAACATTCACTGTTTTCAGAAGGAAATGCAGTGCTCATCTGAATGAGTGAATGTATCATCCCTCATTAACGGATGATAATGTAAGCAATCCAGATCCTGGAAATTGCACATGACAAAATTCACATTCAGCAGTACATTTCCTACTTTATTTTGCTGTCAGACGGGAAACCTGTGAAGGACAGTGAAAAACAGCACAGCATTTGCAGGGGGACCAGGCGATCACAGTGAGGGAACTTCTGGGAAGAGCAGAAACAGAATGGACACCCTCCTCCGGTCTGCAGAAAAATTTGGGATGAAGCCTGAACCCAAAAACTGTTTCTTCTCTCTGAAATCCAGAGCAGCCCAACAGCTCAATGCTGACAGTATTTGCCAGTCATTTCATTGGCCTGAGCAGGGACACTCCAGGCAGCTTAGCAGAGCACTTTGTACAGAGATGGCAAACCCAACTGCAGCTCCCTGTCAGCAGACAGTGCTAACCAGCAGGGGAAATCAAAGCTCACCTAAAAGGGAGAGACAGAAGAGCCACCCCAAGAGACTGTGCAATGCCAGAAGGAAGGGCATCCCTCCTCCTGCCCATGCCCATATGCTGGGTGGTGCTGACAACCAACTTTTGATGACTGAAGGCTCAGATTCATGATCACAGCACCTGGTGAAAACTGCACACGTAGGCTGGCCAATAACTGCTCTTACTTGTTTTACTATGATCTGATCCTCTTTTGGCTCTAGAAAACAATCTCTTAGCATCTACCAGTCCTGACACAGCAAAACAACTTCAAGCTTACACACACTTTCTCCCTCGACTAACTGCTTCTTTCCAATTTTACACAGGCTTTCTACTAAGAGCACAGAAATGTATGCTGCTATTGTCAGCAAGGAAGACGGACAGGCCAGCTGCCATATTGCTTAAAAGTACTTCTTTTTATCTGTTTCATCCAGCAAGGAGCAAGGGGTTATTTGACCTTCCTTACTGATTTTCTGCACTGCTCTACAGAGTGTGAAGAAAGGTAGGAATGTGTAGGAGAGCAATGAAAACTGTACTGACACTCATTGCATCCGCTCCTGAAAGGCAGAAAGATGCCCTTGTGTTGAAAGCTGTCTACCACAGGCTGGGGCAAGCAACAGACACTTTGTCTGACTCAACCTATCACTTGCCTAGAAAACTAATCCATGAAAAAAATCTTTCTTCTCTCTGGCAGGAAGACTGGGACACTCTAATATTACCCCACTCCAGGAGAGCAAGTGACCATTTTTTTCAAAAGACTCTCCCCCCAATGGGTGAGATGAGCCAGGGCAGATGTTCTTTCTCACTCCCTGAAAGTCTTTGTTGTACTCTCAGGAGTCTAAGGCTGCTCCATGCTGCAAGCGGTTCCAGCAAGTTTCCACGTGGCTCTCTGTCTCAGGGGTCTCTTTCCTCCCATGTGCCTTTTGCAAATACTTGATCTCCCTCAACTTCTTTAATTTAGTAAAAGATAGCATTCACTTACTTAAGCACAATTTTAAGTATATGTTTTGTAATAATCTCACAGACAGTATTTTTATTAGCAAATATCCCTTATGATCTGCAACATTTTTTCTAACACGGTAAGGCTTTTTGTTATTAAGGCTACTCTTAATAACTACACTGTACATGGAAATTTAGATTCCTCTCTAAATGTTTTATCTCGTTTTATAAAACAAATCAACAGCAGAGCTGAAACCAGAATTTAGGTCTACTAGTTTCCATTTTCAGCCTACCCTTAGGACCCATGCCTCCAGTCCAATATTTTCCCACAGTGGCAATAACGTGCACATTGCTCTTGCCATGCTTACCATGGGTGGAGCATCAGAACATGAAATGCAGACATTTGGGTCTTAGACATTACAAAAGAATCACCACACACAGCATCATGACTGAAAGAAAATTGAACAGATTTGGGTCACTTCTGAAGAGGCCAATAATGCCCTCTGATCTGTCTGCTTCTCCATTTCTTTTACTTTTGGTAATTATTAAATTTCATTACTTTTACTGTTGGTATTCTTGTTGTAAATGGCAATGAAGAAAAACACACATATATCCCTAAATGAATACCTTGAAAAACTAAAACTTTGATACTTCCCTGGAGCTAAGCAATACAACAGAAAGCAGGGTAATTTTTGGAAGCATAGTGAGAGACTCCCACAGGAGAAAGCTTAAAGTACATCTTAGGATGCTGCCTTCAGAGATGTTTCTGAATGCCACTAGACATTTTTTGGAGTGACTACAATGGATTTCTACCTAATTCAAAAACTTCCTGCTGAAGACCAACCTCATACTTTTTTTCACATCTTCTCCCATTTCTAGATGAGAAAGAGCATTGCCTCCCTGCATGCCAGCACTACTTCAGCAAACCAAACCAAAATCTATTTTCTGAAGTAGATCCACTGTCAAAAATCAACTTGTAAAATGGTGTGGTACACATAGAAATAGTGACAGTCTGCAAAAACACAAAATTTCTGCTGTATTTTAGTGACACAGACTACAACCCCAAATCACTGCATCCTTCGAGGTTCACTTACCATGAATGCATATCCTAGCCATTGTTATTCATACATAATGCAAACTGGCATGAACTAGTGTTCATCAAAAAAGAACAGAGCATATCTTAGAAGTGCATTAAAGTTGCAGAGGAACAATATTGTTCCAGAAATGAGATTAAGTCTTCCAGCTCTCTGAAATGGGTTATGGAGATGGAAAAAACTACTGACAGCAGTGAGGATACTCAAAGGAAGGAAGCATTTCTCTTGCTGTGGTTTTGTTTCATGTTTCAACAACTACTCACCCAAGCTCTTTATTCAGTAATTAAAACCTCCGATTTTTGTGGATTCGGAGTTCAAACAGCTTCCCTGGAACTAGTGAAACTCACTTCTATTCAGTACCATCTTCTGTGTTAAAGCAATGAAGCCGTGTGGCATACCTACACAGCAGCATTTGCAACACGCTGTGCCTTTAATCCAAAAGCAACCCTAAAGCATAAAGGGCACTAATGTTGTTATGCATTCCCAGCAGAGGAAACTGCTACAGAGCTGGGAATTCCTCTTTTTTTTACTAAAAAAAAAAAAAAAGATATAATCTGTTGAAAAGGTCAGTTGTTCTGGCTTTGGTGGAGGCAGCTTTGGAATATCTGAACGACACAGTCGTGTGTGCGTGTTCACAGACCCAGCAATGCATTCCTCAGGCAGTGCACAAGGAATCCATGTTCATGCACCTCATCTTAGTCACTCTGAAAGTCTCCTGATTTCACTTGAGTTACTCTTGGTTTACTCAATGCAAATAAAAAATCTGAGCCCTCAGCCTCTGTTCTCTTGTGCTTTTTATTTTAAAAGAAATGAAGCTAGCTTAAATTAATTTATATTTTTAAAAAAGCACATTCCTTAGCCACAGCTAAAATCTTCATTAAATCTATCTCTCAATTTTAAATATGCATTGCAATCTCACTGGCAGGTACCCTTCCAAAACAGTTGTTATTTACAGTGTCAGTCCTGGGAGTTTTAAAAAAAACCGAAAAAGATTAAAAGATCAAGTTACTCTTCACTTCCAAACAAGCCCAGACACAGCTGTACATCAGCTTCCAAGCAACTGCTCCACAAACACACAACAGGGTTTCTGTCTTCCCACAGGGTTTGCTCAGGTCACTCGCATGTGGCATGGATTAAAGCAGCACTAAAGCTCCATTGCAGAGCAGCAGAGCCGCGGGTTAGCCGCGCAAGCCGTCAGTGACACTGGAAAATGCCCGGGTCTGGCACCCTGCCCTGAGGGGTCTCCTCAGCGCCAGGAGGAGCCCATGCACAGCTCAGCCAGGGTGGAAAAAAAACACCCAAATGATTTTTCTGCTTTTACATTCTCACTGTCGAAGCAGAATGAAGTCAGAGGGAAGGAGACAAGGGTGTTCAGAGGGAGTTTCGTAGGCAAAAAGAGGATACTGAAGAGGCAGCCTGTGACATCAGTGGTGACAGAGCAATGGTGCCAGGAACCCTGTGCAAACTGGGACATTTTCTTTAGAAACTCCATTGGTATAAACAAAAACCACAGGAAAGTGCAGCCCCCATGTCAAACACCCAAGTACATGGCTCAGAGGCTCCCCATACGTGGATGAATGCCTCCCAACACACTGGAAAGGCAGAGCTTGTCCCTTAGCACCCAGAAAAGCTACAAATGGAGCACCCAAGCCCACATGAAGCCCATACCCCAGCCAAGTCCCCTGCATGGGAAGGGGGCAGGTTTACCAGAGCTGTTATACCTGGTAGACCACCAGTCTTCCCGCACCTCAGCAGGCAAAAAAACCCAATCAGCAGGGCTGAGGAGGTACATTTGTTTGCTCCTGAACTTAGAGCTCCACTCTTCATAAATGTGACATTGGGAAACTGAAGATTATGTATTTTTGCTTTCCTGTGGGTCATGCCCGGAAGACAACAGCAACTCAAAGTGGCAGCAGTAGCCACCTGGTCTCAAGTACATAGGTCTTTGACGTGTCAGGAAGAAAATCAATGTCTTAACTAGCATTCTTATGCATAAAAAGCAATCATGTAGTTAATCAGAGTAAATAAATAAATACAAAGAAAGTTTAAATAAATGAACAAATAAATAAGTAACAATAAATTTACTAAAAATAAAAATAAAATTAAAATTAAATAAAAATGAAGTAAAAATTAAATAAAAAATAAACCAGTAATTTAAAAAAATAGTGTACTGCAGCCAACAAAACACTCCTCAGCTGCAGAATATCAGAAACTCCCACCAAAGGGCAAAGCAACACCATGCTGCAGTTACAACTGCACCAGGCATTTTGTTCTGTCTGTCTTCAGTCCTCTCCAATCAACTTACTGCCAGTGTGGACAGGTATTAATTACTTAACTGCTTCACCTTTGCTGCTTCCAAGAAATGTGGCCTTTGACTGGGAGAGGTGACTGTGAAGTACAGCAGGGGACATGCCATCTCTGATGGAAGAATCACGCAGGGGCTGTGGGTATTCACCTTCTCCCTCCCTCACGCAGCACGTGAGAACAAAGCAAGCACATCCGTAACAACTATGGAAGTAGCATCACAGAATTAAGGGCAAATAGGACAATGGTACAAATGTACAAAGGAGACTCCCATTTAGTAGTTGACAAAAACTCAGTTTAGACTTAGGTGTCTGTTTACTCCTATCACAATTTCCTAGATTACCTATGAAAGTAAACACTCTAGAGAGGGTATAAACATAAGACTTGTTGGACAAAATTATTAAGTCTCTTTCCAATCTTTCCATAAATCTTCCTGAGGTGCTTAGATTCCTGAAAGTCTATTAGTTCCACCATAAAAACCAAAATTTCACAAGTTTCAGAGTTCCCTTATGTTAATATCACCGAATTGGGTTATTTCCAAAGCATCAGAAAATACCAACAGGATGGGATGTCTTGACAACATCAAACAGGACAGTGAGAGCTTACATCATAAGAGACAGTGACACCTATACCAAACCATATATAGCAGGCAAGAATCATAAAGCACCATCTCTTCATTAAACCTTATGCATGATTTTTAAAATACATACTTGAATGTCCTTGTCTTTTGTGGTCCCAAAGCCAAATGTGGTACAAGCAAATGCAATTTGAACAGTAAAGCACACCTGGGACACGAGTTCATTTGTACAGATCCAAACAGTAGTATTTGGAATTAATCATTTCCCTTCACTAAGCAGAAGGGCCACATGCGAGATGGGATTTCAGTATTTGGAGAAGCTGTTTGCATGGCTGTCTTTGGAGAATGGACACTGTGCTGTTTCACACAACATGCACTTTTAGGACATTCATAGTGGCATGATAATCAAAGAGATTCTTATGCACAAAAAAGTAATTAAAGGGATCATTAAAATCCACTGCTGTCATGAGGCTGTGCTGTGGCCTACAAACATCCTTTAACAGCAGCACATACAGAAATCACAAGCATCATTACCACAGTGCTTGCAAAAGAAAACAAAACCTAACTTCTATGCAGTCTGGCACCCTTCTGACACAGTTGAAAAAAAATTAAGGACTGAACCTTTTCTTGAGGACTGGTTGAAAGAAAAAAACAGCCTATCCATTTCCGCTTTAACCTCAGCAAGCATTTATTCACCTCACTAACTCAGATCACTGAATTTCTTAGACCGACAGCAAAGTTTCCCACTGACACCATCCGTGCTGTATTCTCAGTATTTCTTTCTATTTAGAAGATTTACTAAAACATGTATGGTAAACACTGGAGAAAGAAGCTAGTCAGGAGTCAATCTATGCCAGCCTTGCTCTCCAAACAAAACACCTGGTCTTTTCCCAGTTTTTTTCCCAGTAAGACTCTTCAAGCACACTAAGGTTAAAGGAAGAAGCAATGAAAAACAAAAAAAAATACCCAAGTGCCAGGTCAAAATTGGCTGGGATTTTTACTGACATGTAAAATTCAGACAAAATCACTAAGCCCTCTAGTTTTGATCTTCAGTGGCAAGCAACTTGGCAAAAAAATAGAAGAATTTGTGAGCAAAAGTGCCAAGTTCATACAAAGCCTGCAACAACTCCTTAAAGTCATGTTTTTGGAGTCTGGAAGCTGGGCGCAGGGAAGGGCTGGCTGCCAGGGGCATCATCCAGCACAAGCTGGATGGAGCAGGAATGAGATTGGTTCTATGCTGGTGAAGGCTGGAATGACAAAATCATCAGTTCTTCAGGCGCTTGTATTTTGTATTGATATAGAGATACCAACACACCATGCTTCTTGATTCATCATTTGTATACCAAACACAAAATACAGCATGATCCCCTTCAGATTAATTCTTGATGACTTAAAATTCTTAATATAGGCATAAGTAATTTTGGTGATTGTCTCTCCCAAAGTATAGACAAAAAACTCTCTCAAAAAAAAACCCCCAACCCTAATGATGGAGAACTGAATAAATAAAAAGATTTATTATTTAATACTACTCTGTCACCACTTGCAAAAAATACTTTCTGTTCCTCTTTGTGTTTCAAATGCTACTCTAAAGTCAAATATTCACTAGGAAAGTATAAACAAAGTAGGGAAAATTTTTCATTACAAACAAAACACAACTGTAGAATATGAAATTATTTTGTATTTTGAATTTCAGTATTCAGAAAGTAATAGCAGTCAGAACAAAGTGAAAAAAAACATATTTAAGCCATACATGAAATTAAAGAAATTGAATGCATGGTGCTTTGCTTTCATACACCATATACCAACAAAGACTTCTCTGTAAATGATATGTTTCTTTTAAGCCAAATGTTTAGGGGCAAATACCACTGAAAAGAACATACTAGTTTATAAGGTCCTCAATCAGAATAAGAGAAAAGAAAAAGAGAGGGAGAGAAAATACAGAAAACAGAAAGCAGAAAATGACAGAGAAGAAAAAAGGAGAGAGAGAGAAAGGGAAAAGAAGGGACAGAGAAAAGGGAAGAGAAAAAAATAAAGAGAAAAAAGAAACAAGGAAAAATAGAAGAAAAAAGTAAAATAGAAAAAGAGGAAAGAGAAAATAGAAGAAAGGGGAAAAAAAAAAGAGGTTAAAAAAAATAAAAAGGGAAAAAAAGAAAAAAAAAAGACAAAGGACAAAAAAAAAAAACCCAAACCCACAAAACCACAGTAACATTCAGCAGTATATAGGAAATGAGGCCAAAGTCCCTTTGCCAGGTCTGATCACCTGGTCATCACTCTGGTCATCATTGAGCCTAACTTCCAGTGACAATAACGTGCATTTTGACAGACCAGTGAGGTCCAGAATTTTGTAAACCCTTTGGAGGAAACTAAAACTCATCTATACATTCTCAAAAGCACACTGCAGGGAGCAATCTTGTAGCAGGGAACAAAGGAACTGCAAGATCTACTTGGTCTGCTGACATATTCCATCTTATTTCTACCATGTCTGTCCTCAGTGCTGTGCTACTTGTTTTTTCCTGGTTCCTCACAGCAACTTCTGAAAAAAAAAGCAAACAAATCAATTCTGTCATTTTGTACTTACAACTTCACCAGACCTTGGCAAGCGCACACACACACACACACACACACACACACGAACACATGCATACACACCCACACACAAACACACACAGAAGCACACACATACACACACACACGTCTGTCTTCTTTTTTAACATGAAAGTGCTTCCAGTGTATTCACATTCTCGAGGCGACCAAGCTTAGTCTGACTATTGGCTTTGGGAGGATCTGATGCCAGCCAGCCGTGCATAATGGCCTCTTTGTCTGGCTGTCACATGAACAGCGTTGTGTTACAATCATTGTCACTCTGGGCTTAAACTGCAAGGCATGCTTTCACACAAAACATACACTTTGGGGGCTTTTCTTGGCAGAGTCCTGTGATCAAAACTCTTTAGCTCCCCTTTAGTTAATCATTTCAGCAATGCCGAAACTTTAAAAGTCATCTTTCAAAAGCTCTCATCCAAACCAACTGATTCTGAAACTATTCTATGGGTCACATGAAGAAAAGGACAAGTGATATAAAATAGCCATCATCTATCTAAATCACTATTCATGAATCAACACAAAACTCAAGAGTTGATCGATAAAAGGTAGACTGCCATAGTACAAAAGCTCTGAATGAAACCAGCAATAGTGAAAACATATAAATAAATTTGATTCAGTTCACCTTTGCAATATGTGAGGTCAGAAGGATACCACCATGGTAGTGGGATCCCCCTAAAACCCAGTTTAGAAGACAAACAGCATCACAGCTGCAAATTCCTCACCTGTGTTCCACCAGCTAACAACCTCACTGTTCCTGTCTGCATCTACAAGGCAAGGCAGATGCACCCTGTAGCTCTCGTCTTTAGATATGAGTAAAGACAGTCAAAACTGAATGTCCAAATGATACTGCAGCATACAGATTCCAGCTGGACATGCTGGCTCCCCACTGGAAACCTCAACACACAGGCAGAACTGGATCTGGGGACCTCTAGGAAAGCTCCCACACCCTGGACTGGCACCATTGCAGAGCTCTGCTGTGACTGCAGAGTACAGGCAGGGTACAGCACTGCCAGATCCACTGTGAATTATGGATGAGGACCTCATCATGACTCTTCCTAAGCCCTTAGATAGCAGTGTTTTGTTCCAAATAACAGTCAAGGATGAGAAAAATCCCGTCAAAGTTATCTCCTCCTTCAGTATTATTCTCCTTTTACTTCAGAAGAGTATCTGCAAGATACCTTTCCACAAGACAAAGATGAGTAACTTGCCAGGTGACAATGTTATTTCTTGCTGTGTAAATCCTATAAATTCACCACATAACCCAGAAAAGTCCTGAAAAGTAGATAAACAAAATTTCTGTATAGGAGAAATGTCAAAAGATGCTGTGAATATGCTGAACTCATTGAGACCCTGCACAGATATCTTTGTTTTCATTAATGAAAAATATTCTCACAGGGCTAAGACCAAAATATGTTAAGAACAACATCCTTCTGCCATTACTGTCTCTCTGAATCATTTTGTGCTGCACATATTTGTCTTGTACTGTTACTTAAGAAATACAGTGCTACTCACTTTGAAGAGGGCTTACAGAACCTACCCCTGAAGAAGGAAAGCACAATGCAGCAAGAACTCATGGCATAATGCTAGTGATGTACATAAAATTTTACAAAGCAATGGCTTCTTTCCAACAGAAGTGGTAGTATGAATGGAACAACAAACTAGCAGCTTGCTTACTGGTTTCTGTCCTGTTGGTTTTTCTTTCCTTTGCAGTCCACCCTGCTACTGCTCCTAGACATGTCATAAACACACATTATCACTAACTTGATCATTTTTCTTTCTTGAGCAGCCTTGCGTAGCCCTCCCGTTCTCCCCATCCTCCACTACTGTTTAAAGTGCACCGTCCCAGACCAGCACTCTCTATGAGAAACACCACCAGGCTAGGTCAGTGCCCCTCAGTCTCATGCCTTGACAAGTTCACCCACACCACAAAGGCCCAGTGATCTTCTCTTCCCCAGCCTGACAAATGCACCTTCTCTATCACCTTAAGGTCATGATTTTCTCCGAGTGTCCACTTGCCTTTCACTTTCATGATCTCTTCCCATGCCCACCATTTCTCATGCTTAGCAAGATGTTGACAACTCCTTTGGCAGGGCTGTGGTACCAGTCCTCATTGGTAATATACTGGTGTTTCAGACAGGCAGTTCTACACTGTGTCCTATTAGAAGATTCTTAACTGAAAAAAGACTATCATTAATCCCTTTAAACATTTTAATTTCCATTATTTTTGATTAATAGTAATGTGATTGTGCCTTGCAGCTGTTTTGATTATTTCATTGTCCTTCCTTATTTCCTAGCATCTTTTGTCTTAAATTTTAGATTATAAAGATCACTTTTGCTATTGTTTTTCTGCTGTTGTACAGCCCCTGTAACTGGAGTGCTGGGACAATAGAGCCATACAAACTACAGCTGTTAGTGTTTCTAATTTAATTATAAGACACATTAATATGAGGTCTTCATATTCAAGTTTCTTTACAAGAGTTAACTTGCATCTCTGTGTGTTCAACAAAAATAATTTTGTAGGCTTAGAAGAGTGTTCTTTTACAGCAGCAGAAAAAAAATACTACATTTCATTCCTGAGGTCACACAGCAAGTCAGTAGTGTCAAAGTTAAAATTATGCTTTCTGCTTCCCAATTTATATTCTTTCACTGTCTTGCATATCAAAAGGTCTCAGAATTAGTACCTCATTAGTGACTATGAGCTAATTTCTCTGACAATCAGATACAAAACACAGATAAAACATGAAGAGATGTCTGTCTGCATTTTAATATAAACCTAATATGTACATCCAAAGGCACAAAACACAAATCCTTACACAAGCAAAACATCAATTAAAGACCAGACAGTTTGAATGGGTTAATTAACAAGAATGCTGACACAATCAATAAAGCTATTCTAGTAAAGCAAATCCCTCCCCAGAACACTCCTCCTGTTTTTCTGACAGATGGCTTTAGATGACACATACTCTTTTCCTATGAAAAACATTTGGCACATTAGGCACAGATTTCTCTCATGGATGATGTTATATCTTAGTTCATGATATGCTGATTCTAGCGTATGTTTCAAACTTCAAAGGGGAATATGAGGACCAATTACTGGAAAACTCATTTCTTAATATTAAAAATCAGGGTCAAATTCCATTGCTGACAGTAATTTGGTAACATAACTACTGTATCATGAAATCTGGTGCCACTGGCATCATTCATCAAGGAAGACACTGCTTAATTGGAATAAGGGTGTAAGAACTTTGTAATTCCACTACATCACTCCATTCCAAGTCTAAAGAAAGACTTGTAGTGAATTTTCACTGTTCTACACTGTGTTCCATTTAAAAAAATCAATATTCTGAATCACATCCATGTTACAGTATTCTCTATGGAAGAATCAGCATACCTTTGTTTTGAGTAAAATTGTAGCACATATGAAAAGAATCTGGGTTGTTGGTTACTTCCCTTAATGAGAAGTGAAAATGCCTAGACAAGGAAAAACATATGTAGAGACACAGCGCAAAACTCCTGCCAAGTAATCTGAATATAAATACAAGGGATCCTCACCAGCTGCAGTCAAAAGCGCACTCCAAATTCTGTTAGATGCTAATCAAATTTAAATATGTTAATACACAGTTCCTGTGTTCTTTGCATGGATGAGTTAACTGCTTTTGTTGAACGGCATTTGTTTCTCCAGTGAATGTCCCCCATACAGCAGAATACGTTCTTT
The DNA here is from genome assembly GCA_025345505.1 of Todiramphus chloris collaris. NCBI lineage: Eukaryota > Metazoa > Chordata > Aves > Coraciiformes > Alcedinidae > Todiramphus > Todiramphus chloris. The sequence goes on along the minus strand of JANVCC010010034.1, from coordinate 3,230,433 downwards.
AGTGGAAAGTGTGGCTATGAAAGTCACCAAAGGACTGTTCACTTGGTCAAACTCTTCTGTTCACCTGCAGGAAAAAACTAATTTCTCACTGTAACCACTGGACAAGTCCTCCACTGCCCACTCTATGAAGACACAAGCCCACAACTTCAGTCACATTTCAAGTGTTGGCATTAGCTATGGACATTTTAGCTAGAGCAGCTGAATGGTAAAATTTATGGTATACAAAGGACTAAAGCATCATGTTTTTAAGGCAAAGGTAGTACAGTTTTTGTCTCCTGGGGCTATCAATGAGGAATTAAAACTGGCGTGTGCAGCCCTGCTTCTAAGAGCAGTGCAAACTCCGGACTATTTCACCATCTGATACTCAAAACAGCAGAACTCTGGTAAGTGATTTCCAGGGCACTATTTAATTGATACAACTACCTTACTTAACACAGGTCACTGAGCAGCCAGCAGCTGAGATTTTTTGCACGATACGGATTGTAATCAGTGAGGGGGACATAGAAAATTCATTGACAATCCTGTGAACTGCTCATCTTCTAGCAGAGACTTGTAACACTGAACCATGTTAAGAAGACATGCCATCTCCACAGCATTTTAACAATTGATGCAACTGATCCTCCTCTTATGGGAGAGATATGCATTTAAATTTGCTTGTATGACAAGGCCACATGGTGATTACACTTGTCTGTGTAAGAGAAATGAAATAAATTTTACTAGATAAGGTCTCCTGTTTGATGCTATGCAGGTGCATGAGCAGTATGAACAAACATGTAGAAACGTGGGTGTAAATTAAATTTTTTCTCCAGTTTATTAAAAATCTAGAGCACACCTGCCCAGATGGCCTTTCTGACTTCAGATGGAAAATAAAAACAGGCTTCCTGAAAACATTTCATTTGCAGGACCATTGAGTAGCAACCTATACAGATAATTTGTCTAAACAGACTGTTACTTTCCTAAATTCTGTTCCCAGCTCAGACTGCACACTCCCCAGCAGTTCAAGAAGTACACACATACCTAAATACGTATCTTTCCTCCTGGAATTCCGTTACTGGGCACAAATGCCACTTCAGTGTGCTGACAAGGAAACTGAAGCCTGAAGCCAGCTTTCAGTTTCAGTGTCACATCAGACATGCTACTCAGTCAAAGCATCTTAAGATTTTTTTCAGCGTAGGTCTGTAGCTTATCTGCTGGGAAATAAATGTCACTTTTCAGACTTGGCTTTTTTGTTGTTGTTGCTATTGTTCTTCTTTCAAGTTGCTGGATAAAAGCACTTTTCCTAAGTAGTCATTGTGTTAATCAGCTTTCCAAACTGCTGCTGCCAAAGCTCAGTTACAAACCTGAGAAAGTATGCCATGAAAAATCTTCAGTACTGACGGCATATTCCAAACTCGGGTTTTTAATTTGCTCGTTAATCAAAAGTTAGTACTTAAGAAAAACTTCAGAGCTGTACATGATTTCTGGAAATGCACGTCTGCTTTAACTATATTTAAGTATTCAATGACTGGAGGCAACATTTAAGTAATTTGTAAGATTACCGAAAAGCCCTGAATTCCTAGCTCCTAGAATGGAAAAGCAGCTGCTTATTTTTCCAAATTGATTTGTGCGTACATTTCCAGATCAAGCCTACTTCTTGGCTGAAACACAAAACAGAAAATATTTACACTACTATGACTGTCGCCCAAAGAAAATCCGTGCAGGATACCACACCACTGAGAATTTCTCTAGGCAGCTTCTGCTGAAAGACATAAGCTGGAACGAACTCAAAGTTATTAAACAGATGAGCATTTTCCTGTGCAGATCACGCCTAGTCACACATATAGACAAAGATCCCCCTACGTCTGTACGTACCCTCGTTGCAGTATGTGTTTAGGACTGACAAAAGCTTTCCATGAAAATCGATGATAACCTTTCAAAAATGTAAAGTTCTTTCGCGCAAATCCTCTGCCCTAAGGAGAGACAGCACTGACTCGTCCCGGCTGCGGACCGCTAGGGCGGGAGACGGGGCGATACGAGCCGGGGAGAGCGAGATGAGCCTGCCCGGAGCCCCAGAGCGGCCCCACCAGCCCGGTCACTCACCAGCGGGAACGCGGAGAGAAACACGGGCGGGCGCCCGGCTGCTCTGCAAAGGCGGCGGCTGACGCCAGCATCCCACCGCTAGCCCGAGGACACCTCCGCCGAGGGCAAGCCCCGCTCCGCTCCGGGGGCGATGACACCTCGCCCCCCGTCCCGCGGCCGACACCCGACACAGGATGCTGCCACCCGACCCGGGATGCGGCCGCGCTGCTCCGTCGCAACCGCGCCCGGCACCGCGGCATCCCAGCTCCGCACCTGCGGGGCGGGACGGGACGGGTCCCTGCCTACCTGTCCTGCGGGCGCCCTCCTCGTCCGACCGGGCGCCGCGTCCCGCCGCCGCTGCGCCGAGCGAAGGGCGGTGTGTGTCTCGGGGCCGGCGGGGAGCAGCCCCTCCTCCGCCTGGCCCGGCCCGGCCCGGCCCGCCCCCTGCCCCGCGTCCCGCTGCCCTGGGGCGTGCGGGCGGGGGCGTGCAGCCACGGCGGACGGACGGACAGACAGACAGGAAGACGATCACTTACACGCGTTGCGGGCTGGTGTCGTCCGTGGGGTGCTCTCCTGCGCTGATGCTGCCTTCCCCAAAAACAGCCCCCTCCACACACTTTCAGGCAAAGTGAAAGCTACATAGGGGCCTCAGAGATCATTTTGTTCAGCCCGGTGAAGGATGGATACCTGCCCAGCAGGTGACCGAGGAATAAAATCTATCTAAGCTCCTTAAGTGACACGAGCAGGACCGGGTCCTTGGCCCATCAGGAAACTCAAATCCACAAAATAACCAAACATCATGTGCCCCCCCCGCCGCCTCCCCCTCCCCCGCCTTCCTCCACCCCCTGCTGCTTGAGAAAAGAACATCATTACTTTTCCATCTCTACACATTTTTGAATACTTACTTGGCAATGGTTTTTATTACCCAGATATTTCAGGTAAATCAGAACTATGACCCTGTTTTGTGATGAAAGTTTCAGCATGGAGCAGGAGAAGGGAAATGTTCTGTGAAACTAAGGAACGACTACTTGAGTCTTTATGCAAAAGAAAGCCTGAAAGAAACTGACACATGTCCGGTGTCCTTCACAGACTCCTTTTAACACAACTTCTGCACAATAAACAAATGTTAGTATGTTTTAAACATGAAAAGCAGTCCTAAATAATGAGGACGTGAGCTGATCTACCAAAGTAGCTTTTGCAAGGAGAAATCTGCTTTGCATAGCTGGTATTATTTTGCCTATGGATGGAATTATGCTTCTTGCACTTCACGTACAAGGCAGTTGTGCCATTAAAGCATATTTTCTTTACAGAACAGCGGGTAGGTTCATCATTGCCGACAGCCCAGGCTGGGCTGTTGAAGCAGGACCCAGTTTGCGCAGGCGGGGCAGGGCAGTGGGGGAGCCGGGGAGAGCCAACTGGGGAGCCAAGGACGGGCGGGCGCCGAGGATGTGCTGGGAAGCAGAGACATCTGCTGTTGCTACAGGCGTCGAGCGGCTCAGCAACTCCTTCAAGTACAATACGGCAGCTACACAGCTGAAATAGCTGTTAACAGTATCTGTAGGTAGTATTCTTTTTAGGGTACCTCTTCAAACTGACCTCTTCAAAGTATCCTGAGACCAATAATCCTGTTTTACTATCAGGGTAAGAATTAGTGGAGGATGCGCAGGACAAACAAATCAGGATCAGAGACAGAATTCTTTGCCTTAGAAACCAGTTTTCACATGTCTCCTCAGTCTAAAAGTATATTCTGTTTCCTGGTTATTTGAAACATTATTCTCACTGGTAACAAATGCAGAACAGCAGCATATTTTCATTTCCGCAATCCTAAACTGATCTCCTTAATCAGGCAAAGTTTAAAACATTGTTCAGTGAGTATGCTCAAAATCAATCTGAAATACAATTCAACTGTAGCTGTTTAGGAATGTTTTTATGAATCTTCAGAGGATCAAATATGATACCAAAATACAGTCATGCCTAAAAGCTAAGCTAAGCATCAAGTTAAGATAGTCACCATTGCAAAGGGCAATAAGCTTGTCTGTACTAACACACCTGTCTTGGGGTAAACTGGCCTATAAAATGTTTGTCCCTCACTACTGATTAGCCATGGTTTAGATTATATATCTTAACTTTAAGATATTGTGATTGGTGGTGATAGGTGGCATGAGGTGAAAGCCACCCTATGTTGCATACTCAGGGATGTGCTAGGCAGTGTATCCAGATTGCTGACCAGAAGCATACACTGATTTGCAAAGTCCTTCTATGAAGAAGCTGTGATCAAGAAATCATGATTCTGAACAATTAGTTGCAGCAATCAGGAAGTAATTCCTGTTCTGAGTGTAGGAGAGAGCTATGTATTTTGAATAGTGCGAGATGGTAAAAATGTCTGACTTGTTAATGAAGCCTGAACACTCTTAAAAATTCCGAGGACTACAGGAATGAGACTTAATACGTCTGCACTGTGCTGTTACCAGTAATGCTCTTCAGTTTAGCCAGTAAGGCTTTATTTCAAAACACTCTAAATGTTTTAAAATATTATGATGCCCATATATGGTCCATATGCTTTCTAGTATGATTATTTCTACACACAGGTAACACTTCAGAATAAGTAATAATAGACAGTCTCACTCTCTGACTCTTTAAGAAAAATTAATTGTATGGTGATGTCTTTGATCTGGTTTCTCTTTGAGTATGGAAAACTTTAAAATTACTGTATGGAACGTCTGTATTCTAGACATTAAGCAGAAATCATCGGGAGGGTGGTTGTCTTTGACCATATCAGCATTTCAAGGCCTTTGAGTACATCCACAAGAGAATATGAACACACAGGGTAGTATTGACACTGGGTAGTAGTAAAGCTTCAAAAGAAAAAGCATAGGTCCAGAGGAAAGGCATTGAACACTGCCTACTGAGAAAAAAAAGCTTTGCAAGCATAAAATATGCATGTATATAAACAGCACAGAGTGTGTTATCTACATATAAACCTATCCAATATTTTCCACTTTTCCAGCCAGACTATTTGATCTGAAAATAGATAGATGTGGAAATATATAACATGACTGTTCCATCTGGTACACAGAAACAAAATTGTGTTAGTACACAATTTGCATCCTCGGTTCAGATCGTGTCTACAATTTGACAGGATTTCATGATGAGATAGTTCTTTTCAGAAAAGGACATGACAGAGGCATGACAGAAGTGGTGTGACTATTATGTCATCATTCCACATTATGTCATCATTCTTTAACTTTGAAGGGATGGGAACACAAGAGTAATGCTGCTGCCCCATGCATATGCTGTTTTTCAGTGATAAAAGGAGTGCTGTTTGCTTTCAAAATGGAAGTGAAGGGAAGAGGAAAAAATGAAAAAAAGGGATCACTGAAATCAGGATAACTCTGATCATCCTGACTCCTGGCAAATGTAAAATAAAGGGGTGATCATCAGCTGAACCTTGAGTTGAAAGTAAAATGTTCTGTGGAATGTAGACAGGAGACAGGAGAACAAAAGTTTAAAAAAAAAAAAAAAAGGAACCAAGTGGGGAAAAAATAAAGAGATCGTAAGAAGAAAATGAAAAAACAGTAAGCAGAGTGAGGAAGGAGAGGAAGGAGAAAGGAATAAGCAAAATAATATGAAAGAGATGATACACAGATGTTTTTTCAAATTGCCAGATTCTTCACGGAATCACAGAAAGTTAGGGGTTGGAAGGGAACTCCGAAGATCATTGAGTCCAACCCCTCTGCCACAGCAGTACAAAACCAGAGCAGATCAAGCAAAGCATCCAGATAGGTCTTGAAAGTCTCCAGAGGAGACTCCACAGCATCTCCGGGGAGTCTATTCCAATGCTCTACAACTCTTACAGTAAAGTTCTTACTCATGTTGAGATGGAACTTCCTATGCTCAAACTTGAATCCATTGCCCCTCGTCCTATCACAATGCACAAACGAAAAGAGGTTGTCCCTCCTTTCTTGACAGACACCCAGCCCTTATGTATTTACAGACATTAATTAGATCCCCCCTCAGTCTTCTCCTCTCCAGACTAAAAAGCCCCGGGTCTCTCAGCCTTTCCTTGTTAGGGCAGGTGTTCCAGCCCCTTAATCATCCCCATAGCTCTCCATTGGACTCTCTAGAGTAGATCTCTGTCTCTCTTGAACTGGGGAGCCCAGAACTGGATGCAATACTCCAGGTGAGGTTTCACTAGGGCAGAGCAGAGGGGGAGGAGAACCCCCCTTGATCTGCTGGACACACTCTTCTTTATTCACCCCAGTATCCCATTGTTCTTCTTGGCCACAAGAGCACATTGTTGTCCCATGGATAACTTGTTGTCTATCAGGACCCCAAGGTCCTTTTCCATGAAGCTACTCTCTAGCAGATCACCTCCTAACCTGTACTGGTGCATTTAATTGTTCCTTCCCAGATGCAGGACTCTGCACTTGCTCTTGTTAAACCTCATTAGGTTCCTCTTTGCCCAGCTCTCCAGTCTGTCCAGATCTTGCTGAATGACCACACAGCCTTCAGGTGAATCAGATGATCCTCCCAGTTTCGTGTCAACAGCAAACTTGCTGAGAAGGCACTCTGTCCCATCATCAATGTCATTGATAAAGATGTTGAACAGGACTGGACCCAGCACTGATCCCTGGGGGACTCTGCTAGTTACAGGTCTCCAGCTGGACTCTGAACCATCGATCACCATTCTTTGGGCTCTATTGTGTAGCCAGTTCTTAATCCATTCCACTGTCCATTTTTCTATCCAACAGTTCCTGAGCTTACTCACAAGGATGTTATAGAAGACTGTGTCAATAGCCTTGCTAGGGTCAAGGTAGGCTACATCCGCTGTTCTCCCTGCATCTATCCATTTAGTCACAACATCATAGAAGGCTATCAGATTAGTCAAGCATGATTTCCCTATGGTAAATCCATTCTGACTACTCCTGATAACCCTCTTCTCTTCCAAGTGCTTAGAGGTGACCTCCAAAATGAGCAACTCCATCATTTTTCCAGGGATGGAGGTGAGGCTGACTGGTCTGTAATTTCCTGGATCTGCCTTCTTGCCCTTTTTGAAGACCAGAGTGACACTGGCTTTCCTTCAGTCCTTGGGCACCTCTCCTTTTGCCATGATCTTTCAAAAATGATGAAGAGTGGTAGGGCAATACCATAAGTCAGCTCCCTCAACACTCTTGGGTACATCCCACCAGGGCCCATGGACTTGTGTATATTCAATTTGCATAACTGATCTCTGACCCACTCTTCATTGATTAGTGGAGAGTCTTCCCTCTTCCAGGCTTCCTCTCTTATATCCAGGGTCTGGAGTTCACAAGGGCTGGTCTTAGCAGTAAAGACTGAAGCAAAGAAGGCATTCAGTAACTCTGCCTTCTCTGAATCCTCTGTTGTCAGGGCTCCCACCTCATTCAGCAGTGGGCTCCCATTTTCCCTATTCCTCCTTTTACAACTGATACATTTGAAGAAGCTCTTCTTGTTCTCTTTCACTTCCTTTGCCCGTTTAAGTTCTAAGAAGGCTTTGGCCTTTCTTGTTGCTTTCCTACAAACCCTGACAACTTCCTTATAGTTCTCTCAAGTGACAAGTCCCTTTTTCCATAAACTGTAAATTTCTTTCTTCCACAAGACTTTCTTCAGAAGATCCTTGCTCACCCATGCACGTCTACCCAATTTTTTACTTGAAGGAATGCACCTGTCTTGGGCTTGGAGGAAGTTTTATTTAAAAATTGACCATCTTTCTTGGGCTGCCTTTCCTTGGAGAATCTTAGCCCATGGGATTCCTGCAAGTGGAATTCCTGGAGAATCCAAAGTTAGTCCTACAGAAGTCCAGGGTTGTAATCCTACTTATGACCCTACTTCTTCCTTGTAAAATAATAAACTCCACCATGTCATGGTCACTGTTGCCAAGACTGTTCCCAGCTGTAATGTCCTCAACCTTAATGACCCCAACCAGACCTTCTATATTCAGTAATACAAGGTCCAGCAGTTCATCTCTCCTTGTTGGTTCCTCTACTACCTGCATTAGAAAGTTAAGACTGCAAGAGCCTTTTGGACCGACTATGCTTAGCTGTGGGGACTTTCCAACAAATATCAGGGTGATTGAATTTTCCCATAAGTACTAAGGAGTGTGATCTAGAGGCTACTTCCAGTTGACTGTAGAAGGCCTCATCAACATCTTCTTCTTGGGTTGGTGGTCTATAGTAGACATCCACAACAGTCTCTCCCCCAATTGTATGTCTCTTAATTCTTACCCACAAGCTTTCAGCCTGTCCTACCTGCCCCCTGGATAGAACTCAATACATCCCCATTGCTCTTATAACTAAAGAGCAACACCACTGCCTCACCTTGTTGCTGTTTTTTCTGAATAGTACATACCTATCCATGACAACATTCCAGTCATGCGAGCTGTCCCACCATGTTTCAGTGACTGTGATTACATCATAGCCATGCAACCTAACCCAGATCTCCAACTCCTGCTTATTCCCCATCCTCCGTGCACTGGTATATAAGCAAAGATATTCATCCTGCCTTTCAAGATAGGCCATATTTTTAACCATTTCTTATCATTTTATAAAAAGTATTCTGAGCCTAGTTCGGAGCATGAGCACTGATGGTAATCCTGCTATTACATGAGACAATGGTGTGATATCAGAGAGAAACAGGACAATGAAAATATTGTTGACCTTCCATTTCTTTCTGATGTGTATTTGGGACATACCAGGAAAGGCATTCAGTACTGGAATTCGTAGTTTTCTGCTATGTAAATATTGAAATACATTTTATATTTACCTTTGAAAATAATCCTTCTTCACTTTACAGTAGTGACCAGGGACACTATCAGGTGGAAAAAAAATTCCTGCTTTTGCCAGCAGACTACTCCTTAACATTCCAGACACAAGGAAATATTCACAGCAGACAGAAGCAGTCTTGTAAAATAATAAGAAAGAAGATGGAATTTACAGCATTTTTATGTATAAAAATTACATTTACATTGCAATGATCCTCTTTACAAAAACAGCAATGTTGCCATGCTTGTGTTATTTAAGGTAATGCTGTAGGAAAATCCAGGATTGTTTATGATATTGCAAATAAAAGGTCAATAAAAAATAGTTTCACTATAATTCTCCAAATTTACTCTTTATCCATTATAACACTCTTTATCCATTATAACACTATTTATCTAAAAATTCATGTGTTATTCTTGCAAGCATTAATTCAGTAAGTGTTGAGATATTTCTCATATGCGTTGGTAAACTGAGGCTCAGACTGCCTTACTGACAGAGCTTAAAAGAGGCATTAGATGTTTTGAATCATGTTCCCCTGCATGACAGTAACAGGTGACACCTTTAAACTGTTTCAAATGTAACTTTTCCCCCAGAACTCCCAATTATTTAATCTTATTCTCTGAAATCTCAGGATGAAATGAATTGCCTTTTGTGCTTCTTGGTAAACATGATATTTTCATACATTGGTAAAAAGAACAGCTGTAACAGCATCTTCAGTCTTATGAACAGGTGTACACTCTGTTTAAATAAATAAAAAAAAAAACCCACAAACCACTACAGCAGCCTAATGTCGACATATTTTATTTAAAAAATATTTTGTCCTGTAACATCACAGTATGCAAAACTCATAATACCCAGGGCAGGTATTATACTCCATTCAGAAGCAACAACATGCAGGGACACTTCTACCTTGCATCAGTCACATCCCCATAGAATGCTCCCCAAGAATTGTTGCCTTCCTTATATTCTCACCATCTCTCTGCTATTGACTTTATGAAAGAAGAGCACTGAGCAGTTCAAGTCACTCTTATAACAGGATAAAGCCTTTCCACCAGTTTACTACAGCTTAGAATGGAGTATAGAGGATGGTGACAGAATCTGGAAAGTGATTTCCTCCCACCACTCCAAAACATGGTCAAGCCTAGCACAGGTGACAAGCAAGGACACTCTAAATACATCAATATGATACTGCATTTATCTCCTATAAAATGCAGGCAGCAACAGGATAATCTGAACAGCTCAGTATTGCCTCTGTTAATGATGTTTGAGGTCTTTTGGAACCTTGGAAAAATTAGGCCATAAATAGCACACAATCACTGACGTAATCAATCAATCAGATGTGCTTTACCACTTGTTTACAAGTACTGTTGAAAATAAAGCTGTAATATCTTCATTTAATAGCTGGTGTTATTCCTGTAGTGTAGCAGAAATCACTATCTATGAGGTTCAAATGTTCACTAGAATTAAGTCATAGGAACTCAAGTTTTTATATATATAAAATGCATATATATATATATTACTTTTAATATCATTACATATAAATTTTATTTATTATGTTCTAAATGAAAATGTGCACAAGATTTCTGCAAAGAACTTATCTCTGCATCAATGCCTTTGATTTCAAATATGCTTTTGAATTCAGAGTCTTGATACATAAAAGGAGTATGAAACAGTACCATGTTTAATGAAGTAGCTAACCACATGCAGAAAACAGTACACAATCAAAATTTCAATAGCTTTTTTGGGCAATCTCCTATGTTGAGTCTCTCAGTTTAAAAGTATGGCTCTGAGGATACTTAGTTAAAATTCCCCCTCTTTTCTCTAAAGACAGCATCATGTAAATTAATAGGCCACTGCGTAGAAACAAATACAATAGATTATTAGTATAAAAAGACTTATTTTTTCATTTCACAATTTTCCATTATCACATTTTTAAAAGTTTTTCCCCTCACTGCAAGCAAATTTTGTTGCTTTGAAAAAAAAAAAATCCCAAAATCTGATTAAACTAGGCTTATCCACTTCAGATTCTTGAAGATTGCTAATAAAGTCTTCACATTTCAGTTCTGGGAAAATGTTTCCTTTTCTGCAGCAATAATTGTAGGTTTTCAAACAGATCCATTACACATGATTTTAAATGTCAACCATACCAAGACATAACTCCAGTGCAATAAAATAATTTTAATTTGTGTGATGGAATCAGGTGAACCTCTGCTCTCAGCTCTTAGAAGCATACAATCATTTAGGTTGGAAAACATCCTTAAAATTATCAAGTCCAACTGTATAGAAATAATTGTGTTGTTCGCCCAGTTAGAAACCAGGGATCTTTTGTGTGTGAGGCAAATGTGATAACCACTACACTACAGAAACTCTCTGTATGCTCACATACTCTGGGAGAAGTGCTTATAGTCAAAGTAGTGATGGCATATAATTTTTTTTATTCAATGTCTAGTGCAAAACTATAATTTCTCCTGTATATTAGATCCTGTGTGCATAAGTGGTACATAGTAGCATATTTGTTTGTGGTGAATGAAATGAGCTCTGTGATTTTCAAAAAGTTTGGTAATGGGGCTCTCTTAACAGTTTTCAATACAGAATATGAAGTTAGTGTTGCCATATTTGCATCCAGATCTTATTTAGGCTAGTAAGGAAAATAAACCTGTCCACACAAATGAAGAGCCTTATTTGAAGTTAGATCCATGTAAGTAACATTTAAACACTTGTTTGTTGCACTACATAAAGGCAAATGGTTTCTTGAGCTCACGAGAAGGTACAGTGCTCCTCTTGCAGGTTTTAGCACCTTGTAAGAACAAAAAAAATTAAGTTCCCCACTTCATTGTGACCTCTTGAAAATTCAGATCTCATTTGCATATAGAAGCAAAGGAAACTGAGGTTTGGTGGTACAGGAATTAACAGAAAAGTCTTGACATACATCTTTGCTACAAAAACCCTGGGGTTGGTATGTTGAGTAATTTAACATTTAAAAGAGAATTTGTAAAAGAGATAAAAGAGGCAAATCCATATGTAAACTGGGTGTTGACAATTTCTTCAGATAATGCTCTTTTTTGGAAAAAAATTAATCTGATTTACAGAAAGCTAGAAACAAAATAATAGATTACACTCTTTTAGACAAATTCATCCTCAGAGTCTGGAGCAGAAAATTAACATAATCAGAGCCTCATACAACAAAGCTCAATTTAAATCAATCACACTTCATATACTCAGCAAACAGGAAAAGCATCACTCTATTAGGTCCACAGTCTCTGGAATGCTACGTGCTGCTTGGCACGGAATGCTGCCCTACTATCTTGCATTGGGAATTGTCAGAGATGTCTCATATGTTTAGCTCAGCGTTTAAATAGAACAGTTTCTGTAGTATTTAATATAGTGAAGGGTTTAATTAACTCTCCTTAAATATTTAGTGCTTTTTTATTTACTTTTTAAAGAAAACTGTGTTTTGGGATTACTTCTTTTGAATAGCAAATTTACCTTAAACAAATTATTAGTCTTCCTCACTGAAGGGATGTTCTTCAAAGTTAATGCCAGCTGTATTAGCAGATACATTTTCTGGCAGAGCTGGGAATTTCAAAGACTTGTAAAGTCTGCTGGGTTAGAAAAAGTAGGAAATACTGCTGCATTCCTTACAATGTAATTCGGTAGCCTGAGTTCAGTTAGATGCCACTCGTTATTTGCTTTATCTCAAGTCCTGAATGCTCCTTTCATTATGTAGTTGTGTATTTCCATTTTTTTTAACATGGTGAACATTTGGAAGTGTGTCTCACTACCCTGGATGCAACATACCAGGGATGGTTGTATTGCAAAGTGATTATGGAAATAGAATTGCAAAGAAAACATGCAGATGTTGCCTGCAACTCCAAGATACTGCACGTGTGTCTGTGTTTAGCCCTGCTCTCCTCTGCTGCTGCAGACATCAGTATCTAAGGGGAGAGAAACCAATGAGAAAATTTTATTTGCAGTTATGCGATCTTACTAGTAAAATCCCTGTGCTGTTAAGGGTGAAACATCAGGCACAGAAGCTTCAGTATATCTCAGGCTGGACACAGCACCTCAGTATGCATTTATAGGATTATTAATTGCCTTTGGGATTTATTTATGTTGTTTGTTGTTTGGTTGGGGTTTTATTCCTTTTTTTTTTTTTTTTAAATGATGTAGTCTACCCTCACACCCCACTAGAAACTAGGATACAACCTTTGCTTTATTCCATGTAATAAAGCAGAAATGTCACATTTTTATACTTCAGCATTTGAAAGATGCAGAAGCTGATCTGGTGCCTGTTAAAGTGTAGTCCATCAATCATGTTATAGATCCACAACCAGAGAAGGCATAATGCAGTAGGAGGGGAACACCTGCATGTTACTTTATTTTGTAGTTCACTGTGCTATCTTAAGAACAATTGAAGCCACTCCAGATGCTATAATGCATTTAAGAAGGCATATCAAGCAAAGTAAATGGAAACCACAAGTTTTAGGTGAAAAAGAAGATCTTTCTATAGTTTTGGGTTTTTTTTTTTTTCCCAGGAAAAAGAAGTCAAAGCTATCGTGCAGTTTTTAGTATTTCCAGAGAAAATATCACTTCAATACCCAGCACTGCAATCAAAAGCACCTAATGAAGGTTACATTGTCAGCATGAATATCATTGTGTTGATTTTTAGGTTCAGGTGTCCTGCACTGAAAGCCAAACTAAAATGAAAATGCTTTCCTCTGCCTTTGTAGTGAACAGATAGGATTACACTGGTTAAAAGGCAGAGATAGCCATGCAACAGGGACACCATCTCCGTTCTTTCGCCTTAATCACACTCTCAATGACAGTTTAGATGAGGCTAATAGAAGGCTACTCAGGGTATGTCTGGACAACATCATTAAGTATTACGTAAATGTAAAGCAGCCTACACACGTCAGCATAGAGCTTTGCAAAGAGCAGCATCTGCAATGGGATATGTTTGTCTAAGCAGTATCAAATGAAAGTCAAAATTGTTACTATGCAAGGATCTGCCTAGCAGTACCCGGGTATGTATGCACTGCCCTGAACTGATAACGGGAAACATTCCTTGATCCCTGTCCCATGCTAGGGGACCAACCAAGCCAACAAGAATGCGCTGAGCCTAGAGTTAACCACTTGCATCAGTACTTGCCTGGTAAGGGTGCCAGGAGTGTCCCTATACTCCAAGACTTACTTCATGACAGCCTTTTCAATAATGTTACCAGAAGGAATACTTGACTACCTGAATTTTAAAAGTTGCCTCATGTCCTAATCTTTTGGGCTGTATACCTTCCAAAATATACTTCCTGTCTCCTGTAGAAGTCTAGATTAAAAAAAAAAAAAAAATTAGAGAGCAATAGTTCTTATTTTGAAAGACATTTCTTTAGGATTTTGATACCTACTGCAAAAGGATACTTACACAGCTTTAGTCTCTGTTCTCTGCAAGAGATTATGAACACAATACTACTACTGGTAAAGAAATATATTAATGCTTATAAAACCACTTATGGTGAAGCAGGAATAAGTCTATAGACAAGACTGTGCTCTGTTAAGCAGCTATTGACAGTTGACTTTTACAAAATAATGGTTTTTCTCTTGACATGAAAGAGATAAAGTCTTCTGGGTGAAGTTCTTGTGGAGAGATTTTTTAAATCAAGACAAGACTTTTCCAAGCTACCAGAATTATTTCTCTCCTTCAGAAAAGTTTTCGGTGCCATATAGTATCTAAAAAGAAAAGTTGCTTCTGAGGAAAATGTTTCTGTGCTTAACATGAACAGTTTCTGATGAAAATTCCCTATGTTTCATTTAGTTCATTGTTAGCTTTCCTAGAACTATGTGTCCAGACTTAAATGATGAGCTACTCTCCACAAACTAGTATCTGAAAATATATAGTCTTTTTCCAGTTACAACACATGCAATCCATTACAGTAGTATGTATTTTTACAGCTAAATTTGGTGAGATGGTGGTATTTTACCTCATACTTTTTTCCATAGAAAAACATGTTCCAAAAATAGGTAAGATGATGAAGGAAGCAAAAGTAATACTTCTGCCGTTTTATTATCAATCAGGAAATTTTCAGAGAGAACATTTAAGATAAAGTGTATAAGTATTTTTACTATTGTTAAAACATATTTGAAGGTTAGAAAACAGATGTTAGGTTTATGGAAATATATAGATATATAAAAAATCAGGTTATCATAAAATGATAATATTTTTTCAGAAAGTAGATTTATATGTCAGACAGTTTAAGAATCTTATTTATGTTCACAAAAATCTTTGTAATAACCTGGCTAGCCTCTCATCTAGATTTCCCTTGCATGTTTCATAGCTGTACGTACTTGAAAATGGTAAAATATCTTCTACCATTAAACATAACACATGTTTTAGGGAAAAACAAACAAACATGTATGCTACATACCATACTTTGAATGTTAGGACTCTCTTCTTTTTTTTTTTTTTTTTTTTTTTAATTTTACTATCATCTTTGACATTTTAAATTAAATACAATCAGATTGACCTAAAAATCTCTCTATACTGTTCACATCTTTTTCAGACTTTTGTTAATGTTCAAAGGACCCAATTACAGAAGGCATTGTGAACTGCTCACAACTCCATCCATCACTAGCTACCAGTAGGACGTAGCACAGTTATTGAAATGTCATACTGACAGATTTCCAACATGTTTTCTTCTAATGTGTCAAAATCTTTACTTCTGTTCTGCAATAGAACTTAAATGGATAAATGATTGCAAATATACTTATTAAACCTGATGTTTATTTCAGAGGCCAAAACCATGCCTTCCTTTTACAAATCCACCTGAAAGGTCAGGACAATGCAATATTTTCTCAAGATCTCCTCATTAAATTTCCTGCTCTATACTTCCTAAATAATGGTTTCTAAGTCTTTGATAGATTATCTAATAGCTCAGACATGAGAGACAATGTTGTCATCACTGAGTATTGATAATACATACCCATAATTACTATTGGTAACAACACTAAGTAGATAGTAGTAAACAAGCACACCAGTTAACTTCTCATTAGGGTAAATTCCCCACTGAGCTCTATAATGATGTAGTTAATCTGACAGGCATTCAGTACAGTCAATTTAAAGAAAGCTCAGACATCTCTACTGTGTGGCTGTCATTTTTTTTTTTTCTGCATGGAAGGATAATCTGATAGATAGCTGTCAAAAATGAAGAAAAAAAGGATCTTCTTTCTTCTCATTCATGCACATGTGAAACCATCAACCCATTTTCTCTGCCATCTTCCCCTTTGTTTTCTTACATTTCCCCATCAAGCTGCTCTGGGATTTCTTGCTTCAGTACTGTTGCCTCCATCCCAGCCACAACCAGACTGTCAGTTGCACTCTGGAATGATAGTTCCCATTTGAATGTATCTGAGAAATGTCAGATAGCAGAGGCTACTCAGATGCTCCTTCAACATCTAAGGCAAAACCCTGAAATATGGGTGCAAAATTAGCATGCATGGGATGAGTCACATGAAATAAGCACCTCTGGCATTACCAATATGTAAAATGCACCAACCAACAGCTGCCACCGGAAATATTTCACAGGCTGGTATGGTTTTGGACAGCATGCCCTATGTTATCCCTCAATCAGGGTTTAGGTTTGCGTCCAGTACACAGGAATCAATGAGCACACAGAGACAAGTTCCACCTTCTAACATTTAAAGGAGTTCTGTACAGAAAGGGGTGCCAGGTGATAGTTACAAAACTAGCACACCTTTTCAGAGGAGTCATAAGGTTTTACAACAAAGAAAAGTCACACCATACTTGTTCTTTCTGGTTATCTAAATAACACGCTTCTGAGCATGCTTCAATTAGTGGCTAGTTCATTTTACAGGGGTGGTCTGACATTAGCATGTTACGTCTCCTAGGGATATGATTTTGACCATGCTAATTAGTCTTAGAATACTTTAGATTACCTTCAGGGGAACCCACTACCCCCTTTCCCATCCCTCTAGTCAAGAGGTGATTCATCTTGTTGGCATTAGCCCATCCCTGTGTTATCTTGTGTTATTGTGATACTATGCTTTGGGAACCATGATTTCCATATTATGTTTCTTTACTTTGAGGACCATACCTAGTAAAAGCCCTACTTTCACCTATATAACCAAAATTCCACCCAAACTTAGTCCAGCTAAAATCCTTTATACTTCTCTGTGCTTTAGGTATATGTTACTCATCAAGAAACATGGCTTATTGTTTATATTGCTTGGTCAAGACCAGATTTATAGGTCTGTATTGCTAGGGAAAAAAAAAACCTAAACAAACCTCACCTGGGACTTCTGTTGTATGTTCCCTGCTGAGCACTGAAAAATTGGTGGCAGAAAGCAGAAACACATCAATGTTTCCATTTATTTCCAAGTAAGGCACCAGTCTCTGGGGTGATTTGTTAATAGAGGAGTATCATTACATAGACTGCAAAACAAACTTTAGTGATTTTAGCATTAGTTTACAAAGAATAAATAAAACAATAGGAGTGCATACAATGGCATCCTTTTCTGTTATGTTCTTGCCTTACTTTTGTGACACGTGACAGGATTTTGTCAAAATGCTGTGAGTGACAGTGACACTCAGAAGTGTCACAGAGTCCCTCCCCTCTGTCCCAATTCCCCAGAGGCCAGATGCACAGGGACACAGTAGATGTGATACTGAGAAGTGCTCAAAATACAGTCTCATTATTGAGAGTGCTTTTCACTAGCAGAAAGAGGGGTACACAGGGCCTCCAGAAATAACTAGAAAGGTCCTTGTTTCAGAGCCAAATTGAAATAATACATATTGGGTTTCTAAATATCAGAAGACTAGGACGGCAGAGCCCTACTTAAGGCACTACTTGAGATCCAGGTCAATTGGATTCATTGTAATCTGTATAACAATTTATATGTATTTATATGTGCCTGTATATGATCTCAGAGATGGCATCATAGCTTTCTGTGAATAACTAAAAAAAATAGACACACAAAGTAGTGAAGGGTGAAAGCTATTGGGTTTTAATAAATCTCTGAAGATGGAATCATATTCTTGCTCCAAAGACGCTCTATCTCATATACAGAGAAACAAGGTTTCTAAACAAAATCCACTGTCTTTCATGAGATAAAATACATTACTTATTTTCATGTGCATTATAATAATAAACAATATGCCATCAGAGGGAGTCAAATAGAGCTTTTCCTGCAAGATTTTCAGTGTTGCAAAGTCAAGCATAAGCCACATGATGCCGCTGTTCTCTCAAATAACCAACATTTCCTGCCTTTAACTTGCTCTAAAAATTTAGGAGAATTTAGGAAAAGTAGTAATGATAGTTAGAAATTCAGTTAGAAGAGATGAGGAATGATTTTGCACCCTGATGACTCTCCTTGGGGAATTACAAGGTATGTTACATTCAAATCCATTAAAATGGGGACTGCAATTTTGCATGAACAGAACAGAAGGGAGTACAACAGAGACAGAGCCAAACAAACTCACAATAATGCTTTGTGTCTTTCCACTCCATCAGCACACAAAATTCTGATGCTATGTATTAGTCTCTGCTGTAATTAGTTCGCACCATATTTAGACAACTTCTTAACATTTTGGAGTTGATGTCCCAAAATCATGGTGGTCCATCTATTATAACATTATGTGCAGACTTCTTAATTAAAAATCTGTCTCACTTTTCAGCTTCAAATGCCTTCTAGCAGTCTTGTCCTTCTGTGCCTGTAAAGTAGGTAAGGTTAAGTAGATCTGCACTGAATGGTTTAATATCCATAATGAAATGGTCTTGTCAGGGATTAGATCTCCTTGCTTAACAGAAATTATTGATTAATTTGTTTTGTAAGACAAGCTGCAAATACCTTTTTTAAGGGAATTATAATGATTTGCAGTTGCTTCTCATAGTAACCCCAAAGTCCTGAAGTGCCTGGTTGAAATGTATGCTGACTTTGTAATAGCTCCTGATGATAATTCTCAAGAGTAACAGCTTCTTCTGATTTTCAGCAGTTAACTTATTGAGGAGAATTTCATTCCTTCTCCATCAACTGCTGTAGAAACATGACAAACATAAGACTTCCTTGCTTCAGCTCACAGTAGGACCTAAGTTTTTTTGATGTATTAGTATATGTTGCTTAGACTTCTAATCTCAGTTCTCAGCTAAGAACTGGAACCTAGCTTATGTAAGAGGTCCTAACATATGAATGGAAACTAGTCATCAGCATTACCTCCTCATGGTGATACAAAACCAACAGCAAAGCTGAATAAAAATTTACATATCAACTAACTTCACAACAGGTAGAACACTGCAATCTTTACTTACAAAACAGCTGCTAGGAAGAAGTCATGGAGTGCATCAGAGAGTTATTAGCTGGGTTAAAATATACAAACACTACCTATGCAGGACACAGTATTAAAAATGTAAAGGATGGTAAACACTAGAGTAAGTATTGAAGCATGAATGGATAAAATTATTTTAATCTTGTACTAATTTATATATAAATATATAATAATCTTCTTTACAAACTTCTTATCTATCTGTATAAATACACATAAATATCATTAAGAGAGACTGTGCTTTGAGTGCGTTCAGTATAATACAGTATTTCCAGTATCATTCTATAAAGTTACCCAGACCTCCAGATCCATTAGGTAAATGTTACAGTACTACTACTAATAATAGCAAAAATCATAATAATCTGTTAGAGACTCTATGCACACATTTCACTATTGAGAGTAGTAAGGGATGGAAAGTCAGTCAGTGTGAAAAATGTTATGCCGCTGAACTGAAGTGCTTACTATATTGGCAGACAAAACCGAAGTATGACTAAGAAAGGGCAGACTGTACGTTATTTATTAGATTTATCTTAGTACATATGGTATGATATTCAGAACATATATCATCCATCTTTAAAAAAGGCAAGCTTTCTTAGCCCTTAGGGTCACTTCTTAGATTTGTGGGAATTCTTATTATACTATAAGTTATCACTGTGCTATAACTGTATAACAAAAAACCCCAAAACTAAACAAAAACAAAAACCCAAACCAAAACTAATCTAAAAAAAAAACCCAAACAAACAAAAAACAAATAAACCAACCAATCAAACAAACAAATAAAAAAACCCCAAACCCACAAACAAATAGAAAGACAAAACCAAAAACCCAAGCAAACACAACTAAGGAAAGACAAAATCTGACTGTTCCCAGAATGGTCTAGTTTTAGGATATGATTTTTGGACAAACTGTGGCATGCTTTGAGAAAATCACTCTTGGAAATCTCCAGTAGTTACATGAAATTCAGGAACTCCTTGTTGTGACACAGGAATTGTTCTTCCAATTAAGGGGCAATATTATTTTTTTAAAATTCAGTAATGAATAATAACATGAGATATCCACAGGATCTTAGGAACATCAGGTAGGTCAATGCAGTCAGTGCATTTTTTGAAGGCTGTAAATGTTTCAATGAAAAGATTTCAGAAAAGGTAGAAGACTTATAATGTTAAAACATTTTTAGGTTTGTCTTTTCTATATAACAATTTCAAAAGGAACAAGCATTGTATAATTCATCAAGTTTGCAAATGCATTTAAAATTTCACTCCTGCTTAGGCTATTTTGCACTGTTTGGCAAGTACACAAATGATTAAATGTCAGGGAGAGAAGACTCAATGTGAAAGGAAAACTTTAACAACTGTGGAACAGTTACAGTCTTCTGCTACATTACCTATATGGAGTCAAGTATATGACTAATATATGTTTCTGGGACAGATTATTTTATCTCATATTGTGAAATTACTTTTCACCAGATCATCTGCATCACAGAATAACCTGCACATACATTATACATAATAAAAAAACCACCCACATTGCAAAGGTACTGTACAAATTCTAAAGTAATAGTAAGTATGTCCTGCAAGTTGCAATAGGGAAAATGTTTAATCTCTTTGTAGTTACTATTTGAAGCCCTTGTTTCCAAACATTTTCATGAAAATAGTTTAATGTCAGCAGAAGAATACAGTACTATCACTTCTATAATACATAGTGTTAGTGCAGTATTCATGGGACCAATAAATAAGTCAAAGCTCAGACTTTTCTCAGCTGCTCTGAAGAGAAAGCAAATGGCTAAAGGCACTTAAGGCACAAGTAATAGTGCATAGAACCCCTTGTTCAAAGGAGCTGGAGTTTTGGAGTTTTTCCAGAACATCTTCAACAAAACAGATTTGGAACTCTTCCCATTTTTGTTTATATAGCTATTGATTTCATATTTCTGACACAAAGCTGAGACTTCCCTTTTTTTTTTTTAATTTGCCAACAAGTCTAGTTTGTTATTTAGATTGAACTTCTTTTTTTTGTGATTTTAAAGATTAAGGATTCAAATACCTTAAATATTATTTCATTGCCAACTATTTAATTGTCCAGTTTTTCAGACAATGCTCATTTATAACCAAAAGAATGTCTGCAAGTCTGATGTCATTCTTTATCCATGCTAGCACACTGTAATTATTATTAAGCTTAAGATGAAAAGTACTTTAAGCTTTGTATGGCTTTATAAAAGCCTGACAAATACAAGAAAGATTTGGAAGCTCATTGCAGTGAAGAATTCTTGATTAAATTAAATATTATACCTGAAAAATTTGATTGCTTTTTTCAAACTGTTTGATGGACTTATACTGCATGGCTAAAGAATTATAGGCATATTGTAAAATAAATAGTTCTATACTGGTTACAGCCTTTGAACTGTGGTTTATAGTTCTGTTCTGACAAACTGGAAGTCCTTGAACAGATAATTATATACAAAGTCTTGTGTCTCAATTTTGCCTCCTGACAATTATTCTGCTTAGCTGAAACTCAAAGAACACCACAGCATCTCTTCCAAATCAAAACACAACTTCCTTGAAACATGAAGAAAAAATTTTAAAAGAGACCCTAAATGCTGGATCTCGCTCACAGCAGATTAATTTTATTTTTCAGAGCAAAGAAAGAATTGACTACAACAAATTACTAATACTGCACTTCTAGTTTAACATCACCATCATACATCCAGATTTGTTACTTCATCTGTTATTTCATTTCTTTGGTCAGTTATATTGCTCTGACCATGTAAGTACTCATGCACTATCCTTAGCACCCAACGATGAATTAAAAATATGTAAAGCAGCGTGAACTCATCCTGTCCACACTTAACACTATTTTCCCAAAATACTAGTTTTCCACTAGTTAACAGGAAGATAGTAAAATAGAACTGGAGTTCTTCACTTTTTACTGAAAGTTGCATCCAAAGAAATAAGTTTTGCAGCATGTCTGACAGATTAATAAATACAGATAAAACAAGGATGTAAAGAATTTTTTTTATGAGGTGGCTCTGACAGAGCTCCTTCTCTACATAGGCCAACACACCAAATCCCTGTCTACACAGTCCTACTGAAGTCAGAGTGTTTTCTTTTAAAACATTCTGCCTGTACTGCTCAGATAAAGCTACTTCAGTCTTTGCATTGCAGGACTAGAACTAAGTTACTTAATTTCCTTGCCCTGCTTTAGAATCTTTTTGCCTTGTTCAGAACAAGTTTTTCAATACTTTTCCCTCTCTTTCACTTATCAAAAATACATACCATGCAACACACCATACTGAAATTAAGTCTAATAATCTAACTGCAAGAAGCCTCTGCTGATATTCTCAGAAATAATTCTGTTGAATACCTACTGTATTATTTAGATGCCTGTGCAGTATGTGGTCACATTCCAGCTGTGTTTAGCATCATACAGGTGTACCAAGCAGATAGCCACATTTTCTTCTTGAATCTACAGGCTGTCTGACAGCAGGGTCCTTTCTCTCTTGAATATGAAACAACCATTGAAGGAAGTGGAAGAAAACTGCAGAAAATGAGGGCTTACATATAAATATTACATGCATGAGTTGACTACATGTTATGTGTCCCATTAGTTTCTGAAATTATGAAAACAGTTGTCTTCAACACAAATAGGCTGTTCTGTAGAAAGTTTTTCTAATGAACTGCATCATTATCTTGAGCAAAGCTGAGAAACTGACTGCTGTGAGGACATTACACAGTCAACTCAAGGATCTCTCTGTTAGCTGTCAGTGTATAACGGATAGTGTTATTCATATTAACATTACTGTAGCAGTTTTGGACACCTAATCAAGAATCAGGGCTGATTCATAAACAAAGATGCAACATATTAAAGATATTTGATACAAATCTAAGCCCAGAGATATATAAAGATAATTGGAGAAGCTTTGATTATTACTACGACCAAACAGGCTGTCATAACAGCAAAGTGAATACTAGATTATATATATAAAAAAATATATTAAAAATCAGAGGTGACAGGTAAGCTTTGAGAGATGTGTTTGCTCAGTTATCAGCCTGAGTAGCACACACTATGGTGATATTCCACAGGAATAGAGAAAGAAGACGGCAGAATAAAAAGGTGGCAGTGAAGAACCCAGAGGGAGATCAAAGTTATTTTACTCCTGAAGAATTAACAACTAGAAAGAAAGAAAGAAAGAAAGAAAGAAAGAAAGAAAGAAAGAAAGAAAGAAAGAAGAAAGAAAGAAAGAGAACTTAACCAGCTACATTTTACTTAGCACTTAGTAGTTAGTAATACTTAGCCAGCTACATTTTCATTTTGACAATAGGAAGAGGTCCAGAATAAAGCATTTTCAGTTTAAAACAGTAGCTGTTTTAAACATAGAATCCTATGTTTGAGGATTCAATCACTCATGGAGAAACAAGGTGTTGAGAAAGAAAGACGTGAATACTGTGGAACTCTCCCTCTGTGCACACATATACAAACACACAAGCTGAACAGAGTTGTAAAGGCCAATGCTGAAGAAGTAATTAGAAAACAATAAATTCTTTCACCCATCCTCCCTTCACCTTATCCTCCCTAAAAAACACACAGTCTTGCTGAATCTTACTTTTGGATAAAACGATGACTTTTGGATAGAAAGGACAAAAATGCCTGCTTTGAGTACATGCAGGTTGTCTTTTTAAGTTGTATGATCTCTAGTTTCACCTACCAGTTCAAAGAAAGTACTGAATGAAGTCACAGAAATACTGTGAGATTAAGTCAAACAGAAAAAAAATAGGGGGGTTGATATATATGTGTTGATCAGGAACAGAACAGAAAGCTCATATTTGGTATCTTCTGTGCACAAATTACCATAGGAATTTTTTTGTTTTGTTTTGTTTAAGTAATGTTGATGAAATAAAACTGATATCCTTTCTGGCTGTTTATTTTATGAAGATTCCAAGGCAGCTGATAAAGCACAATGAGAAGCTTTTTGTCAGTAGCAATAATCAGGTGACAACTTCATTGCCAACTTACAACTTCTGTTATGAGACCATAATTACAGCAAACCCAAGGTATGAGTTAGACTCCTACCAGCTACATGAAGGATGCAGTTTATTCAGTTTAAGTCTGGTGTCACAGATAGACTTAAAAGCGCGCTGAACCTCCTGTCCGGTTGTGCTTGTGGCCAGCTACATGAAGGAAGCAGTTTATTTAGTGTGCTGCACCTGCCCTTTAGTTGCACTCACACACAGCACCTGACGAGAGACGTTGCGACTGCCTATGTGAATAGTACAGTTTACTGAAGCAACAGGCTTACAGGTTCTTATGGGTTCCTGGTGATAAATACCCTGTCTTCAAAATCACATGCAAGTATCAAGGTTGTAAGTCATATAGCTCAGTTACAAAATGCATTAAGTTAAAAAGTAGCTCTGTAGGGATTTCTAAGTGTTCTGAGAAAGCACTAGGGAAAGTCTAGATCTTACCCAAAGGCATCCCTGTGGGGGAGAAGAGAGGTTCATCTCACCAACTGACCCCAGAAGTCAGAGATGATCTGGAACTGTATCTTTCCTGACTCATTTGCAATGATACCTTCCCTGACTTGTTCACGATGGTATCCTCCCTAACATTGCCCCTTGCTTCAACCATTTTTGTATTATTTCTTAACTTCAGGGTGGAGCTTGAGTGAGTCTAGTCATACATACCTTTATTATGACTGGTGTAAAATTCTCTCACTTCACTTTTAAAGGTATAGATAAAGAAAATTCAGAGCACAAGCTCCATGAGGGCTGGGCACATTTTGGAGGTGGGTAGCCTTTTGGACGGAGGTGTGTTTTGGCATTGTAATGACATTATAATGATCAAAATTCACACAAAGAACAAAAGCTGTTAAACACAACCATACTCAGCTCCTTTTAAGAACTCAAAATAAACACACCTCAATTATTTTTTTGTGCCACATGCAAAAGAATGGTCTGACACAAAGCCTTTTAAAGAGGAAGTTAAAAATAACTGAATTCCAACAAGTGTTCTGTTGGTGCTCAGTACACTAATGTGCAGATATCATAACAGTCATCACAGCAACATTGCAATAGAAACTATTAGACATAAAAAGCTATGTACTGTCCAAACCACCATTATGCAATGTGTCATTTATATATCCCTCCATCTAATGTTGAGATGATGACTGGTCTCAGAGAAAGTTCATAGGCAATCAGTCCTCTGACTTTCACTTATGTAGGTCATTTATGCAAATGAAAGTACTCTTCAAATGATTTTTTATCATTTAAAGAGGTATGTTGTGGGTTTTTAGTATATTCCCGAAGGTGCTTTGCCTT
This sequence comes from Todiramphus chloris collaris, assembly GCA_025345505.1. Taxonomy (NCBI): domain Eukaryota; kingdom Metazoa; phylum Chordata; class Aves; order Coraciiformes; family Alcedinidae; genus Todiramphus; species Todiramphus chloris. The sequence goes on along the minus strand of JANVCC010010034.1, from coordinate 3,204,964 downwards.
GGGCTAAGATCTCTAAGAGCCTTTCCTTGCAGTTACAAATTATTCAAGAATTTTCTCTAATCTTAAAGCCAAATTTACTTTGCTAAAATATTTTCCTGATGTTCATCCATTCCTTAAGTAAGCTATTGAATCTATGATACTGTGATTGGGTTTTTTTCAGTTTGTTATCTTTTTCATATTTAAATTACTTGAGAATCCAGAACTTCACATTTTACCCATATAAAATGATTTTCTTCAATGGGCAGCCTGTACCAATGCTTGACAGCCCTTTTAGTAAAGAAATTTCTCCTAATATGCAGTTCAAACCTCCCCTGGAACAGCTTTAGACTATTTCCTCTCATCCTGTCACTTGTTACTTGGCTAAAGAGACTGATCCCCTCCTCACTACAACCTTCTTTCAGGCAGCTACAGAGAGTGATAAAGTCTCCCTTGAGCCTCCTTTCTTCCAGACTAAACCACCCCAGTCCCCTCAGCTGCTCCTCATTAGACTTGTGCTCTAGACCCTTCACCAGTTTCACTCTCCCTTTTCATTGGACATGCTCCAGCACCTCAATGTCTTTCTTATAGTGAGGGGCCCAAAACTGAACGCAGTATTCAAAGTGCAGCCCCCCCAGTGCCAAGTACAGAAGTACAATCACTTTCCACCCTTTTGCCCTCTGCCTAAAGAAATACAGGAGAAAACCTGCAAGAGTGAGCCAAGTGCTACTGTCCTGTATTTTCTGGGATACCATCATATATCAGCCATGGTATTCAGGCTTTTAGCAGTTTTGAACTAGCCAAGGCATCTGACCTGAGCTGGCTCACAGGTGTATCCCATACTGTAGACAGCATGCTCATTATAAGGGAGGAAGTTTGTGGCTTCTCTTTGGGTGTTGAGTCTCAGGCAGCTGGCTTGCATTTACAATCTAGTAGAGCAGTTTGTGAAAGTGGAGTTCTGAGTGAATCCTTCGCAGACAACCTGCTTGGTGATTGGCTCCCTGCAGCTCTCCATGTCTGGCCCCAGAGCTATTGCAGGATTTTCTCTAGTCCTGACAGGTTCAGGCATCCAGGACACCCAGGAGATGCATCAGAAGCAGCAGAGGTAAGCTGGAAGAGGACACATCACCCTGGGAAGCTGGGAGGCTTTCCTTCTTGAGGGACCTGGGCATTTCTAGCAGCCTTCCACAGGCCAGTGAGTGACTGTGGCCTCTCTTCCTTTGCTAGCACAACACTGGCAGCTGCAGTGTCAGTGACAGAGAGCAACTCATCAATGCCAGCTCCCCCCAGCCCATCGCAGCAAGTGGATAGCATGGCCATGGAGCTGGCCAACCACTGTCCAATATGCCTGGACAGCTATGATGAGGTCAGCTATGTGATGCCATGCCTCCACAAATTCTGCTATGTGTGTATTGTGCAGTGGACTGAGAGCAAGCCTGAGTGTCCCCTCTGCAAGAGGAGAGTGCAATCCATCATGCACTCAGTGCAGGTGAATGATGACTTTGACAATGTCAGCACAGCATTTGTGGTATCATCAGTTGTTGGCCACCAGGTAGGAGGAGCTCTTGGCAATCCTGCTGCCCAGAGTCCTGCAGCAACACCACCACTGCTTGTGGGGATGATGCCCAGGGCTCCTCTGGGCAGTCTCCAGCCATATACTTGGGCATCTCTCTTTTCCAGGACTACCCAGCTCTTCTCCAGTGCCTTCCACCCTGGGTGCATCAGGAGCTGCAACTCATCTTTGGGAACCAACATTCGCTGGCAGCCATAATGGAGGACATTGTCATACCCCTCCTGGACCTCATCAGTCTGGATGAAACCCTACTGGTCCAGGTGCTGGGGGCCTCCTTCCAGAACTGCATGGTGACATTTGTGCACCAGTTTATTGATGTCCCTATGCAATGGCACAGCAGGGATGCCTGGCATCTGCTGAATCTGGAGTACAGCCCCAGAGGAGAAGGCTCTCCCATGCCTGTACCAGACCCCTCCAGCAGTCCTGAAAGAACCAGTGCAGAGGATATCCCCAGCACCTTAGCAGCTGTTCTTGGTGGAGGTTCCAGCAGCCCTCTTTCTGCCCCTACCCATGTCCTGAGGGAGCAGGAAGAGATCCAGGAGGAGCCTGAGGAAGCCATGGCACATCCATCTACTTCCAGCCAGGGCTGGGAGTGCTCCCCTGGGGGGTCATGGTAAACCACGAAGAGGAGGTCCATCAACCCCGAGGCCTCTTCTCCAGCCAAGATGAGGCCACCCTGCCAGCAGCATTAGCAGAACACCCCAGGTGCTGCCAAAACCAGGGCTGGGGCACGAGCTGGCTCTCAAGGGCTCCTGTCCCTCTAGGTATCAGGCAGTAAAAGAAAATAAAGGCCTGAAAACTGCAGAAAAATTCTTAGTGTTAGCACAGGTAGTGTTGCTATCCCCACCCATGCTGCTTTCTCTGTCCTTCCTGGAGTTACACTCACTGTTTCCATTCATTGTCCTTAGCAGAGCACCATGGGGATTCTCCATCTGGTTTTGCAGAGCCTCATAGCCCTACTTTGACTATCATGGGGCTGGACCTGTGCTCTCTGAGTGCATCTCTCCCCAGAGCACGGTGCCATGGGGCCTAAGGATGCATATTCTAAGGTAATAATTTCATTTTTCTGTAATTTTTTTTTTCTCAAATTGCTATGGACATTAAAAAAGATTCATCATGTAACTAATGTGTTAAAAAAAAGGGTAATTTTGCACTGAACTATCCACAGTGGTGTACCAGAAACCAGCTAAAAAATAAATGGTTAGTTGCGAAGTCATCTGAATAGTAAATTATCAGAAACTTGTTGTTTAAGGAACTGTCTTTTTTTTTTTTTTTTTTTTTAACCCTCACATGTTAACCCCAGATTATAAACAGCCTTGTTTAAGGATGAAACTAACCCACAGCAGATGCACCTAAACACAGAACAAATAAATACAAGTGACAGTATAAGACTGAAAGCTCTTGGAAAGTATTTTTCTTTTGCAAACAGTGCACATTCAAGTGAATGCCATTCTGAAGAGTTATCTCTGTAGGGCTAATTAGTGGTTTGGTTAATATTTGAGCTAAGTGACATGACACACACACACTAAAGTCAGGAAAGTACAGCCAGAGCACCACTTGGCTTCAGCAGCGACTCTGAATAAACTGGCTAGTCCGGGAACTGTGTGCCTGTCTCCTCTAGGTTCCTTTGGAAACCCTAGACATAGATCCCAAAGTAGGCAAGACTTGTTTGTGAAGTGAAAGTGACAACGTAAATGTGGGACCAGAGATGTCAAGAACATGCTTATCTTGTTTCTTACCCCTGCTTTTCAACCAGCCTCTGCTGAAACTGTCCACTGGCTAAATGTCTTCCTCTACCCCTTTCTTTTAAATGAAAAGCCCAAGTGAGAGTCAGTTCAGCAATTCCCTTCTGCAAAACTTGACAGGTCTAGCATATACCAAGGCCAAACACTGGTCTGATACTGGAGTTTCTGATTCTAACACAAAAATGAACACCCAGTGTCAGCTGCCAGCATTACATCTCTGCTCAACAGAAGGGCAGTAGTTGAAAGGATAGTAGTTGAAAATGAGGCACTAGGATTGGGAATTGACTAATCCTCATGTTAGTTCAGTCTGCTAGTTAATTAGGTAAGTCATGTCAGCAGGGTAAGACTGCTCTCCTGGAGGTTATTCCCATTAGATGCTGTTGTACTTCTCAAAGCACAGATGAAGAGTGGAAAGCTGACTTGAGTTTATAACCCACTTCCAGCCTAGAAGCAACTACAAAAGCACAACCAAAATCCTGACTGAAATACAGCAACTGAAAGAACATAAGACTAGACCTTTCATTTCTCGGCAGTGAACGCTTTTTTTTTTTTTTATTTAAGACTTTTCTGGAGAAAGAGAACCGAGTGCTCCTGAGAAGCAAAATGCTGCACAGCAGTCTGAACATCAAGAGCAAAGAAGGACACACTACACAGGGGTCCTCTCTCCACAAGAACATGGCAATTGATTTCAGCAGGGATACAGTTCTCCCTGGCATTGTCAGCTTGATAATGTCTTTAATCTATTTATGGCTTTTACTGAATACCATTGTTCTAGTTTGAGCCTATTTCCAATTTAATTTGGGTTTATTCATATATTCCAAAATATTCTTCTTTGATCACAGTTTCATATCATCTGCTAATTTGCTTATCATACATAACAAGCTGTTAGTAGAGTACAATGTTTAGAATGGATGGATGTAGTCTTACACTCATTTTCCTAAGTTTTGACTAAACTTTCTGCCTCCATTAAATTTTGAAAGTTAAAATTTAGGAAAGCAACATATCACATCTTTAATAAAAATCTACACTGCTGCTGCTTGAGTCACCGGGAAGTGGAAAGTCTCGCTAAAAACTGAAACATACTGTCAAAAAAACGCAATCTAGGTCCTTTGCTTTCTTTTATCATGTTAAACTTATTGCAGTTTCAAGGGAAAAATAAATCCTATTTACTCCATTTGAAGCCAATAGAATCAGCATAAGCAAAAGAATTGCAAGACTGTTTGCTAAGCAGAAATTTCTGCCATTCTCCCTATTCCGCTTACAACTTCCCAATGTATTTTCCCCACACCTTTCTCTTATGACCCCTTTGTGCTTTAATGATACACTCTAATAATGGGGAGGGGGTGGGTTGTGGAGCAAGTTTCCATTTTATCTGCAGATGATACTTTGTCAGCCTGCATGGCCAGCCAAAATTCCAGTCCTGCATATCCCTCCAGGATGGAGGAGAGGGTGATGAGGCTGCTTTTTGATACCTCACAGAGGGTATGGAGTAAGAGAAGCAGGGGAACTCAGTGCGGCACAGGGTCGGAACTGGGAGCCAGAAACGCTACAGCAGTAAAAGGAGAGGAACCCAGGTCTGGCGAGGCTCTCAGATTCTGGAAAGCCGGGCAGCGCCGGCGGCAGGGTCTCCTCCAGCCTGGGGAGAGAACCCACAGCAACCAGGGCAACAGCCTCCCAGCAGCGAGCAGCCTCCCACCGGCGAGGTTTATGGCGAGCGGCCTCTCACGGAAAGGAGACACGCCTGAAGAGACACAGGTCTCGGGGGGGGCTCCGAGTCCTACACAAGAGGCTCGCCGCAGGTCACCGGTGGAAACTGCAGCCGGAGGCGGGGCCGGCCCGGGCCCGCGGAGGCCGCGCGTCCTTCCCGGGCTGGGCCGCAAGCGCCGCGCTGCGCAGTTCACTGGGAGACCACGGCACGTACCCACCGCGGGGCCGGGAGGAGGTGGCGCGCAGCCGCGGCGAGGTGGGTACAGCGGCCGCGGCCCTCGCTTCAGGTTGGGCAGGCGCCAGGGTCGCCGAGAGCGCCTCCGGCCCTCCCGGGTGAACGCCGGCTGGTGCCCAGCGCCGGGCCGAGCCGGGCCGCGGGGCCTAGGTGGCCGCGGTCGCAGAGGCCTTCCTGGCGCTGGCGGTGCAATCGCATCTGGCAGAGGCCTTGCGGCGGGCCGGCTCGCAATCCACTGCCGGTACCGGGGCCGAGGAGGCCGCCTTGGCGGCCTGAAGGCAGGCGGAGGGAGGCAGGGCGGTGTGGCGCTGCGGCGGGCAGAGCGGGCGCCGCTGAGCAGAGCCGTGGACAGGCGGCACGGGCCAGTCTTTTGCTCTCGGTTGGTTCTTAGTGTGCTTTGACCCTACCTACCTTTAGAGGGCACTGTGTATTTAGAAAACGTCTTGAAAAGAAATCCGGCTTTCTCATTACCTGAAATAATGGAAAGAGCTCGGGATACACTCTTCAGACAGTTTGACTCGGCCCCGGCCATAGAAAGGGAATGGTTCATTTAGCTGAAAAGATTTAAAATAGAGATATTTAAAACAGGCTTTTAAACTCTCTTATAATTTTACTTTATGATAATGGGCCATTGTATGTGCAAGTCCTTTAGTCATCAGAAATGGTCTCCTGGCTGTTACAGAATCCTATTGAATGTTTTTTAAATTGTCTAACATTTCAAGTACAGGCCTTGAATGCGAGACTAGAATGGGTACTTCTGGAGTAAAACAAAAAATGCATTGCACATCAGGATGATATTACACTCTTAACCTTTTCTGGGATGGAATGTATTTACTCCAGACTACTGTAGTCTGGAGGAGAAAATACATAGCAATGTGTATTGATTGATATATAACAGGGACAACAACAAAAAAAACAGTTTTTACAAATACATCAAAAATAACAAGAGAGCCAGGGAGGATCTCCATCCTTTATTGGATGCAGGGGGAGCATTACAACCAAGGATGAGGAAGAGACTGAGACACTTAATGCTGCCTTTGCCTCTGTCTTTATTAGTCACACCAGCAACCCCCAGGGTATTCAGCCTATTGAGATGGAAGATAAGGACAGAGAGCAGAACCACCCCCATAATCAGGAGGAAGCAGTTAATGGCCTGCTGCAGCACCTGGACATTCACAAGCCTATGGGGCCAGACAGGATCCACACTACAGAGTATTGAGGGAGCTGGCAGAGGAGCTCCCCAAGCCTCTCTCCATCATTTATCAACAGTCTTGACTAGCAGGGGAGGTCCCAGATGTCTGGAGGCTTGCCAATGTGATGCTCATCTACAAGAAGGGTCTGAAGGAGAATCTGGGGAACTACAGGCCTGTAGTTTTCTGGTACCCAGAAAAATTATGGAGAGGTTAATTAATCTTGACTGAGGTAACATGGCAACTGCAGGACAGCCATGGAATCATGCCCAGACAGCAAGGGTTCAGGAAAGGCAGGTCCTGCTTGACCAACCTGATCTCCTGCTATGACCAGGTGACCCACCCAGTGGACAAGGGAAAGGCTGTGGACGTTATCTGCCTGGACTTCAGTAAAGCCTTTGACAGCATCTCCAACAGCATCTCCCACAGCATTCTCCTAGAGAACCTGGTGGCTCATGGCACAGGCAGGTGGACTCTTTGCTGGGTTAAAAACTGTCTGGGTGGCCAAGCCCAGAGAGTTGTGGTGAACTGAGTTAAATCCAATTGGCAACCGGTCACCAGTGGTGTACCCCAGGGCTCAGTTTTGGGGCCAGTCTTGTTCGACCTTTATCAGTGATCTGGATGAGGGGATCGAGTGCTTTCTCAGCAGGTTTTTGGACAACATCAAGTTGGGTGGAAGTGTTGATCTGCATGAGAGTAGAAAGGCTCTGCAGAGGGATCAGGACAGGCTGGATCAATGCACTGATGCCAGTTGTATGAGGTTCAAAAAGGCCAAGTGCCAGGTCCTTCACTTTGGTGACACCAACCCCAGGCACCACTACAGGCTTGGGGAAGAGTGGCTGGAAAGCTGCCTGGCAGAAAAGGAACAGGGGGTGTTGGTTGACAGCTGGCTGAACATGAGCCAGTGGTGTGCCCAGGTGGTCAAGAAGGCCAACGGCAGCCTGAGCTGCATCAGGAATAGTGTGTCCAGCAGGGAGGGGAAGTGATTGTGCCTCTGTACTCGGCACTGGTGAGGCCACACCTTGAGTATTGTGTTCAGTTCTGGGCCCCTCACCATAGGAAAGACATTAAGTTGCTGAAGCAAGTTCAGAGAAGGGCATCCAAGCTGGTGAGGGGTCTGGAGAACGCACCTTAATGAGGAGAGGCTGAGGGAACTGGGATTGTTTAATTTGGAGAAGAGGAGGCTGAGGGGAGACCTTATTGCTCTCTACCTGAAAGTAGGTTAGAGTGAGGTGGGTGTGGCTTCTCAAATAATTATACGATTAGCAGAGTTGGCCTGAAGTTGCACCAGTGGAGGTTTAGACTAGATAGTAGGAAGAATTTCTTTACTGAAGGAGCAATCAGGTGCTGGAACAGACTGCTCAGGGAGGTGGTGGAGTCACCATCCCTGGAGGTATTCAGAAAACATGTAGATGAGGCAGTTGAGGACAATGCTCTAGTGGGATGGTGAGGGTTTGTTTGTTTGGGTTGTGACAAAGGAATATCAACTGAAAGAGAACAGGAAAAGCAAGCAGATGCAAGTGTAAGAATATATGCTAATGGCCCAAGTCAGTGATGGTTTAAAACAGCCTTCTGCTGTCTGTCACTTAAAACCAGCTATGGTCATCAAGGAAAGCAAGACTGCTGGCAGTCTGCAGTTGTGAGTTCAATTAGTTAGCAGGGAAATGCTGAACAATAAAATATGGTGCCATAGCAAGAAATCAAGGAGCATGTGTGAATAGGGACAACAAATCCTGCAGTTGTTGTAATCCCTACAAGGCTTTTGCCCCACCAACCATTCAGAGGAGGCATACAAAATACAAGAAAATCTTCAACTTCTTTTTACAAACACATGCAAGTCTAAAGAACCTTAGGAAAGAATCAGGTTTTTACACCAATTAAAAATTATCAATGTCATCAATAATACCACTTGCTTCTGTGAGGCAAAGTTCACAGAATCATTACAGTTGGAAAAGACCTCGAAGATCACTAAAATGAGGCTTAAGTGGAGAATAGGAGTTAGTTTAACAGACACAAAGTTTCTTTAAAACAAGTATCCAGAACACAGGGCATTTTCAGTGTGACATTTTCCATGTTGCTGATGTGTTAGTACTGTACCTTGCAGAAAGGGGTGTGATTTGTCCGTATAGTCCCCATCTTCTGTCAAACCCATGTTAGGGCTCCAAAATCAAATACTACATGAATGTAAAGAGTATACAGAAAAATGCCTGCAAATTCATAATTCCATCTTTGTGTATATGTATGAAATCCGTGGAAAACAGGGCATAATCCTGTCCAAATATGTTGGTAATTATGCGTATGAAACATTCAGAAACACAGAGCAAGAGTACAGGGGTGACTTGAAGCTGAGATTGTTCAAGGTACACAGTTGGAGGAAAAGTATCAGCCATGCTTGTCTTTCCTTAACTGGTGCTAAGGTAAGGTTTATACAGATAATTAATCTAAATAATCGTTTTAGTGTCACATTTTATTTTTCCAGCAGATGAGAGCTTAGTAGGTGATGGAAATTCTGTTAACAGGAAGTTAGTTCAGTTTGGCTTTGCAAAATACATTATGGGCCAAGCCCAGACGTGCAAACATCGTTTGTTAAATCATTCTGTAGCATTCTAATAGAGGGGAGGGTAAAGGTCCTGGGTTCAGTTGAGGTTAATTATCACCAGCAGCTGCTGGCCCAAGCAGTTGGGAGGGCATGCAGCCGGAAGGGGTCACAGCAGGGATACACAACAGAGACAGCCAGTGGGGTGTTTGATACCATACTGACATCATGCCTCCTCTGTAAGGGAAGCTGGCTTGGGGTGGGAGCACCTGTTTTCAACTTGCTTTGTTGTGGCCGGTGCAGGGAAAGTTAGTGTCTCGGGTATAGGTAGAGCTTTTCTGGCTTTTATTACTCACTTTGTATGTCATTTCATTAGTACTATCATTAGTACTGTTTTCTTCTCTCTTTATGGCGGTGTTATTAAACTGTCCATATCTCAGACTGTGGGGGTCTCACTTTTTTTTTTTCTTCCTCCTGATTTTCCTCCCCATGCCACAGAACTACGGGGGAAGGGGGAAAAGAAGCAGCAGGTGAGAAGCTCTGTGGTGTTTAGCTGCCAGCAAAAGGTTAAACTGTGTGTCACAGTTTAGGGTCAGGGCAGCCCCTTAGACCTATAACAGACACTCTCTGTTAACCCCCCTCCCTCCCCAGAGGGGAAGAGAAAGGGAATAAGGGAGAGAGACTTAGCGATTAGAAAAGGAAACTAGAACAGCTTTAATGAAAAGGAAATTAATAATTATAAAAATGGAATATATACAAATATATATACAAAACCAGTATGGAACCCAGCCCCCCTGATGGTAATTACATCACCGTCACCACTGATGCTGTGCAGGCACCGGGGCAGTCCCAGACTGGGCCCCGCAGCAAACGGGAGCTGTGTTCAGGAGCTGGATTCTGGTACCGGGTTCAGGAACACGCAGATCGGGATCGAAGGCAGAACGGACAGAGTCCTCCTTGGATTCTTCGAGGAAGGAACTGAAAGAGGACCCGAGCCAAGCCAAGCAAAAGCTGGCAAAGCAGTCCAAGAGGGGAGAGAAGAGCCCAGAGACCCTTCGGGTCCCTCAGCTCTAGACCAGATATGGCGTATATGGGCTGGAATACCTCGCTGGTCAGTTTAGAGTCACCCGTCCTGTCCGCTCCTCCCTGCAGGTGCAGCCTTTCACCCTCTGCACCCCCAGTGTGGTACACAGGACCCAACCAGGACACTATGCCAGTAAGTTCTGAAGTTTTCAAGTGTCCTTTACAGTCATGTATTAATTTTCTTACTCAGACAGATCTTTGTAGTTACTTGGGAGTAGGCTAAAGAGAGCTCCAGAGAGATTTTTGTTTGTGCTTTTTATGTTTTAATTTCTTCATAACAAAAACCAGATAGGATACAGGTATGAGCAGGATGTGAATGTCTGTAAAACACTTTATTTTTGTTAGAGATGAAACTGGCATGGAAGTGACTTCTAATGTTGGAGCTCTGCATTCCAGAAATGGTGGTGAGCTTAGCACAGGCCGGTGGTGGGAGCCTGCTTGTTCACATGATGGTAGCATGTATGCACTGGACACCCATGTGGCTCTGTGATCCAGTTCAGACAAATTGAGCTGCTGCAGTAGATTTGCCTTTTATGTGATTGGATGTTTGCTCCTGATCAATAGCAGTTATACTTGACCCTTCAAAATTTTGGAACCCTTCTGTGTTTGTGAAAAACCACTGCTCTTTGGTTTTATCTACAACCTTTTTACTTAATTCAATCCAATATGATTAATAAATTTGCCGGATTGAAAAGTATATTTCTATGGGGGCAGAGCCTCAGTTGCCATCTGGTGAAGCTGAAGGTGTGTTGTGCTTTAGCCCAGGTTAAATGCAGCAAGTCTGACTGTTCTCCTTCCTAATGATGCAACTGTGGGCTTTAAAAGCATAGCTCGAATAGTATCATCTGTACTGTGGGAGCACGATGCCATCTGACAGTATCTCGCCTTCCCACAGGGCTAGATGTCTCAAACTGCCTTGTGCTGATGGAAGAGCAAAGCATAACTGGGGCCTGTCCGGAGACTGGTGTCATTTTATAAATCAGGATTAGTCCTTCAAGTCTTTTTGTTACTGGCATTACAGTATGGCCTTAGTGTCATTCTACACAAGTGAATAAATTGACAGAACTCTGTTTTCCTTAAGGTTATTTATAAAAGCATTTGGCCAGTCTTATGCTAACTCTGGAAACAGAAGCTTCAGTAGTAGTTCCGGTTAATGAAGTTTTGCTCCTGAATTCCAAAGATACTGTTGTTTACAATTATTTAAAATTGGTAAGGAAAACACTGTGCTAGCTGTTTTTTTGTTTGTTTTTTTTTTTTTTTTTTTTTTTTTTTTTTTTCTTTTTTTTTTTTTTTCTTTTTTTCTTCCCTGAGATCCTGATGCTTAGGTACTGATACTGTCATATTGATTCCCTTTCAGTTGATATTTTGGTAGGAGTTGTCCACAGGACTCAAATTTACCAGGGGTTGGAGGGATCCAAAAGAGTGTATGCAGGAGTGAACCAGGGCCATTATATATGCATATGTGTATATGTGGTGGAATTGGATACATGGAAATCTAGGCTTTGTATCTGTCAGCCACATTTCGTTTTTCCAAAAGATTCCAAGCTTATTTTTGTATTTATTATGTAAAATTCCAGACAATTAGATTTACATCTGGCTAAGTAAAACAAATGCAGTGGCTACCAAGGACTATGACCAATGGCAGTGTGTGTTGTGACAGTCACCTGCAACTTTGCAGTGACATCAGATGTACTGCTGCACCCCTGCTGCTGGCTCTTACTGATATCAAGCCTGACACTTACAGATGAGGACCCCTTCTGTTCCAAACTAAACAGTAAACTCAAAGCTCATTCACTGCAGAATTTTAAGACAACTTCATTTTTACATGACCAAAGGGGGGAAAAAAAAAAAAAAAATCTGATTCTTTCCTAGCATCTGAAATTTTAAAATTCAGGCTGAAATTTTCAAAGGGTGATACCTTTTCTTTGTATTTGTTCTGTTGAAACTTCTAGCATGTACCCTTGGCAGAGTTCTCTGGAAAAAAAAAAGTGTCTTAGACAATGCAGTAAGGTTGTTGGAGAAGTGTCATGTTATCTGTTTAATTTTTTTCTTGTAGTTGTTGCTTAGAAACATAGCAGTTAAGTAGCTCTAAGTTTAGAGCACACTTCAGTGTTTGTTTTTTCTCAGCAATTATGCTGGCTGAACTTTTTCTCTTAAAAAACCACTATATATCAGTACTGAGAGAGTCAGTTAATGCACTAGGCTGTTTTTTTTTTTTTACTGAATATCCTAAAACATGCTTATCAGTTGCAGCATAGTCCTGCTAATACTTACGTTGTTCAACCTTGTGTCGTTACATTGTGTGTTTGTGGTTAGCTGTAGTTAGAACTACAGGTAAGTCATGCCCGAACAGAAACTGAGCTTAAGCAGGGTGGCTTTATGTAAAAAGGACTTAATTTTCACAATATAATTTCTTTATATAGTGTCAAGTCTGCCAGTAGTCTCCGTTCAGACTCCCTTTTTCTTCTGTTTTTCTGCCTTTCAGTCCTAAAAAGCCTTGTAAAGGTCTCACCAAGACACAAGTCTGGAAGAAGCGCTGTTGTTATTAGTGTTATTACGAGTACACAATTTCAAGACTCTAATATGGCACCCTTCAAAAACACTAAATTTACTTAAACTCTTACAAAGAACTTGCAAACCCATCAATGTCTTTCATAAATCAGTGTGCTGTTGCAGGAAGGACTCAGGGCAATGTGCATGCTTTTAATGTTACCAAGTTAAATCATCTTGGCTGCAGTTTTTTATTCACTTCAGAAAGCATTATATTAATATTTTGTTTAGGTACAGATTAATTTTTTTGTACAATAATTTTAAGTTAGTAGACTGTGTCAAGCACTGCAGCAAGATTACTGAGGTTCAAAGCGCAGTACTTTGTTAATACCGTATAATTCTTACTGGCCTCTATGCATCTGAAATAGCATATTGCATCTATGTCAGCATTTGTGTTAGGGAATTTAAGAGAGGCATTCCAAAAAGGAAACATATGGTTGGTTTTTTCCTTTAAACAGAACTACACTTTGAGCTATGGAATGTTTCTGGCCTGCTGCATGGTAAACTATTTTTCTGATTAATACATTGACACTTTGAACATAAGGATCCTGGGAAACTGGTTTGATTGTGTGTATTTTAGAACTTTGATTGAAATATCACATCTTAACATTAAATTTTATGGACGATAACATGCCACAAAACACTAAAACATTTTATTTTTGCCTTAGCAGGATGATGGTGTTTTGTTTTCTGAGCAGAACACTGCAACTAGCAAGACATTCATCCACTCCACTGAGGAGAGAGCTTTGTTCATCCAGCGCAAATAAGCCAGTTTTGACTTTATTCACCAAGGTGAAAGTTGTTTACAGAATAAAGCTAGACCAGACTGCACATTTACCAGCTTATATATATGGGAATTCCAGATGAAATGTCTTGGCCATGTTTTTTGTCCCCTTCAAGTCTGTGTAGTATTGATCAATTTACTTTGGGCCTGTCTTTTACACCAGGCTTTACAGCCCGGTCCTACTCTAATTGTAGCAAGCAGGTAGCTACAACTAACAAATGAAGATTTCAGGATGGTTGTGTCTCAGTGACACTATGGTCCATTTACTAGTTAAAAATTGTTCTCTGCCAGTGTTTCATCCTGAAAATGGAGACAAAGACAAGTTCTTATGCATAATCTGCCCAGGACAAGCATCATCAGCCAAAGTAAGCTCTTCAAAGCACTCATGTTTAATTTTGGTACTACCTGTGAGATTGAAAATAAATGCAAGTAGTGTTGGCAGAGCACAAGGAAAAACTAGATTCTTCTTTACCATCTTTTTGCTTTACTGAGTGTGTAGTGTTAACAGGATCAGGCAAAGGTTTGCCTGTGGCATGAGCAAATGGGATTCTTAAGCAATTTTAGAAAACCTGTGATGAGCAGGAGTGGTCATTTGTGAATTGTCACCTTCCATGCATTGTCATCAAGAGCCTGTGTTACCTTCAGAGATCTTCTGCATTTTTAGATGGGATGGTACACAGCAGCCTATGCTGCATTTATATGGTTGGTGTAGCCTTCAAGAGGAGGATAACTAAAAACACAAAGCACTGAGAATGTTGACATCAGTATAGCAGTATTTGTTGGAGATGGATGCAATTAAAATAATACCCTTCTCCTGCGCAATGTTTAATCATTCCATCCCTATCCATAAAGAAGTGTTTGAACTGTGTAACATGTGAATCAATTAAAAAATAAAAGGTCACCATGTGTTTGTTAATCAGAGCAATGCGTGCTATAGGAAGAACTATAAAGTTACGGCTCTCTCCCTCTGCCTGATTCAGCATCACTTCACTCGTAATCCAAATGTGATAGGGTAGGGAATAGTGAGTTTACCTTTGGGTTAATTGGAAAAAAGCTTTTTATGTGATACTTAAATCTTAACATTTCTAACTAGTAAGACACTGTATGAAATGAAGTTTTCCAATAGCAGGGTTCAAGTAGTTCTTTAAAGTGGCCTCTTTGTTGAATGTGTTTTTAACTTCAAAATGCAGACTACTTAAAAATAAATCTAATCTGCACACTTAGTTTATAACTACTTTTCCCCTCCTTCCTATTATTAAGAATAAGGAAAAAAGAGGAGGTGAAGGCAGGAGGGAGCTATGACTTCTGCAGCCACTCCAAACTGATAGATTTCCCCTCACAGTCAACATAAGCATTCATGCAACAACTGTTTCAGGTTAAAAAAAATTATTTTTTTCAAGGTTGAACTCAGATCAGTTCTCCTGTCTAGCTCTACTGTGCAGCTGTTTGAGTGCTTATGCCAGCACAAAAGAAGGAGTGACAGGAAGATGGGTCTGGTTCCTTTGGAAGCTACGTCAGCTTAAAATGGCCATCAAACTGCAGTCTTAAGTATGCAGCATAAATGGAAATTCTCTGTTGAAAGAAAACTGGTCTTTCCACCACGTGTATTTTATTAATAGATCTATGCTATCAGCACAGCATATATCACTTTGGGAAGGGACTTTTACTGCCTCAGCCGTAGGAGTCCCTTTTGCCACTGTAATACGCATTTGAGAGTTGTTGTCCAAGACCACTCCATCCAGGCAGTCCTATTACAAATTAATATAAAGCAAGTGATTGCTAAGACTTCCTGTTGCATTGTTCTGCTGAAAACTGTGTACTAATATACCAGGTTTTGCTGTTAGTTGAAATAGTCCACTATCTGATTTTAAATCAGTCACAGTCTTTGTAGTACTGGAGTGCTAAGCTTAAGCTTGCCATTAGAGCAGGAGTGAAAACGTTTTTTGCTGAGAGTTGGCTCAGTTTGTCAAATGCTTTTATGGGACTGTGGTATTAGAAAGCTTTCCACATGCCTTCGGGGACTGAGTATGTCTAATTTAACTGTAAGGAGCCTGGCATGTTGCAAAACTGATTTGTGGGATTCTGCGACATTCCTTTCAGTAACTACTATCAGACATGTCAGTCTGTCCAAGAGTGACAAGAACTAGCAAGAACACAGGACGGTTGATCTTTATTGATTTGTATAGGTTTCCAGAGCACAAGGACTTGTCTGTATGGGAAAGACAGTTTAGACTAGATGTGAATTAAAAGTGGAGTATTTAATGAAAATTATTTCACATACAGGAAACAAGAAGTAGCTGTTTCAGATTAACTCCATGTTTAAACAAGCCCTAGGAAGACGTAAGTGTGAGGGAGAGGGGAAGGTCTTTTCCAGCTGTGAGAGGTAATTCATGGCAGAGGGACAGAGTCGTCACCTTTACCACTGTATGCTTTGCTATGAATTATAGGGCAGATTGTGCCATTACAAATGCTGAAGAAACATTCCTTCATGTAAGTCACTTCTTCAGGTATGCAGTGCTCTAATGATAATGATGCATGATCAGCTGTATAACTTGTGGAAGACTGGTGAGTTTTCAGAAATGAGAGGTTTTCTTTGACCCCATCACTGGTCAAAATTGCAGCTGTTTGACAGTTCTCCCTGCTGGAGGTTACTGTTCTCTCACTTCTGCAGGTTGAAGGATCATGCTTAATTCCTTTCAGGCAAAGTCAGCAAAGTTGTCTTAAATCACCTTATTTTGCTGTTTGAACTGACCCAAGTGACTCAATCTGAAACAGATTAGAAATCTTCCATGTGACTTCCTCATTCCCCTTGTGTCAGGGAAATTCTTCTCTCAAGAGTGGTACCTGCAGTTGTTTTCAGCTGGTGATGTCAGTGCTTTGAATATTCATTGCTGCTGGCCAAACTAAGGGTTCTGTGCATGACCTTCCAAGCCATGCCCTTGAATCAGCCTTTAGAAGAGCCATTGAAAACTGTTAATTTGCACCATGAGAAAAATAATAGCAAATGAGAGTGGTTTCTTTTCTTTTCATCCATGCTGCACTGATAAAGATTTATAAGTCAGTAAGACAGGGTGGTACAGGGGAGGGAACTGACATTTATGGTAATGATCACTTCTGTCTGTGTATGTTACTTTACAGTACAAATTATATGAGTGTTTTACTATATGCTTTAAATTTGTCTGAATATTTCCTTTAGAAACCGTGCCCTCTATGTGATGAAGCAAAAGAAGTGCTTGAGCCATATAAGAGAAGGGTAATATATTGCAATGCTGTATACATTTTTTACATAGAAAGAACAGTTAGTCAGAATTCTTTGTAAAAGAGAATGGTTTAAATTTATTTGCATCTGTTATTCTTTCATGGGTGACCTCTTCAAGACAGCTTCAGCACTGATTCCGATAAAACTCATTATCCAAAAGCATTTTGCAGCAATGCTACTCTAAGTATTGGCAAACTAAACCAATGTACACCTCTTCACAACAGTTTCTAAACCCACTGGTTTTGTAAATACTATTGCCTTGTCTAACAGAGGAGTTTGCAACTTTTATGAGCCAGTTAATGCTATCATTTGGGAAGGGTGTTAGTAAGTGGGGCTTCAAATACTTAAACTGTATGTGATTGTAATTTTTGTCATTCTTCAGTCAGGTTTTGATCTCTTTCATAAAGGAAGATACCGTTAACAGAAGCATTAAGAAGTGTTGCACTCTGCTGCCAAACAGGCAGATGTTGTGCTGCCAGATGCGTATTTGTTGTGGTTGGTGCTTACAGGAGAGTGGTTCTGCACAGAGGATCCAAGAGTATCATTACGGACTAGGGAGAGAGTCCTTTGTGGACACACAGCCAAGGATTATGTCTACATACATTTTGTACCCACAAAACAGGCAATTGTCTACAACTGGGAAAAATAACCAAAACCACCAAGAGGTGGCCTCGCGTTTCTGAAAAACATCGATAAAAGACAAGCAGGTATTATTATTCAGTGTCCAGTAGGTACTAACATACTTCTTTTCTCTCACAGTTTATTTTGCAGGAGGTGGATATTACCCTTCCAGAGAACTCTGCATGGTGTGATAAATACAAATACGACATACCTGTTTTTCATTTAAATGGGGAGTTTCTAATGAAGCATCGAGTAGACATTCAAAAGTTTGAGGACCAACTTAAGAAGCTGGAGTTGCAAAATTACAGAAACCAGTGAAGGAAATGCAGCTGCTCTGGTGTGGATCTGAAAGGACTGTGCAACGTAAATTCTGTGAAAAAGCAGTATTAGTTATCTGGCCTTATGTTTCTTAGAACATATGGTACCCTTGTCCTAAAAAACTTCAGTGACTTGTATTTTGTGTTAATCATCCAGCACTGCTGCACCAGCAGCAGCCTTTTCTGTAGCATTCATTTCTTGCTATCCTAGGCTGGCTTTTCTTTGATGGAATAAATGGTGCTCTGTAACAGCAGATAAAGTGAAATGTGTTTGTGTTGGCTTTGCATGACAAGGTTTTGGTAGCTGGGTGTGGCTTCTGCTAGAAGCCGTCCCCATGTCAGGTGAAGCCAGTGGCTGCCAGCTCCAAGACAGACCTCCCTCTGCTCAAGGCTGAGCCCATCAGTGACGGACGGTGGTTGTGCTTCTGTAGTAACATATATGGAGGGGGAGGGGGATGGGATGGGACCAACTGGGCAATTGCAGCTGGAGAGAGGTGTGAGAAGAGTTTTGCAGAAGCTGAGGTCGGTGAAGAAGGAGAGTGAGGAGGTGCCTCAGGCAGTGAAGCAGACATTCTCCCTGCAGCTCTTGGTTAAGACTGTGGTGAGGCAGGCTCTCCCCTCCAGTGCATGGAGGTTAATGGTGAAACACATACTCACCTGCAACCTGTGGAGGACCCCACACCAGATCAGGTGGATGTCCAAAACGTGCTGTGACCCCATGGGAAGCTACTGAAGCAGGCTCCTGGCAGGATCCGTGGACTTCCGGACAGAGGAGCCCAAGCTAGAGCATGTTTTCTGGCAGGACTTGTGACCCTTTGGAGGACCCATGCTGGAGCGACTTCCTGAGGGACTTCACCCCCTGGAAGGGACCCATGCTGGAGCAGTTCATGTAGAACTGTAACCCATGGGAATGACTCACACTGGAGAAGTTTGTGGAAGACTGTCTCCCATGGGAGGGACCCCATGCTGGAGCAGAGCATGGGAGGAAGGAGCAGCAGAGATGACATGTGATGAACTGACCCCAACCTATAGCCATGTGCTGCTGTGTGGCAGGAGGTAATCAGGAGCCTGGAAAGAAGGGAGGGGCGGGGGAAGGTGTTTTTTAAGTTTTGGTTTTAATTTCTCATTATCCTGATTTAATTGGTAAGAAATTAAACTAATTTCCCCAAGTCGAGTCTATTTTGTCCATGATGGTACTTGGTGAGTAATCACTCACTGTCCTTACCTCAGCACGCAAGCCTTTCATTATCTTTTCTCTCCCCTGTGCAGTTGAAAAGGTTTCAAGGTTTAGGGCTGAACCAGCTACTAGACAAATGACAGACGCTCTCTATTAACTCATATCCCTTCCCAAAAGAGAAAAGAAATGGAATAAGGGTGAGAGACTTACATATTGGAAAAGAAAACTAGAACAGCTTTAATGAAAGTAATAATAAAATGGAATATACATAAATATGTGAAAAACTAATATTGATGCCAACCCCCCTGATGACAGTTACATCACCAACACCACTGATGTGGTTGAGCAGGCACTGGAGAAGTCCCAGACTGGGCTCAGCAACAGACAGGAACCCGATTCTGGAACTGGATTCAGGAACATACAGATCGGGGATTGAAGGGAGAATGTACAGAGTCCTCCTCAGATGCTGGCCATTGAAGAAGAAAGCTTGACCCTTGTCATCTCAGCTGTATACTGAGTATGATGTATCTGGGATGGAATCCCTTGTTGATCAGTTTAGGGTCACCTGTCCTGCCTGCTTCTCCCTGCAGGTGCGGCTTTTTACTTTCTGCACCCCTAATGTGGTACACAAGATTTAGCAGTGACCTTGGTTTCTACAGGAGAAAGTAGAAGCAAGAACCTTTCTACACGCTGGTCCTTGGTAGTAACTGTAAATGTCAAGTGTTATCACTTCTAGAAGCAGATATGGTGTGAAAATACGCCATTAATTTCAGACAGTGCAGTTAGTTACAAGAGATTTAGCTAGAAAGTAAAATCACTGAAAGAATTAGTTCTGCTCTAACTCAAACCAGGACAGGAGGGGAGTGATAGAGTGGCTTTTGGTGGACACCTGGCCTCCAGCCAGGGTCAACCCACCACTGTGTTTCAAGATTGTTAG
The DNA here is from genome assembly GCA_025345505.1 of Todiramphus chloris collaris. Classification (NCBI taxonomy): domain Eukaryota; kingdom Metazoa; phylum Chordata; class Aves; order Coraciiformes; family Alcedinidae; genus Todiramphus; species Todiramphus chloris. Next base: position 3,185,274 of record JANVCC010010034.1, on the reverse strand, counting down.
TACATGTAAACTGTAGGTCTGTAAGAGACTTCACCTTGAAGGAATCTAGGAGTCTATCTTAAGTGCTCATTTGAAATTGGCAAGAGGACATTTACTGTAAGTGAAAAGGACACTTAGATCATACTCTCACTGAAGCAGAGTTTTATCTATAGAACAATGATCACAATTTGATACAGCTGTTACCAACACGTGAACACTGAATAGTTTATTTCTAATGGGTTGAGCATATGTTGCATTTAAGTGTATTTTATCTACTACAGCAAGCTTTGAGCTCCTTAGTACTTGAATCTACAAGCAAAACCAGAGTGAATATAATTGAGCCAAAAGAATAAAATCTGTAACGAAAACAGCATTTAACTCCAAACATATCTCTCAATGCTACTATTTTCAGAGTAGAAAATGAAAGTTAGAAACCCTAAGCATGTCTTTAAAGATTTCCTACCCTAAGATATGTGACTTCTATGTTAGACTCTATTTAATGCTGTTTAAAAAAAAAAAATCTGTGCTAATGTGTGGTCTCTTGCCCTGCTTAGTGATGCTTGTGGCATAATTCTCAATCATTACAAATCCAGTGAACAGAGAAAATGTTTCTCTGACAATATGGGAACAGTGCTTGGTCCTATGGACTAAAGTTCTCAGGTAATTGAGTCCAGTCATTGTGCTTTTTGACAGAATGGAGCCACGTTTTAGTTCTCTCTGCAGTACAACTGCAAATCCATTTATCATGTGGCAAGAATACCATTTTATCAAGCACTAGTGCAGTTCTGTTACTGCATCATTGGTGACATAGGGATGTGATGCAGACAAACAATACCTAAGTTAAATATACTTTCGGGAGAAGGAGAAAATCAGATTAAGGAGAAGTCACCTGTGTTACATTAATAGCCTGTAATAAGCACTGGAGACAGTTTGTGGGTTTGGTCTGCTCAACTGATCCTTTAACACAGAAGTTAATTGTTACCCGCTGCATTTCTGTTCTTTCTACCATGGTGGTATTCAGTCCTGTCTCATTTAAACAACAACACTTAATGGGTGTGTTTTCACAGTGGCAGAAACCAGGCACAACACCCAGTTAGAACAGCAAACTGAAATGCACTAGGATTCATTACAGACTTTAGCTTTTGGAGTAGGCTCAATAAAAAGCCAGCTGATCTACTATGGTGAAAGTGAGCAGTTTCTATATGGCCCCATCCTAGAGTGTCTTTAGCATCAGAACTTTCATCCAGTTGAGCAACCTGAGTCCATTCAGGAAAGGATCTAAAAGAATCCAAGAGTTCCCCAGGAGAGAGAGCTGTGCCCTTTTAATAGAAGAGATTTTTATCTACGTTCAGCTATGTCATCTAACTATGTGATTTATAGGACTTCAGAAACTTCCATTTCATAGCACTTTACCCTCCTCAAGAGGCTACAGAAGGAGAGTGGCATCAAACAGGATGGATTTGATTTGCAAGAACTGAGGATTTGCTTGGAAATTTAAACATCTCCTCTAACCTATTTAAGGCTTCTCATCAGCTTTTCAACAGCGATGTAGCTGGTTGATCCAAAACTGAAATTACAGCCAACTGCTACTTCTAAAGGAAAACACTCAAGTTTAAGTAACCAATTAATTTTTTTTTGTAGCCTTACTTTACCTTTAGAGCCTGTTGCTTTGCCCTGATGCCATTTACATTGTAGAGGAAGTTGATGGGATTGTTAAAAAAAAAAAAAATCAAACAAAAAACCAAGCTTAAACTTACTAGTAGTTAAGTGACTGAATATGAGTAACTTGTCATAGTGTTAAGTTTTCCCCAATGTGAGGAAAAACAAAACAAAACAAGCCCAACATAACTTGAAATAACAAGATGCTTCCTGGGTTGTATGTTGCAGCATAGCTTTGCCCTATCCATAGTGCTTTTCATCGTCACTGACAGAACAGGACCCTAGAGACAAAAACTTCTATACATTCTGCAGTTCATAATGCTACAGTCAAACTTATAAGTGTAACACAAGTTAGGTCTGAATTACCTCTGTATCAGCAAGTGCCTTTTGCTTGCCTTCTATAATTTGAGATGGTTTCAGAGGGCCCACGCTTTTCCTTGCTGAGGTTTTGTAATAAGAGAACTGGCATACAGCACTTTTCAACCATAGTTCAAGCACTTTTCTAAAATACAGCATTATTAGCTCAATGATATGGAGGACAGGGGTCAGGCAGACTTGCCCATTTCCCATTTTACATCACTGAAAAAGGCTGGAATAGCCATCAGGGAGCAATTTGCCTTTGTTTTATTTTCAATAAGGGCCCATTTGGGAAGAAAAAAAAATAGAAGATAAAAGTAAACTTCTTAATCATACATGAGATGATGAATCCCTTGTTCCTTACTCATTCAGACTCTGGAGGTTTTCCTTTTGTAGCCAATGCCAGATTCCCCAGCCCCACCTTTACTTTGTAAAGTGAATGATAACAGGATTTTTTTAGCTTTACTCTGTGGCATAGAATTTATCAGTGAGATTAAGTTTTTTCTGTTAGTTCTGGTTGTGGGTGCTAGTTGTATAGTGTACAGAGATAGGGTGGCTGCTTCTTCCAACACTTCTTCTGGCGTACAGTCAAACACAACCCTGCATTGTGCTTGTCTCAATCCTATTTTACTTGCCAACAAAAACAGCAGATTCAGCTGTGTGAGAAAGGTCATTGTAGACCCATGTCTAAGCAACAGGCCTGGACTCCAGGAAGAATGTTGTATGGTATGGGAATATCACTGCCAGTCCCTCCTCTCTAAACAGCATCCTGTCTTTCCAAAGACAAAACATGGGATATACTGCTAGTGGTGTCTGTGAAGGTGTTACTGTTCTACGGCTTTGAGGCCAGGGAAGCCCTATTCTCATCACTTTGGAGGTAGAAAGATAGGAGGAGAAGACCTGTCAATACGGAGTGATGGTGGCACACCTCAAAGAATGAGTTGTGCTATAATCTCAGATTCCCTCCTAGCTCCTTAAAGAAAGCTCTTTCCATAAAGTACGGTTCTCATTTATATTGTATTTCTTATCTCTCTTACTAGCATCTACCTCCCCAAAAGAATACAAAATCTGTACGTAGGCTTAGACAATTGGCTCAGCCAATAGTGAAAGTATTAAACTTTTGTGCATGCATTCACTTTTAATCACATGGCCATCTGGATTAACTACAAGTGCAGCAACACATGGAAGTAAACAAAGCCACATGTGCAAGATTGTAGCTCTTTTTTTTTTCACAGTGACAGCATCACTTTCCAGTCAGTTTTGCTCTATGCTTTAGAGCAGTATGTCATGGCTGATGATATAGATCATGTCTGTTTTCTATTGTGTCCTACTGGCAAGAAGGCTCTGTCCCATTTTTGTGAAGCTGATTTAGCTTGGATACGCAAACCTGAGTTATTGGACGGCAGGACTGGAGCTGTGAGATACACCTGGACAGGAAAGTTTCAGCAACTGGGGAACTCCAACTGAATACTGATATGTGCTGCCTTGGCAAAAGGCATGGCAGGAACAATAAAACCACCCTCTGTCCTCTACCTTCACCTCTCATAGTGTATCAGATCATATTCTAGTTCTCGGTCTTTATCTTCAGCTGATATGTAACACATGCCTAGGATATCCAAAGGATAAAATGAGTTCCACAAAGAGGCAAATACTCTCAGGTGTCTGTGTTGTCCGTGGAATGAATTGCAGTGACTGAGGGCACTCTAGACCATGCACAAGTTTCTTTGGTGTTGACTTCAGGACTGAATAATGTCAATCAAAATTCTATGCACAGAATATAAAATAAATCCTCCCCAGTCATACACATACACACACACACACAATTCTTACTGCAATGAGCTACAAGTACACCCACTTTTCCTGGGGGGAAAGATGAAAGACCAACATGTGACATGCATTACTGGAATGCATCTAGGTACTATGGAGATCAGGGCCTATAAAACTGTCAGCTTTAATTCAGGCCCTTACTATAGGCCATATATTTTTAGCCTACCTCCTAAAGAAATGAGACTTGGCCTGTGTAATCATTAATTTGTCATGCATCAGTCCAATTCTTTCCCTTCACTTCTCTTCTGTTCTGAGTCCTTCCCAGGAACATTTAACTCAGAGGCTGGTTCAACAAAGTGATGTAGCTGGGTTTTTGCTATTTGTTGTTGTTGTTGTTGTCTTTCCCCAGCTATTGCAAGTTTCCTGAATATCTACTCCCACGAAGGTGAAGGAATTCTCTCCATCCATGTCCTGCAGTGGAGGAAAAGCATGCTGAATGAACCCATCATAAGCTTTGGCCAGCGGGCTGCTCCCAAGCAAACAGCACAAGAGTAGCTCTGTACTGACCATGAGATTTAACATCTCTCATCCAGAAGGCATATCACAGCATATGTGCCAAGGAGTCACATTGCTGCAGTGGAAGGAAGCCAATAGGATAAAAGACACCAATCCACAGGCTCATTAATTTTGTTTCTCACAAAACAGGCTGTTTAGCTGGAGATAAGTGCTTGAAAAGCATCACTGCAAACTTCAGATGCTTAAAGAGAAAGAAGCGATCAGACACCACACTTAAACACATAGATTTGATGTGTGAATAGGTCTAGATGCATATTTAAGCTTCTGCTCCAAGAGGCAAAGCATCCATTGTGCTAAGGTCTCCATGATGCTAAGGGTTGTCACTGCAGATCTGTTTGCAAGGCTGGATTCCGAGGGACTTTATTAATGTTCCCACTCGAGTGAACATTTACATTTCTCCTTAACTTAACTCACCTGCCTTCTGCCAAGGTTTACTGAGTGACACCAACAAACAGTTCGGGGCCCTCTCCTTTTATTTTACTACATGGGTAGCACCTGTATGCAGTTTCCATTTCCACTTGGAAGAACACCTGTGTCACTGGGGGTGAACACACAGCCAGGTGCAAAGATAGGTGTTTTTTTTTTCTCCACTGATAGGAAAGCACACCAAAGGCAATCCCCCCATGTCAGTAGGCTTCTCGCAACATTTAGGTATATCTTTGTGTTTAATGTGCGTTATAGCAACGGAACACAGCAGTTTAAAAAAAAATTATATACATATATATATAAAAAATAGATTATATTTCAGCCCTGCAGTGATTATATAGATTACAATAAATATAGTTATATTTCAGGTGTGTTCCCCAGGCAACGCTACAAGTTTGGGGAAAAGTGGCTGGAAAGTTGATTGGCAGAAAAGGACCTGGGGTTGTTGATCAACAGCTGGCTGAACATGAGCCAGCAGTGTGCTCAGGTGGCCAAGATCAACATCCTAATAGCCTGTATCAGAAACAGTGTTTCCAGCAGGAGTAGGGAAGGGGTTGTGCCCCTGTACTCAGCACTGGTGGGGCTGCATGTTGAGTGCTGCAGTGTAAGAGACATTGAGGTGCTGAAGCTGTCCCAGAGAAGTGCAACCAAGATGGTGAGGGGTCTGGAGAACATGTCTTATGAGGAGCAGCAGCAGCAGAAGGAACTGGGTTTGATTAGTCTGGAGAAAAGGAGGCTGAGGGGAGACCTTTATCCCTCTCTACAGCTACCTGAAAGGACGTTGTAGTGAGGTGGACTTGATGATCGTTCCAACAGTAATAATTCATTTATTTTTATGTAATAAATGAAGATTGCTTGAGGACAGGCAATGAAATGGAGAACTATAATTAAACATAAAAAACTATTACCCTTCAGGTTTCCTTTAGGTTATTCATTGCTGTTTTAGGAACTTGGAGCTGGCATTTCAGACACAGCTTCAACTGAGGTTCAGCAATGTGAACGTTTTCATTGACAGCAACCCGAGCTTCACAGCCACAGTGGTGCAGCCAGCTTCAGAAAAGCTGTTTCTCTTAAGACTGCCAAGAAACTGGTGTTTTGAGGTTTTAATTTATTAGTGACAAGAAAGTGATGAACTGTTTTCCCGTGTTTGTTTTATGGGGTTTTTTTTCGGTTGTTGTGGGTTTTTTTTGTGGTTGTTTTTAAACTCGGCTCGGGTCTCGCACCGTTCCCGTTAACACCAAAGACTTACACGCAGCTCCCGCCCGGCCTGGCGCTGGGCGCGTCCGTTTAACGCTGCCGGCCGCGGGAAGCCGCGGCCAGGGAAGAGCCGACGGGCGCCCTGCCGACTCGGCCTTCGCCTCGCGGCCGCCCCGCAGGTGCCACCGGGCCGGGCCGGGCCGTGGGGCGGGCAGCGCGGCCTGGGAGGCGAAACTGCACCGCGCTGCCTCCGCCGCCGCTGCTGCCGATCGGGTCAGTGAGTTGCGCAAGGCCGCCCCGCAAGCCCCCGGCCGGCTCCAGGGTGAGCCACCGAGCGAGCGGGGGGAGCGCGGGGCTGCTCGGCGCAGCGGCGAACGGCGGCAGCGGGGGACTGGCGGCCGCTGGGTCGCCCCGACCGCCTGGAAGGCTCGGCAGTGCTGCTCGGTGGCGACGTAGCTGCGGGGTCTGCCGCGTCCCCCGGCGGGGTCATCCGCGGTCCCGCGCACGTCGCCGCTTCCCCGAGAGCCGCCGCCGACCTGCAAGAGCTCGGCTGCGTCCCTGAACTTCGCCTCCGCAGCCGACCCCGCCGCCGCTGCTGTACGGAAATACGCCGTGTCCGTGCCAGGGAAAGGAGCAGCAGGAGCTGCCGTCTCATCCACAGTCACACGCAGAGGGAGAGGACCCGTCCCGTCTCCGCGAGGAGGAGTAGGAGGAGGAGGAGGCGGCGGCGATCTGTGCGTGAGCGTCTGCCCGCGAGTGGATGGAGGGGTGGCAGCGAAGTCCTGTGGCGCCAGCCGAACCGAAGGCACGGTACGTGGGCTGCTCGGGGCTTGGCTGCTTCTCCTCGTGTCTTGGTTGGCTTGTTCGGGTGTTCAGTTTGTGTTTTGGAAGAGCAGCTGGGGGATCCAGGCAAATGAAGTAAGTGTAATCGGACATAGGCAAAGAAAAATTCCTGGCTCTGTGAGGAGTGCTGTTATTTATACAGAGATTAAATACTAATTTTTTTTTTTTTTTTGTTTTTTTTTTTTTTTTTTTTGGTAGTATAGCTAAATTTAAATCTTCACTCTATAATAAAAAAACCAGTACCAGCAGGAAAAATGTCCAGGTTAAAGTGGTCTAGCTGAAGACTCTTTCAGCCAGAGTTACCTTCAGGACTTCCTGTGAGAAAAATTCCCCAAACCTAAAAAGACAAGAAACAGTTTCTTTCTGTTAAGGAGGTTGTGATAATCCTTAGCCATTTCTGAGATTCAGCCTTGAAGTTTCTTATCCTTTTGCCTTTTCTTTTTTTTTCTTTTACTAGCCATGGATCATATGGCTCTTTGCAGATATAAGGGATTATGAAACTGCTCAGTAGTAATGCCTGCGTCTGTCAGAGAAGTTTCAATATTAAGACATTTTTGAACATGATTTTGAACATAATTGACCGGAGGTATTGTGAATGCCCCCTCCCTGGAGGTGTTCAAGGCCAGGTTGGATAAGGCCATGAGCAACCTGGTCTAGTTGAAAGGCGTCCCTGCCCAGGGCAGGGAGGTTGGATTAGATGATTTCTAAGGTCCCTTCCATTTTAAGACATTCTGTGAATTTTAACACTGTGTTGCAGTCACTTTTGGACATGGGTTTTTGAGATGGCACATGCAGGGGCTGTGCCAAGTAATGTCTCAACTCTGTACAGAGTAATCCAGCCATTTCAAAGGCATGAAACCAGTGACAGCAGAGCATGCTTACCTGTTAGAAGCAACTGATTTTGGCAAGGGTATTTACAACCCATCCAATGCCCATAAACAGAAAAACTCTGACTGATGATGACTTATGTCCGTAACCTTCAGAACAGGCTGCCAGTGCATGGCGTTGGTGCTTGGCTGGTGCTGACCCCCCCCCAGGGAGATCATTATTGTACTACCCTGTTGCTGTTTATACCGGGAGCGAAGAGATGCAGCAACACATAATCAGTAAAGAGAGAGCCAGGAGAGGAAGAAGAAGCAACTTTATTAATTTACAACCCCGTTTTATATACCCCAGCCCCATAGGGCGGTTGGTCAGTGATCACCCATCTCCTAGGGTGATTGGCTAAAGTCCTACAGCACCCATTTCAAAATATTTTTCCAATGTACCATAAACAGAACTTAGCACAACATCAGGTGTTGGTCCAGCTTACGAAAAACATCCTACTGTTTTTCATAACTTGCGTTAGAAAGGCAGGACTCTCACCGAATATTGTGAGAACCTGAGAAAATCCCTCTGCTAGCAGCTTTTCAGCATCCGCACTAGCCCTCCTACCATGCACATGGTTTGTAAAGGGAGGGGGACATAGTGGAGAGCATCAGCTGGTAACAGCTAGTGGGATTATGGCTTGCTTTGTCTAAGTGTATTTGCCATTTATAAATGGGATGTGCATTCTTTAGGGTTTAAAATGTCGTTGACCTTTAATTAATTGCTAATGGCTTAGTCTGTTGTTAGGCTGATGAAAGAGATAACTTGCAACTTGTCTACCTGTGTTAATGACTATTGTGGCAGTATCTCGGGGTGTATGATGTCTCTTGTGAAAATTCCAGATGATGAAGTACTTTTATGCACTAGTTGCAGGTTTACTCAGGGAACATATGGAACAGACTCATCTGGGAACATATGGATTGGCTGGTTGCCAGATTTCCCAACCAGAAGGGACTTCATCTATTGTCTGGTTTGATCTCTTGCTTATTACAGGCTATAAGATTTCACAAGTAAATTCTGTATCACACCCATAACTTCTGTGTGGTCTTTACTTGATGATAAACACGGGCTCCGTCCACAGCAGGAGTTCAAGCATATTTCAAACGGCCTAGTGGCTCACAGGCTTAAGCTCTAAATATGTGAGTAATATCAACTACTTAAAATGTCTGTAATTAGGATGAGAGTTATTTTGGTGTATCAAGACACAATTTTGCATATAATGCTTATTAAAATACATCAGGATAATTATAGTTCTTGTGGCATACATACTGGCAGAGCCTTCTTTTCCTCTTTTCACGAGAATAAAACACTGTTAGGTGCACCTCAAAGTGACTTTGGACTTGCCATTGGAAAGTTCTTTATTCTTTTTGAGTGGTCATGCAAAAAGGATACCCTGGATTCTCTATTTTCCTGAATTTGTCTGTCACACCACAGATTCTGCTGGGGCTTTCTGTGCTACCCTGCTACAGCTTTCTGCAGAAAGAGGGTAACTGCTTTGGGTTTCACCTGGACTTCTCAGCCCTGTGTAGGGTTGGGAAGGTGGGCTGTTTCTGCTATCCCACGGTGTGCTGATGGCCATTGTGGCTTTCTGTTGGATATAGCTTGTAAGATGATTCCCACTATTTTTTCCTTGTTGTATTCAATCTTGTTGTTGAGCATTCATCAAAGCAACTAGGGTGGTGTACCACCACCTCTGTGTGAACAGATAGTTAAGGCTTTTGGAGCATGTCAAAATTATGTAGGACAATGGGTATTACTGTACCCAAGGTTGCTTCTCCAAAGATAGCACAGCTAATTGATGCAGATATGATAGCACGTTCTGTGTTGTAGCTGCAAATTATCTTCTCAAATTCCTCCTTCCACCACTGGTTAGCTGAGGACACTGTGGATACTGACCTTCGGGATACTGCCCAAGACCAGTCTGTTTGTCTGTGGTGGTGGCATGGCAGAGAGGAATGCTGTTTATTTTTGCATCCTCCTTTGACACTGATGGAGTTGAATTAGCTTCAACTGTTTCATGTATGGTTGAAGATGAAAGCGTTAACAACAGCTATGTAAAACAAATACCACAGCATGGTCTCATACTGTTGCAGGGGGCAGCCCTGACTTGTGTGGCAGACATGAGGAGAAAACATGGAAAATAATGGGGAAATCAAGGATACAATTTTCTAGCTTGCTCAGTTGCCTTTTCCCACAGCTGGGGGCCAGTGTGGCATGGGAATAAGTAGAACCTCATGGAGGTAAAAGCCAGTCCTGCTTTGCCAAACTTCTGGCTGCAGCACTAGGTAGAGATGGGCAAGCTCTGATGCTGGCTGTTCTTTTAGCATTACCTTCACACACACTATTTATCCTCTCTGTTAATATGCCTACACTGTTACCAACTCCTCTAACACTAATTGTAATGTGTATGTTCACAATCTCTGCAGAATTGCATTGGAGAACATCAGAAGGAAAATTAGGTGAGAAAGAGAAAGCCACAAAGATAGTGGGGAAGAGAGGAAATCTGGCATGTAGCTGCTGAAGTATGTGGCCTGCTTAAAAGGAAAATCGACATATGTCTGGTCTCTCTCTTCTAACACCTTCCTGCATTTGTATAGATTATTACTTGTTCCTTCTCTGCAGTAGATAGCACTCCTTTCAAGGGTGTGCATAGTATTAGAAACTACATTTGAAAATACAGGTAGCATCTGTGTAACTTGTTCTTTGCAATTAGTTTTTTTCACCAGGTTCCTGGTTCTCTCCCCCCCCCCCAACCTTCTGAATAGATTCATCCTCAGATGAATTGTTGTCTGTCATTGATCGAATGACAGACAATATTACCTTTAAAGATGACTCCAGCTAGCTAGAGCAAACCTAGAAAAACCATGTGGGTATCCTTCGTTTAAAATAGAACATAGATTACAGACCATGGAAAGGTATGTGAGAGTACTGCAAAGGTAGGCACAGCAAATTTCCACTGCTGAGGGGGGCGTCTTTCTGTCCTTCTGGAAGCTGACAGGAAGAAATACTGCTGCTTCAAGACACAGTCTTACAGGGGGGCACAATATTAATGACACTGCGTGGGAAGTTGTGTCACAAAATCAAAGTACCAAAAAATGACCAAAGTGATAATTCAAAGCAGAATGCTTATCAAGGAGTTCTCACCTTACCCATATGTCATCATTTCTGTATCAGTCCTCTTGGTGCTGTGCTGTAGTTATTTCTTACTATGGTACACGCCTTCCCACAGCATAGTGCCTTGTATCTCTCTCTGTTCAGATTACTGAACCTGTTTTCATATGAATATAAAATAACAGGAAGGGAAAAAGAGCTGGTATCTCTCACTTTGTCCTCAGTTAAACTTCATTCAAGACACTGTAGACCAGAATTATTAATTCAAGGTATATTTTGTGTCTTGGAGATGTTGATGATACTTTCAGTTGCAGATTGATACCTCTCCAACTTCCCTTTTTTTGCTGCAGCAACAAAGACAGCAGAGCTTTTAAACAGCCTGTTTTTAAGGCTGACAGCAGTCTCTTTGACTTAATTCAGCTGAATGGACCAGAGTGGCCAAGGGCGATCATTTAATATAACATTCTCAGTTTGTGATGTTGGTGGTGTTTTGAGGGAGGAGGAGGGAGGGAGGTGTTGTTTCTTCCTGAAGACTATCATGACTCTTCCACAGCTCTCCTGGTAAACTCTCAAAATGGGGATTCTTGTTTATGTTAAAAATTCAGGTGTCTTGGTACTTGCTTCCTGAAATTGATGTCTTTAGGGGAAAAATTCAAATAATTTCCTTCCAGAAGTACTAAAAGATTTTGTTTTGGTATTTCTAAGGTGAAATACTTTGTTTTCAAATTTTGTGTTTGAGGTCAGCACTAAGCCCAGCATGAGTCATCTAAGACCAACAGGGTGCTCCTTGGTCTCTTAAGTACCCTTGGTGGCCCCTCTTGGTAGAGCTTCTGAGCAGGGTTGCGTCTCCCATGGGACACGGATCACAGAGGTACTCGCAGATTGATCACTTCCAGAAACTAAATGCTTAGACTCAGACGAAGACCCAAGATGAAACACTTCAGTAAGGTTTTCCTGGTATAAGGATGTGGTATCACATGGGTGGACTTCATGTTGAAAAACCTCCATTTTTGACAGGAGACACATTCATTCAAAATAATTTTACCCAGGGTTTGTTCATTCCCATTGAAGAATCTGAGGAAGAGCGTTTTAAGAGGAGTCAAAAATGGTAACATCCACACAACATTTAATTGTAACAAAACCACATGTTAAATCAGTCTCAGGCACATGTGTTTTTGTCCCGGACTATGTCTACATCCCCAGTTTTGGCACTCCAGCACCCTTCCACGCTTCCTTGTCTTGATCTTTTTTGTGCCTTGATCTCTTGCACTTTCCTGGTTTTCTATTTCACTGGTATTTGCCTCACACTTTTTCTTTCCTTGCTAGCCTTCCCTTTCTGAAATGTAGGTGGTAGAAGGAGTGTATTTGCTGAGATCATCATTCTGCTTTAATGTTTTCCTGTTCTCACTGTTAGACTGTGCACACTAAACTATTCAGGACAAGGATTTCAATTACCCTTCTGTGTTTGTACAGTGACAGAAGTGGATGCTCATGCTTGGACATCAGCATGCACTACTTTAGTTATGGTGATACTGCTTTGATTATGTCAGGAAGATCAGTAAAGGAGATAAACTTCCACATTCCATGTGTGTTTGCTGTATTTCCCCTCATTTATAATTTGTTTTGAATCATGCCTCCTTCTCAGCAGTGTGTTTTACATGAAGAACAAACGAACAAAACCTCTTTGTTATGTAGCGAAATGGCAAACGCAGAGCCTGTTGTGCATTGTAGAGAATGCTTTTCAGTGCCAAAGAAATTTGTACTTCTGAGATATGAAACAGGAATGAAACGGTTTGGCTCAGCATCCTGGACTGACTGATGTCCTTTCTACATCATAACAGAGGTGTGGGCATCTGAGGGTGACAGACGGACTTCCTGAGCTGCCTACATGGGGAATGTTGTAGGGAAACATACACGGAATATAAACTGGTAGCGAAACTGGTAGGAGACACTTATACCATAAGAGCATTTCCCTTGAAGGGGAAGGAATGTCGTCCTAACTGCGGTAATTTGCCTTAAGTGGGGGAATTGTAGACCATGGGGTCTGATGAATGTCACCTAGAAAATTTCTGTCTCCTGGGACCATGGTGGTTTAATTGCTAGCTGCCACCTTTCTACTGTTACTCTTTTTTTAAATTACCAGTGATGTTATTTAGAGTTGACTTGGTGCATGCCCACAAATAGAAAATCTGTTCAGAAATGTCTATCACCTAATGCAAAGTAATGGCTAGTAATATCATCCACACAGTACTCATGGATAAGGCAATTAACAACCTGGTTGCTGAAGCTTAATGAGCCTTGCATTTTCCAGTTAGGTTACGGGAAGCAAGACTGAGAGGTGACCGCCTCATACCTCCTGTGTAGAGGCTGCTCAGCTCTACAAACAGCAGCTATTTAATGAAGCTGAACAAGCTTAGGCCCTGGGTTGTGGTTAGGCTGAAAGCAACTGTGGCGTGTCCATGAGCTTCTGAATTACTCCTCAAGCCAGTTAGATTTTATCTAAACAGGAGTAGAAATAGTGTTTATTTGATGGTGAAAACCACAGCTTGCTTCTGCAATTGCAGTGGGCTGGTGAGAATGGTGGATATGGGTACATCTTCAGGTACAGATAGGCATCTACTTGCTCTCCCTGTGCTCAGAGCTGCAGAGAGAAGCCACATCTAGTTCAGAAGCTGAATAGCTGTGCTAGCATGCAACCCAGCCCCATCTAATGGCTCCTCAGGGTGCACTTCAGAAGTTTCTTGCAGGTGCAGGCAAAATTGTTCTGCCTCTACTCCAGGCTACATGACTGACCTCATATTCACCCTTGTGTGAAAACCAAGTCATACAGCTCTACCTTGTCTGGGAGCATTAGATTGATGTTCTTCTTTGCCTGCAGAAGCTTGTGTAAACATACCCTCCTTTGGCACCATCCCCACTGCGATGTCCCATGCTGACCCCACTTGGAGTTTTTCCAGGCTCCATCAGCACCAATGCACCAAGCAGGTACGCATATGCCTGTGCAGACTGGCCTACTGTTTCCTTATACTACAGATAATCATTAACAATATCAGACTTATTCCTGCTGGTGAAACACAGTGCTTGACATCATGGTATCTCAGAATAAACACAAAAGATGAGAAGTGTATTTGTAAAACAGATCAGTCAAAAATTTGTAACCATTATGGACTGACAAAAAAAGCCATGACATACTTGAAAGAAGCAATGGCAAAAGTGACTACAGCTTATCAGTCTGTAAATTAAGTATTTCCATATTATGAACAAATTTGCCCCTCATAGCTGCCATGGTGATATGCATGAATACCTGCAAGTCTTTTGGCTCATTTGTAATGTTCTTTTTTTTTCATAAAATCATATTCAGGCCTGAACATTGAAGCTATCAGCATAAGGCATCTGTATTAATTTTAAGAGTGTCTTAATTTGTTTCAACAGGCTAAGACTTTTTTTTTTTTTTTGCAAAGGGAAATTACTCTGTAAACTTTTCATTTTTTATTTCCCATTTGTTCCTCAATATCTATCAGACTGATTTTGTGACAGGGAACAGCAAATACATTTTTCCAGATCTTGACAAGTGAAGTAATTTTCACTTCTCCTCATGTCCTTGAGTGTGGTACCAAAAATGAATGTATGCGTTTCTTACCGTGTCTGTCAGAGCGGTTTAAGGAACGTCCTCTTCTTCATTAAAGTCATAATTCTGTGAAGGCTGACCATGAGAGGAGGAGTTAGAGAAGATCGTCTCAACAAGACAGATTTTGCATTCTGTGTAAGCAAGGTTTCCTGCTTACTATGACTTATTTTATATCCAGCTATCCCATGATACCCAGTTTAACCAAAGGGTCTTGGAACCTGGTTTAATTTGTATAGTTTCTGCTCATAATTTCCAGTCATGAAATTTATTATGTAAACAGTTTTAAAACACCATTTCCTAATGAATTCCATTAGAAAAGACAGATACTGGAGCACTGGTAAGAAAAGAGTTTTTTTCGTGAAGATGACTCTAGCCTCTATGTACATGTCTGTGTTTCTGTATCAGGTAAGATAGCCCTGTGAAGTTTGATGGGAAGGCTTTTTTACTTTGCAGCCTGCATGGGTGGGAAACAGCGGGGGGCTTAGAGACAGTGTGTAAAAGAAGCGGTTGCAGTTAGAAGGAAGTCATGGTGGTTACACATATGTAGCCGAAGTAACGTAAGTGAGTCTGCTCTGATGGAGCCAGAACTCAGCACATGCTTTTCTGTGTGTCCATGGTGTGCTTTGAAAGCTCATTCATGGTCTGCAAAGGCAGCTGCTTTATGACAAAAGTGGCCTGAAAAAAAACCCCAAAAAACTGGCCTGGCAAAAGTTTCTGCAATACTTAAACAGGTGTATATCAAGCTGCTTTCCTCTTGTTTTGAAGGCTTGGAATGGCGGAGTTTTGGGAATGCATTTGTGCCCTAGCAGCAATGGCATGGAAGATACAGCGTTGTTGTTCACAGTGAAGTAGTCCTTTCTCAGCTTGCTCAGGGGCTTCATCGGATCATAATGTAACTTCAGCAAGTCTTTGGAAGGATAATATGCATTCAGCTAGGTTCAGTTTGAAAGAAGGTGATGGAGGTTTCTCAACTATGGTTCTTTAAATACTTCTGATTGTAAGTATTAGCATCTAATGCAGTATTTTAATACCAGTGATGAGTTAAAATTAGTTTTTAATCTTTTCACTTTGCTTTTCAGAATTGAAACTGTTCCCTTTTCTTTGTAATTTGCCCCTTAGGACTGAATTTTGCTGTCTGTACTTCCAGTGACTGTGCAAGGAAGTTTTCTTCTGTGCAGCCATGGCTTGTGTAAACCCAAGGGGCAAATTTAGGATAATTTTGAACATTATGCCCATAATAATTATATCAAAAACACATGAAAATTGCAATTCTCATAGCTTTGTGAGGATAGTATTAGGAGAGTTCTCATCATAATTTTTACATTGTTCTTACTTGTGTCTTAACTTTGTGTGAAGAGCTCTTGTGGATGGATTCCATAAAATTGAATGGAATTAAAACTAATTGGCTTCTGTGTAATCCACTGTAAAAATTTGAATAATAAGTTGAAGAAATTGTCTTTTTATAAGTTGTTTTTTTCTCCTGTTGTTGAAAAACTTTGTCACAGAAGTGTTATTTTCCTCTCCCATAATATAAGACTTTTCATAATGGCAAAGGTCATCAATTATATGTGTTTTAAAAACCTGTAAACAATTGAAATAAGAAGTGATGTGATTATTCAACATCATTTATATCTCTAAAGTTTCGTTGATGCAAAAGCAAATTACAAGAACAATTCCAGTGGCTCAGATGAGGATTTTGCTGATATTAGTCATAGTGGGTTTCTGGCCAAGAACTAGGGAAGATGTGAAATGCAGTTTTCAGATTGTAGATCTGAGCATTAAACTTTAAAAATCCCGTATAGAAAACTGAACAAGAAGGTTAGTCAGTAGTGTAACATGCAGTGGAAAATGTCACAGCTTTCAGAAGTTAAATCAATGCATTTTGTCACTCTTGCATCCATTGTGCATGTCTGTAAGACTACATGGTCTAAATTTCTCAGTTTAGGAAGAACTGGGTATTTTTTTGTCATTCCCTGTTATCTCTCAACAGCACAGTTCCATAGTGAGAAAAAGTAAGAGTTGTGTAGGTATGTCTGCTGCTGACCAGCTCTCTATAGAAGAATCTTCATTGGGCCTTCTCTGATTTTATATCTTCTTACCTCTGCTCCTTTTTCCTTTTGAAACAGATCAGCCTTAGTATTCCTATCTGAGAATACACTTAGAAGGGATTAGTTAATGCATGGAAGTCAAGACACTACTGAAATGGATAGCTTTATTTGAAATAATCCTGTGTCCCTGTTTGGAATAGCTTTTAGCTTAATCTATTCAGTATGAGAAGTGTGGGATATGATATCAAGGGAAAAAATACTTATATCTAATCAGGTAGAATTTATGTAGCTACTTCTACTTAAATGTCCATGTTGCTTGACAAAAGTGTTTCACTTAGCTGATCTTAGCTGTTAATCTTTCATTGCCTGCTGCCAATATATGTCTCATTTTTAAGTTGAACATGATGACTAAAACAATTTGTCAGTGTTTTGTTTGCTCACTATTTAATAAAAGAATCCCATGACTATTCAGCTATTTTTTCTTTAAGATGTATGAATCTCTGAAAATATTTTTTTAGCAAGGATTTCCATTTGTGTTTAAGTTCCATAATGGATTACAAATTGACCTGTGAAACAGAAAAGGGAGAGGCGAGAGGCACATACTGTCAGAGATCCATGTGAATTCTCAGCCTTCTCTAGGAGACTCGTCAAGCTTCTATAGGAAAGGAAAAAAAGCCCAATTCCATTATCTTTGAAAATCGTAATTCTTAAATGAAGAGAGGTGAAGCAAGCTTTATATTACCTTAAGCAGAATTTTGGAGCAGAACAGAAATCTTTTCTGCACCCTGTCTGCTTACAGGAATACATTTGCTGGTGCCAGACTGAGACCTGGCTTTGGTTACTGATTGCAACTATCCACTCATGCTAGATTAAGCAGTTGAATACATGCCCAAAAAAGCCTAGGGTTATTTGAGTAAGTAGATAGAGTCATGCAGCCATGATTGAATTTGGATCTGTTGTGAGAGCACTTTTGCTCTTCATGTCCTCTCTCCCACTTTGCTGGGGACAGATGGAGTGTGGGTGCAGCATACAGGCACTTGGCTGCTGGGCAGGGTCAGCCCACCAGAATGCTGTTGAAAGGTATTGAGAACAAGAGCACTGGGCAGGTAATAGGATTGGTCTCCCAGGAGCGTGCTACTCTCTTTGCTGATGTGTTTTTCCTAATGGGGAAGAAAGCGGTATGGATGATCACTTCATTTGGGCAAGGTAGAAGGCTTATAGTTCTTCCTCATATACAGATGAGAAAGCCATTAGCTGGATATAGGAGGCATGTGGGGATTTTTTGACTCCTGTCCTGTGATCCAGCACAATGTAGGATCTTGCTGATCTCAGCAGCACCTGGAAGTCACCCTGGGAATGCAGAGGCAAACAAAGGCTTTGATTTTCTTTGTTCTAAGTGCTACCAGTAAATGCAAGCTAAAACCTGTTTCTGTTCTGAGAAGGGAGGTAGTGGATGTCAAGTAGTTAAATAAATGAGTTAATCTGAATGTTGTCCTACATAGCGTATGTGTTTCCTAATGAGGAATAACTAAATTGTCCCTTTTGTGTTTACTGCAGTCGCACTTATTATTTACAAATGCTGCAGCAATTTTGAGTGACTGTGGTTATTTAATCAACTCAGTTTTTGTTTTCCCTGTTACAAATTTGCTCAGATGGCAAAAAGCAAAGAGGCTTCATTAATGTATCTCCTATGAGGCTGCAGTGAAAGTGACTGTCTTGGGCTGCATTAGCAATCTCTTTAAGTGACATCAGTTTTCCTTGGTTTTTCAATGGGAAATTTAAGTTTAGCTGGTTTGGTCATTTTAACTCCATAAAGCATCTGACATTGTCCCCAGTCCTAAAACCAGAGTTGCTATCATTAGCCAGAGGCATTTCCTACTGAAAGTTTTGTGCCACAGTAGATGAAGATTACCAAGTAGAAATACTAGTTAAAAATGACACAATAGGGTCTGCTTTGTCAGATAAGGGAAGTCTTATAAGTTGAAGCCTTGTGTGCTTTTTCCTTTAAGAATATACTAAACCAAGAGGTAATAATTTGGTTAGATCACATGCCAGGTGTCCCCAGACTTGACTTTCTGACATTGGTGTCACTGAAGCCTAACGAAAATGGCTTCATTTTAAACCAAGGTCTTAAATGCATTTTTTAGGCAACTCTTTGAGCCTTGCTCCTTCATTGAGTGATATTTATCTTTTAGCATATTGTTATGAGACTCTTGGGTGCTCACTGGACACACCAGTGTCTTTTCTTTCAACAGACTTTCTTTTTCCCTTGGTTCTGTGTATTTTCCATATATGTTTGTATATGCTCAAGGACAGATCTGTTTTGTTTTAAAAGAAAACTTTGTCTTCAGGCAGGAGGGGCACTGCAGTGAGCTGTTACAGATGGCCCAGGGTGACTGTGTAGCATGGCTGGGCTGTGAGTAGTACCTCTTCCACCATCAGGATGTGCTGGTGCATGTCCAGAGACTAAGACTAAGACTGCAGAGCACAGGGAAAAGCAACTCTGTCCTGGTCTGCAGACACAGTCTGTTTTGTGTTCTTTGTGGTCCCAACCCTCGCCTTCCCTCTTATTTTAAGTGACCCATCGAGTTGCCACTAAGAAGTAACAGTTAAAGCTGTCTCTCTTTTCTTAGCATATATGCCTCAGTTATTTCCTCGTTAGCACACCCCTCTAAGGCTTTCTCAATGAGGGCCTCCAAAAAGGTGAACACAAAGAATAGACCACTTATCTTTTCCTTTGTATGTGAGTTTGGCTGTTATTTTTGCTTCTTGTCTGCTGTCAAGTTTGTCAAACTCATAACCAACCTCCTGCTCAATTCTATTGTAATCTCCTGCTCAGTTGTAATGCATACCGAGAACAGTGTTTTTAATTCTTCCTCTATGTTATCTGTGGCTGTTGATTTTCTTTCTGACCCTGTTATGCAAGCAATTAGCTGTAGGTTGCTCTAACCTTGTTCTTCCCTATGTCCATAGCCGTCCTTGACATGGATTTGTCACCTCCTCTTTGAATGCATCCATGAAACCACATTAAAATTCTTTTCAAAGTCCCACACAACTTTAGCTCCTTGATACCTGTCTTCTGCAGTATGCTACAGCCATTTCTGTCATCTGTTTGACCATTTGGGCCTGCCTCATTACATTGTATGACTGAATCTCTTGTAATCATGTCTTTGTTTTCCCATATGTGGGAAACTATTTATGACTTTGCCCTCAGAAGGTTCCCGTCTCCCCTCCACCAGGCCCTTCTGGAAGAAAAATGACTGCCACAATATGCTTACAGGGAAATTTGCTGACTGATAATGACTGTCCATTTAGTCCGTTGTTCTCTCACCCAATGACCACCCGCCCCCTACCCCAAGAAGGGGAACTCGGAAAAGGAAGGGAGACCTGTGGATTGAAATTGAAACAGATCTAATAAAATAATAATAAAAAGCTAACATCAATACTAACACTAGTATTAAGTGCACAAAGTAGTAGTTGCAAGCTGCGCACTCCCAGTAGTAAATGCTAGATGTCAGGCTCTACAAGCACCACAGCTCCAGCAAAAGTACAGCAGTCACAGCAAACAGGTGAAGAAGCCTTGGGAGCACAATGATGGAGAAGACCCTTCAGGACTGGCAATCACTGAGGAGAAGAGACCATCCCCACCAATTTTCCAATTTATAGTGAGTGTGGTATTTATGGTACGGAATACTTATGTTCGCCAGCTTCGGTCAGCTGTCCTGGCTTTCACTTCTCCTGGCTTTAGCACCTGGATAACTCAAAACTGCTAAAGACCTTGACTACTTGCAGTATCCCTTGACTTTAGTTTGAACTGTGGATCCCAGACAACTTCTAGAGCTACACCTTTATCAGAGCATAATAATGGTCAAGCAGAGATCAAGGGTTTTCTAAATGAAGCAGAGGAGCATACGCTTATTTTTTAACTAGGCAGGTTGCAATAGAGCCATACGTGACAAATCTAAGAATTTCGTCAGCAAATCTTCTTTGCAGTGTCCTTGCATCTGTGTAAAGACCAGTTTGTGGCTGGAGTTAGCTACATCACAGCAGCTGTAAGTTATGATACAAATAGACCAATACGTCCCAGCTCATTAAATGAGTAGTTTTTTGTGTTGTGTGATCCAGGTGGCCTGTTAAGCAAAACCTGAAACTCCTTCCCTTTTGTGTTTGTTCATTTTTTAATATCACGTTGAAGCAGCCACCAGAGAGCCTAGCACCAGAGACAGTGCAGGCTTTTAAAGTGGGATAGAAGATCTTGATCAGAAAAAGTCATACAAAATTTTAATTACTGTAGGAAGAGATTGTTTGAACAGAACTGCCTTAATTTTTAAGAAAAGTTAAATTTTGAATCTTTCTGATCTTTCCCACGATTTGTTGTGGCTTTATATATATAGACATGTTGTTGTAAGCAAAAGAAGGCAGGCATTTCTCCCCTAACCTGTGGTGTATAAACTTTTTTAGGCTTCTCTCCCTTCCTCTCTCTGTGCCGAAGGAAATTACCAGGACTGAATCTAAGCCTTTGCAAATTTTCATTCTAATACACAAAAAATAACAATGGATATTTTTCCTTTCTGACCTCTACCAATTCTGAAACTGAACCTTCCTTGTAGAAAAGGGCTTTGGATCAGACACATGTGGTTTCATCCCGAAGGGAATTGGAGGACAGGGTGGCATGGAAGCAGGAGCAGCCAACATGAACTGTACTCAATCAAAATTCAGGTGGAAAGCAAGGCTCTATCTAGAGATGCTGGATTTGACTGTGTAACATTTGTTGCACAAAGGATTTTAGGGGGATCCTATGCTAACATTTGATTATGGTGTTTGGAGCACAATGCAGGATGGTACATGGTACTTTGAGGTGAAGCCAATGAAAGTGATGGCACATCATCCTTGTAAGTTGACAGAGCCCTGCTACTGTGTAAACTAACTTGCTTTTACACTTCTGTTGTACCGAATATTGCTGCTTTGTCAAGTGTAGCCTCTGGAGAGAGCAGGATCAGCCTAGCAGTTCAAAGCGGAAACTTGGCATCCAGGGCTTCCTATTCCTGACACTGACGTTCATTCTCTTTCAAGCTGGAGAAAGACAGGCTGTACTTCTTCCCACCTCATTTTTTTTCATTTGTAAATTGAGAATGACTGCCTTTAAATAATGATTTGAGTAATATTTTAGTATTGATACCCTGTACTAGAAAGGCATGGTAGGTTTGCATGACACATATAACTTCAGTAGACTGACAATAGCACTGTTGGTTGTCTCTGATGGTTGAAGGACCAGATTCCTTCAGGATATCTTCTAAAGTTGTATCAGGTAGGCTGATTTACTTCAGGTAGCCTGCATGACACATTTGTTGGTAGATTACTATCTCTTTCATCAGTGATCACCAATTGCTAGATTTTCCTTAACAATAACCAAAGGAAATACTGATTCCTCTTTTCTCTAGCTTTGTGTTTTACTTCCCTGTGCTGAAGCAATTGTATGGTTCATTCTGCTTCCAGTCTGTTTTACTGTTTTAGGTAAAATTATTGTGATCAAAACTTTACTTGAAAAAGGAGTTTGAAAAGGTCATTAACAAGGACAGAATGGCATTTCTTGATTTTTAAATTTGCCAGCCCTCAGTTTATTTTCATATTCTTAACAAGTGTTTTCTCTCTTCCAGAAAAAGCTTTGCTTTTTTTCCCTCTGAATTCTGGTTTGTCTTTTGTAATTGATGAGTTGTTTCTGGTTAGTTACCATTTCATTGTCTTTTTCCTCTGTGTGTCTTGTTTTGTTGCCTGTTTGCTTTACTGCTTCCCATTATCTTCGTCTTCTATCCTTTGTGGTGTCCCTATCCACACCTCTCAGGGCTTCGTAGCGTCAGCTGTGGCCAGCATCTCTCTCACTTCTAACTCCAGTAATCCCTGTTGGCTAGGCTCACGTTAGAATGAAAGGCTGTCTGCAGAGCCTTCACACTGCATTTTTCATGCTGACAATGAGGTTCTTCAGACGAATGCGGCGCTCACCCGTAACGTCAACTGCATATACGATAAGTAAGAGGAGACAGCACTGTGGTCTTAATGTCTTGGATCCTTGTATGGAGAGTTCCGTAGCAATATATGAAGGCTACTAAATTATACCCAGAAAAATAAATAAATGAAAGTTAAAAGAGCCTATCATTTATCTCTGTTTTTTAGCTAAAATGAGTCAACAAGTCTTTGAAGGTTCAGGAAAATCTAATGGTGAATATTTGAGGTAGCTGCTGCTAATGCTTTTCCTCTTTTAACGAATCCAAGATGCTTGCAGAAGGTCTGGATGTGTTTTTAGGGTTCAGTGTAAGCACTCTGTCAGAACATACTGGCAAGATGGAAACCTACTTTAAAACATTTCAGCGCTTTTTTGTAGTGTATGCTAGTGCCTTATCATATCAGAAACAGTGCAATAAGCAGAACTTCCTATCCATTGGGGAAGATAATTGTTTTCTATAGCTGTCTGCTTCTGGTAAAATCCAGTTATGGATATGTGTACCTTTCGAAACTGAGGACTAGAAATATAAATACAATATGTTCTTCATTTAATATGGTCATGGATCCAGGCTACCCTCTACAGAGAATTCGCTATTACGTATGTAGAACTCCAGCCATCTCCAGCAGGTCTGTTCACTGTAACAACGGAAAAGACTGTGTTACAACGGACTAGGGATTTGGTCAGTTGGAGAGGAAGCCTGTAGATAAAGGAAAGCTCTCCTGGCAGACCTGCTTTTTGTCAAGAGGAACATGTTCCTGGACAGATGCTTGGACGTGCTACCTCCACCCCAAGCTGCTGGTGGGCTCCAGGGGTAGATATTTGTGGCTTTTTAGTTGAGGGGAGGAATGTTGCAGCTAACCAAGCAATGATACCTCTTCTCTAAAGCTGTCATGAGCATACACTGAATCCTTATATGGGAGGATTAGGCTTTTGATTAGCAGGTTAAAATATTTTCTCTCAGGACATGTGCAAGGTTATCTTCACATGGACGTGCTGTTAAATTCTTAATCGCATTGCAGCAAGCAAATGGAAAGATAGGTGCAATATTTGGCATGTTTTCAAGGCCAATTATTTTCTTACTGCATTTCAAATATGAACTTTTAAAGGATGAGCTTTTAAGTAGCAAACTGATTCTTGAATCTCAGCCTTACATGCCTCTCGCCTTGTGCCACCATCATAATGCATACTTCAGTACAGAGGGCACAAAAGCAGAATGTTGTGCTTTAGCAGGTGTGATTGAAAATACATGCGGTCCTATTCTGCTCTGATGCAGCTTGGCTAAAGGTCATTCACCAGAAATTGTCGAAATACATGACTAATTGCAAAAAGGGAGATAAAAATACTATTTGGAAGTGGTATTCGGTTGTTTCAAGTTATTTACAGGAGCAAGAATAACATGTATAAATCCAAGACTTTACAATTGTAAATAAGCATGTGATGATGTTTGTTTGCATCTGATGATGGATCTCTGACATAAAGTTTGTAGTAGATCTACTAAGAACCAAAGGCAGAATAATTAGCCTTGCACCACATGCAGAGGTAAAAATAATTGCATGCTTGTGTTGACTGTTCTGCCAGTAGCAGGAATAGAGCCATTTCATTATGCTGTAGGAGCTGGATGAAGAACCAGTGCTTCTTTTTTATGCTGAGTAAACAGTTTTTCCAGAACTGTTACTGTTTTCATGGGAAGTTAAGTACATGGCTTCTCTACATTCCACATCATGTAAATACAATACCACTGGTAGAAGCTATAAATCAGTTCTGAACAGTCATTAGTACATGGAAGAATTTAAGGAGAGTTAGGTTAGCTTGTTGCATTAAGCCTGCACTCCTCTAGGCACATTTGTCACTCTGTGGAATACATTTAACAATGAGCATAAGACCATACTAATACTAATGCATCTGGGGGAAATCAATAATGGAAGTTGCTGTCAGCTGTTAGATGTTGTTATTTAGGAAAGACAAGTTTATATCATATTAAAGATTTTTTTAGTGTTATGCAATAATATAGGGTTGTTTATAAGTGTACCTGAGGATGTTGTGCTGTTGCCAGCAGCATTTTCTTGGCTAAAAAAAAAAAATTTCTTCCTGTATCTTAATGTTTTATGGTTTGTTTCACTTTATCAGTACTACTGGTAGCTCTCCAGACACTACACTCCATCCAGAAGAAGCAGCCAAAGTGAAGCTGTGCCAAACCACAACTAATGCAGTGTTGGCTTGTTCAGTTTTCTTACAGGTACAGCTTATAGCATTTAGCAAGTAGTCATTCACTGGCATTCACAGCAGTGGCTGAGTTTCTCAGTATATGTTGCTGAAATAAGAAAAACGAGGAAGGGACAAAAGCAAAGTCTTGGACCTTATTACTATGTATGTCTTAGATATGACATGATCCTGAATCTACTTCATGATTTTGGGTCTGTTCTGCATTTGTAAGAAAAGAGAGATTTTGTAACTTTCTTTACTAGTTTCTTTTAAAAAAAAAAGAATTGCATTTTCCTTGCTTTTGGTAAGATGATGTCTCTTGTAACCGTGGGGGAAAAAAAACCCCACATTGCTCTCTTAAGTCATATTTTATGTTCCCCATATGTTGCCCTGCTGTCAAAAAATCAGTAGGATATGAGTGTAGATCAAGGGCAGCATATAGTAAATTCTTTTTGTTATTTTTAATAATAAAAATATTTCTTGAAGAAAGAGGGACAGGTTTTGCCACAGTTTGTGAAATTAATCGCAATATTTGTATGTTCCCGTTTGAGCATTTAGTATCCATGGTTTGTTGTTTTTTATTTATACAAAGCTGGCTGATTTCATTTAAGGAAGGGAGGAGATGCGCTAAAAACAGATACATGGAATTGAGAAAAGTACCTCTAACTAAAAGTACAACACTTAATTCACAGACAGCCTGCATCTTTGTAATCACTCTGACAAGTGCTAAATGACAATGTGTTATATCCACTTTTCACATAAGGGATTATGCAGAGATGTATCAAAGGTGACTCTAGTCCAGCAGTTGTTCAGAAAGTAGCAAAACATATGGGAATAGTTAAAAACTCCATCTCCAAGCAGTGTGAATTAATTTTCTTTTTAACCTCTACTCAATATTAACATTGTAAATTGATGCTGATTTTCTTTTTTTTGTTGTTGTTGTTACTGTTCCTCCCTTTTTTTGATATTTAAGTGTTCAACCTTAGTTAAAGAATAAAATAACTAATCAAAGCCAATAGTGTTAAATGCTTTATGCTGTTTATAAAATAATTTATCTTAAATCTGGAAGTAATGTGGTATTCTTGCATCCTAGGACAGGACTGTAGGTGGGGCAAAACCAAGCCTGGACAACTGATTTTGTCACAAAAGATAGCTGATTTGCAGGTACATCTTTTGGAAAGGTTGTCTCTGTTTTCGCTAGATTGAAGGAAGAGTAAGTAGACAGATTTCCTCTCAGTTTTCTAGGGTTCCACTAGAAGCTGCAGTGTGCGTATATTTATATACACACACACAAATATATTTATTTTTAGAACATACACTAAAATACTTCAAGCTGATTTACAGCATGTCTGTGTATTGAAAAACAACTGTGCAAGAGGGAATATTCTTGGTTTCCCATAAAGTCCTGGTCTTCATTCAGCTTTTTCAGGGGGGAACAGAGGAAGTAGCTTGACAGGAGATAGCCGCAGATTTTTAGTATGTGCTACCAAAAAACTATGGAATTCCATTTACGTGGAGACACAGTGCTTAAAGGAGAAAAAAAAGGATGTATTTTGTGTCTCCTCACCTTCTATGTGTAAAAATAGTTTTATTATGTATTTGGAGTGTAGATGTCTCATAAATACTTTTGCAGTGACAAAGCTGTGTCTTCCTATGTGAAAAGAGAAACTGAGTGCATCAACTGAGTGCATTGACATATTTCCCTGTCATTTGTGCATCTTTTTAATGGTCTGAAATCCATACTGGAAGCCTTGCATGTCAGCCCTAGGTCTGGGTAATTTAAGTCTTGCCTTAACTCCATTTTTCCTGAAAGCACTAATATTTGTCATTATTGTAACAAGGGGCAGAATCTTTCAGTTGTGTTAAAAATCTTCTGGCTTTCACATGTAGCTTTTGAAAAAGAAGGGGGGTGGGGAGATGGGGTAATTTTAACATAAAAAGATTTGTCAGTGTTCTTTCTGTGTTTGCAGATGCTGCTCCTCATTGCAATTACTGAGACATGGTGGGATAGCTCTCATGACTGGAAAACTGTCATGGATGGCTATGTCCTTTTTAGGAAAGACAGGCTGGCAAGGCGAGGTGGTGGAGTTGCCCTTTATGTGAGGGAGCAACTGGAATGTATTGAGCTCTCCCTGGGAGGCAATGAAGTGCAAGTTGAAAGCTCGTGAGTAAGGATTAAGACATTATTGTGGGTGTTTACTACAGGCCACCAGATCAGGATGAGGAAGCTGACAAGCCTTCTGCAAGCACCTGGAAGTTGCCTTACAATCACAGGCTCTGGTTGTCGTGGGGGACTTCAATTACCCCAATGTTTGCTGGAAAAGCTACGCAGACAGGCATACACAGTCCAGTAGGTTCCTCCAGTGCATTGACAATAACTTCTTGATGCGAGTGGTGGAGGAACCGACAGGGAGAGGAGTACTGCTGGACCTTGTACTAATAAACAAAGAGGGGCTGGTTGAGGATGTGAAAGGAGGGGGCACCCTTGGCTGCAGTGACCATGAGATGGTGGAGGTCAGGGTCACATGTGGCAGACACAGGGCCACAAGCAGGATTGCT
Source organism: Todiramphus chloris collaris (assembly GCA_025345505.1). Taxonomy (NCBI): domain Eukaryota; kingdom Metazoa; phylum Chordata; class Aves; order Coraciiformes; family Alcedinidae; genus Todiramphus; species Todiramphus chloris. Next base: position 3,158,054 of record JANVCC010010034.1, on the reverse strand, counting down.
ACCCTCGGCTTCAGGAGAGATAACTTTGGACTCTTCAGGGAACTGCTTGAAAAAGTCCCATGGGACAGGGCTCTAGATGGTAAGGGGGCCCAAGCAATCTGGCTAATATTCAAGTACCTTTTCCTTCAGGCTCAAGATCAGGCCATCCCAAAGAGTAAGAAATCAAGTAAGAGAACTAGGAGACCTGCATGGTTGGGCAGGGAGCTAATGAATAAACTTAAGTGGAAGAAGGAAGTATATAGAACATGGAAGGAGGGACTGACCACTTGGGAAGGGTACAAAGGGGATGTCAGAGAGTGCAGGGATGCAACAAGAAAAGCTAAGGCCTCCTTAGAACTAAACCAGGCAAGGGAGGTCAAGGACAACAAGAAAGGCTTTTTCAAGTATTTTCGAGGTAAAAGGAAGGCTAGAGGAAGTATGGGCCTGCTGCTGAATGAAGTGGGTGCTTTGGTGACTGAGGATAGAGATAAGGTGGAGTTACTGAATGCCACCTTTGCCTCGGTCTTTACTGCTAAGGCCAGCTCCCAGGGGTTCCAGTCCTGTAAGACCACAGAGGAAGTCTGGAGGAAGGAAGATTTTGTCTCATTTGAGAACGATTGGGTTAGAGAGCAGTTAAACAAACTGAACATCCACAAGTCCATGGGCCCTGGTGGGATGTATCTCTGAGTGCTGAATGGCAAAGGTCATTGCTAGGCCACTCTCCGTAATCTTCAAGAAGTCTTGGAGAACAGGAGAGGTGCCTGAGGACTGGAGGAAGGCCGCTGTCATCCCAGTCTTGAAAAAGGGCAAGGAGGAGGGCTGAGTAACTACAGGCTGGTCAGCCTCACCTCCTGGAAAAGTAATGGAGCAGCTTCTTCTTGCCACCATCTCAAAACATATTGAGGGAAGGAGGCTTATCACGAGTAGTCAGCGTGGATTCAACAAAGGGAAGTCATGCTTGATTAATCTGATAGCCTTTTATGATGGCACAACTAGATGGATAGATGAGGAGAGGGCAGTGGATGTGGTGTATCTCGACTTCACCAAAGCTTTCAATACTGTCTCCCATTATATCCTCACAGCCAAGCTTAAGAAGTATGGCTTGGATGGTTGTGTGGTGAGAGGGATTGGAAACTGTCTGAAGAACAGAGCCCAGAGAGTTGTGGTCAGTGGGGCAGAGTCTAGTTGGGGTCTGTGGGTAGTGGTGTTCCTCAGGGGTCGGTCCTGGGTCCAGTGTTGTTTGATATATTCATCAATGACCTGGACGAAGAGATAGAGCGTACCCTCAGCAAGTTTGCTGATGATACAAAACTGGGAGGTGTGGCTGACATGCCAGAAGGCTGTGCTGCCATCCAGCATAACCTAGACAGGCTGGAGAGCTGGGTGGGGAGAAATCTAAAAAAGTTAAATAAGGGCAAGTGTAAAGTACTGCATCTGGGGAAAAGCAACCCCATGTATCAGTACAAGTTGGGGGCTGATCTGTTGGAGAGCAGCTCTGGGGAAAAAGATCTGGGAGTCAAGGTGGACAAGAGGATGACCATGAGTCAACAATGCGCCCTCGCGGCCAAGAAAGTCTGGGGTGCGTTAAGAAGAGCATGGCCAGCAGGTCGAGGAAGGTTCTCCTCCCCCTCTACTCTGGGCACCCCAGTAAAAGACAGGGAGCTACTGGAGAGAATCCAGTGCAGAGCCACTAAGATGATTAAGGGAGTGGAGCATCTCCCTTATGAGGAGAGGCTGAGAGAGCTGGGTCTCTTTAGCCTGGAGAAAAGGAGACTGAGGGGTGACCTTATTGATGTCTATAAACATTTAAAGGGCAAGTGTTGGGAGGATGAAGCCAGGCTCTTCTCAGTGACATCCAGTGATAGGACAAGGGGTAAGGGGTACAAGCTGGAGCATAGGAGGTTTTGGGTAAACCATCAGTAAAAACTTTTTCACAGTGAGGGTGGCAGAGCACTAGAACAGGCTGTCCAGAGAGGTTGTGGAGTCTCCTTCTCTGGAGACATTGAAAACCCACATAGATGCGTTCCTGTGTGACCTGATCTAGATGATCCTGCTCTGTCAGGGGGGTTGGACTAGGTGATCTTTCAAGGTCCCTTCCAACCCCTAACATTCTGTGATTCTGTGCTTTTCCTGTGTGATGAGTTCAGGCAGTTAAGCATCTCTGAGCCCAGCTCATTCCTTCCAAACATGTCTGTAAGATATTAACTAAGCAACAACGAGGATTTACAGGAATTGCCATGTTAGAAACACTCTGTCAGCAGCAAGCCTGACATGAGGCCAGTCATTCCTCTTCCTGTTCCTCCAGCTGTGTCCTCCTGTAACATGACCTGTGTTAAGGTCATGTATTAAACTGAAATAAGGTGAGCAGAAAATGTAGAAGCTGCAAGTTTCTGGATGTTTTTAATCATTTATAGGGCGAATGATTAAAACCAGCCTTGGAAAAGACAGGATGGTAGAGACCTGTCCTCCCACTCCTGTGCTGACCAGAACATTCTGTGATGGAACACGGTGAGGTGAGAAAGAAAGAAATGGTCTGTGTTGCAGTAGTCACAGTGTCAGAGATTTAATTTTTCCTAGGAAACTATCCCTCTTATTTGGAAGCTTATGGAAAAGATATTTTTTCCAGAAAAAAACCCCATGGATACCAAGTGAACTGATAACCTAGTATCTTGCCCTTTTCCTAGAAATAGATGGAGTGAAAATGTTTTTAAAATGTTTTATAAGTGTTTGCAAACCTCTGCTTGCTTAGTTGACTTGATTGAGCTCCATCATTCTTAGATACCACCATTTGTAGCTCTTCCATGTAGAGCATTTATCAGAAAGGGGAGGAGAGAATAGCTGGTTGAAGAAAAGAGGGGAAGAGGAGATACTCTGCAAATGAGAATTACAGCACACAGGCTCAAAGTTTAAGCTTGTGATGCAGGAGTGAACAGAGAAAATAGAGGGTTCAAAAACTGTGTATATCTAAAAGGAAAAGATGAAACACACTGAATTCCACTGAGGAAAAGCCACTTCACCCCCTCAAAAAAAAAAAAAAAAGAGTATAGCCAGGAGGAGGATTGAGAAATGCCAAGGTGATATAATAAAATTACTTTTCTCTTTCTGATTTAAAGAAAGAAGTGATTTACAACATGTGTTGTTACAAAGATGACTTTAAACTTGGAATTATTTTAAGAATTCTTGAACATTAAATGAAGAGCAGGGAATATGTTGATAGAATGGGACCAGAGATGATTGTAGCTGTTTTGTGAGCTTTCTTTCTGGGTGTGTAGAAACTAGGCTCATGAGTCCCCAAGTAATCCTAGTCTTCCTACTTATTAGTCCTGGTGCCCCCTAATCCTGAGTATGCATTGTTGATAGTAGTTTGGCTTGGTTTTAAGTACCTCCCCCTTACTGTGTGCTGTAGGGGAAAGTTCTGCCAGTGCTCAGTTCTCTTCTCTGCAGGAGATGAAACTCTCATCACTTGATTTATGCTCATCTGCTGGGTAGGGTGTTGCACAGAGCAACTGTGTTTCACTATCCTTTTGAATTGAAGGAAAATAACAGAGTTCTATATACTGTGTTGTGAGAGATACACTTGCTGTCTGGGACAGAGAATGCTGCATTTGTCTTTTGCCTTTTTAATAGCATTTTTTTTGTCCCTGTGGTTTTTCTAATGGACTCAGGCGTCTAATCCTTTCAGCTGAAAGAAAAATTGCATCATTAATGACTAACAAGGAGATAGGGCCCTGTATGCACAAGTGAGGACCTTGAGAATATCATGGAAGGCAGCTGTAAATGCACAGATGATTGTGGCTTTACTAAAAGGACGAAAAGTCTGTAAAGTCAGAAATCAAAGTTTTAAAGTATTTAATGAAATAGAACAAGATTGCAGCTAACTTCTGCTCCTCTTACCATGTATGTAATTATCCCAGAGATATTTGGTTGTAGTTTGTTTGGGTGGTTGGTTTTGTTTGTTGTTTTTTGATTGGTGGGGGTTTTGTTGTTGTTGTTGTGTTTTGTTGGGTGTATTTGTATTTGTTCTTTTAAACCCTCTCTATATGAAAGAAAATGGATTATATACAGCCTACCAAGATATAGCAGAGAAAACAGGAAGCTGCTTCTGGAAATGCAAAGTGGTTTGGTTTTTTTCCTGCATTCTAAGCTTTGAAATCTCCTTGCAAACTTTTCATACTAATTGTGTCAAGATTCTGTGAAAGTAACTACAGGAGCTTTAAAAGACATAAATCACAGTTTCTGTTAGCAGCAGAATTTGAAAGTTTAGAGATGAAGATCACACAGAGAAATAAGTGATGTGTAAGCCTATGTAAATTTGACTTCATATTATGATCTAATTATTGTCTGTGTTTTGTTAAAGACTTCATTACACTGTGTTTGCTTATGGAAGATGCATAACTGCAAAAGTACATTTCTAAATACTCAAAATTTGTGAGGCGGGTATGGAAACAAACTTGATGTACTGATTTTTTTACTTCAGAATCTTCATGGAGTTGTAAGTGCTCTCTTACTGATTCTGTTTAATATGGGCAGGAAATGCTTTCCCTGTAGACATTAATGAAAGCTTAAACTAAAATTCTCAAGATGCTTTTTAAGTTTTGAGGTGTCCTTTGTCTCCTGGTATTTGGTAACCACCTCATCTGCTCAGAATTACAAAGTGCTCCCACTTTACGTGCTACGTTCCTGAAGCTCATGTGAAAGGACTGGAGAAGACACATGCCTGAAGTGTTGGGCATATATTAGATGCTCTCCCAGTAGAAAATGGTACTTCTAGGTAAGAGAGGATGTGTTTGAATTTGTACAGTGAGCAGTTACCTAGGTGTTCACAACATAAATGAGAACTCTTTGTTTAGCCCTGTAATAATCTTGAGAAAACGGTGTCCGAAGTTACAGAAAACTAAGTGAAGGAGGTTTTTGTGCAGTGTTAGTGGGGGTATATGGCTGTAAACTCATATGCAGATACAAACTCAATGCTTCCAAGTTTGGGATTGTCAGAAAAGTCTTCTGGATACATTGTTCTCAGCTTTGTTAAATAAGCGGATGCTTTAATACTGAACCACTTAAAGATTTGTGTGAGTGCTTGGAATTCAGTTAGTGGAAGAGGCAGCCTCCAAAAGGCAGCTCGTGTCCACAGTGATGTCTCAAGGAACTTGATTATGTGTAGGTGACAAGATCCCTGCGGTTTTGTGGGAAGTGCTAAACAAATAATATTTTAATTTTACTACCATGAATTCAGAGAAGCAGTTTTTTAACACCTTTTAGAAGCAGTTGCACTGTCCTCTCCGAGCATGCTCTACTGCCAGAAATGCTGTGTAAGAGCACTTGATTCACTTGCACTGATCTCTGTCTGTGGTTTTCAGTGCGTAACCTTGAAATGGGTGGCCTCGATACTTACTAATTCTACAGCTAGGACCATGTCACAGACATCCTTCCTGCATAGTAAATTTCAGCTTTATCAGTCTTAGAAGCATTTATGAGTAATTACTGCCAGCTTTTTGGAAACATATGCAGTTCTGTATTTGTGTGGATGTACAGCTGAAGCAATGATAAGTTCCTTTTCATTATCAAATGTAGAAGTGACAATGTAGTAAGTGCCTGGCAGGTTGCTGGCTAACTGCTTTTACATTCTTGGCTTTCAGGGTTTCTTGGTTACTTTGCTGATCAGATTCATTTGCAGACTGCACTCCCACTGTCTCTAAAGCACCTATATGCAAATGTCACTGAATCACCAAGCAAAGAAAAAAAAAAAATTAAAAAAAGCGAAAAGCTGAATCTAACTGTTTTTTAGATGGTTAGCTATTTTTTTGTTGTTGTTGCAAATCTCAGTCCTGCTGTAGAGCTGTGGTGACTAATCTGTAGTGTAGGTACAGCATAGCTTTGGTTTTGTATAAGCCATTTCTGACTGGCTTGGAATTTCAGAGGTTTGAGACAGTGAAAGTGAAATTAACCACCAAATATTTGACACAAAATACCAAGGGAAGAAGCAGAGAGAAACAGCTTGATGTTAATTTTGTCAGCTGGCACAAAGGAACTAAGTTTAAGTCGTATAAATTCAGTTTGATAGGATTATTAGCATTTCTAATTAGCAACTTCGTAAACTAGGTTTCCAAGCCTATTCTGCAAGCACTCAGAATATTTAATCTTGGCAATAACCTACAGAGATGGCTCTGTTAGGAAACAGTGAAAATAATAGCAAGGAAATCTTGATCCTGTTGAAGTCTGTAGTGAACCTCTCCATAAATTCAGTAGATTCAGAGGTCAACTGTAGGTGCTGGATCAGAGTTGGTATTTTCTACCTATTCCAAGAGAACGGAAGTTAGTGATGTAAGATGATGAGGCCTTAGTGAGAGTTTTAGGGAAAAAGAGGTGTCAGAGATGTCACACAGGAAAAACTAGTGACTTTGTTGTTGTTTTTGTTACTTCTGGAGAACGTTTAAGGTACATGTTAATGTGTGGTGCACCAAATATACAGAATAACTCACTGATGCTCTCACGCCTGGCCTGGAGTAGGGGAGTAGGGACAGTGTCAAATCCATCACCTTAATTACTGGACTTAATTTTGTATTTGCCAGGAGTATAATTTCAAATGTTCACAGTAGCAGATGTGCCAAAGGGTACTGCCAGGGCTTGGGACGAGTGCTTCTTCAATTAGGAAGGCAAATGATCAACAGCTTCCTGCTGTAGTGCTTGGACAATATCCCTCAGGAAAAAACAGGCCTGAGAGTTGCTGGAAGCAGATGGAAAATCTCTGATGAAATATCTAGACTTTATGTGCTAAGAACGATGACAGGAAAGGATTGTTTTCTTTTGTTTCCCTCTTCTGCTTATGTTACTTTATTGGATTTGCACCTGAATAAACTCTCTCCTACTGATCACACCTCACTGTCTGCTTCTGTGCTTTGTTCCTGTCACACACTTTACAAGAATCCAGGTTTTTCCCAGTCTGGAGCTTTAAAAAAAAGCTGTCATTGCTTTTGGGTGTTATGTCGTTAATGCTGTTCTTGGGTCAGTCCAACAACATGTCACAGGACCAAGCTACAAGGCTCCATTTGGTTGCAGAACCAAACATGTCTGTTCTATTTCATGTTTAATTGTATGGTGTCTAGGGATACAATTATTTAAAAATTTTAAACCTAAAATTAAAAACAGCATTATTTTTGTTAACTTCAGCCCTTGTGGAAAATAAGTAAATATGCAATCAGGTCAAATACCCTTGCTGAGAATACATCAATCTCTTTTTTAAAAGATTAAAAAAGATTACCTTTTTAAAAAGGTAATTAAATAAAGACATTTAAAACTTTTGCTTGGCAGAAGGACAGAAACATTGGATTACACACAGTTTTAAGAATAAAATACTGGTAAATACAGTATTAAAACTAGCCCCCCCCCCCCCCCCCAAATCATACCAAGCATTTAGGGTGAAAGGGATCAAAACCTGTGCACAGCAGTCAGCCTCTGATTGCAGCCAAAGCTCAGGTTGCTTCCAGTGTACTCTAACAAATACAAAACTTCTCAAACAGAATATTGGAAGTCTCCCCAGATGGGAGGAAATAATTTTTTCTCTGAAAATACATAATCCTAATATCATAATATGATCCTGCCCTCGCAGGGGGGCTGAACTCGAAGATCTCCAAGGTCCCTTTCAACCCCTAACACTCTGTGGTTCTGTGATAATTCTTCTCAAGAACTTAAGCACTAAACTACAGTGCTTACCAGTGATGGAATAAAGTTCCTTATCACATATTAAAGGAAAATCTGTGTGTGATAAGTCATAGTCCAAGATAAATTAACTAGTTTGTCTGCTTTTTAAGCATGTGTAGAGATATACAAACATGAAATGCTTTATGCTTTCATAAAACAGCGTACAGCAATTGGGGCATGTATCTTACAAGGAAAGGCTGAAGGATCTGGGGCTGTTAGCCTTGAGAGAAGAAGGCTAAGGGGAGACCTTATTGCTCTCTACAACTACCTGAAGGGAATGTGTATCAAGGAGGTAGTTGGTCTGTTCTCCCTGGTGACAAGTGACAGGAGGAAATGGCCTGAAGTTGAATGAGTGAAGGTCCAGGCTTGATATTAGGAAGCATTACTTTACAGAAAGGGTTGTCAGGCATTGGAATGGCCTGCCCGGGGAGGTGGTGGAGTCACCATCCCTGGAGGTGTTTAAGAGTCAGTTAGATGTTGTGCTTAGGGACATGGTTTAGTGGTTTTTGATAGGGCTAGGAATAAGGTTGGACTTGATGATCTTGATTGTGTCTTCCAGACAAAACTATTCTGTTGATTCCAGGAAGGTCTTCTAGAGTTGAAGTGTATTAGTAACTCAATGGAACACCCACATTCCGAGTTCTCTAGATCATACCAAGTTTTCCAGGAAAGCTTGTCTTGTGAAACAATTGTGTTATTATAGGCATCAGTTTAATATGATCAGAAGTCCTACTTGTGTGTCAGTTTTTTTCCTTACTGTGCTTTTAAACCATACTTAAAATGAATTATAAAACTCAATTTGGTTTGAGGAAAATTCCTTTCTTCCTCTATTACTCTTTTAATTGAAATATAATGTTAATTTCCACCAACTAGTATGTAAGGAAGCAAATGCTACTGTGTTGTAAAAATAGGTTCAGGGGATCTTTGTGAAATCGCACTGGCTATAATGAAGTCCTATCTACAGGTCATTGCACACAGCAGCCCTATAAGCAGTGGGATAGCGTGCACATGCAGCTTGGACAAAGTGTACTGGTCCACAGACTCACCCATGAAATGAGTAGAAGACTGTGTCAGTTTATGCACAAACATTAAGTTTTATGGGAGGGACCAAACCTTTTCCCCTGTAAATGCTTCTCTGTGGTTATGTGGCAAAGCAGCTTCTTCACGAGTGTCTGGGATGCACTCTCAGGCTTACTCAGAATCAAGTTCTTTCCACAGCAACATCACTGAAGAAGAATTTACTGAAGAAATACAGTATACGAAATAAGAGGTTTCATGAATCTGGGATTTATTCTTTGGAGTAATTAACAGCTCAATGAACTAAGGATTTGGTTATCAGTAGTGTCTGTTCGTTGTTAAAGAATAATAAAATTGCTAATAGTTGTCATTCATTTTAATTTAATAGAGTAGTGAGATTTGTTGAACACTCTTGTTAATATGTCCTGCTCTAAGTTGTTGGTTGTCATTGCAACACTGCTCTGCCAAGGACAAAATAACAGAAAATAACTTAGGATAATGTAGCCTATAAATTACTTTCACCTGAATAGTTAGTGTATTTCTCTTCTGAACCTATCCTAGAAAAATGCATGTTAATTAACTGACTAGTGGACATTGGGTAGAAATGAGGAAGAGGGAATAATGTTATTAAAAGAGAACAGAAATACAATCTGGTTTTAATTACTCAAGAGTGTTTAGTGGTGATAAATCATTGGTGACATTACCAAAGCAAAGACAAAATGTTTAGTCTGGCACTTTGTGAAAGAAAAAAAAAATCTCTAAATACACAAGTCAGACCTTAGATCATTTTTCTTTGATTCATGCAGATCTTTACTAAGTTCTATCTTACCTATCAGTGTTCCTAACAAAGTCAGAAACTCATCCACTTGTGCACATGTGAAATCAGCTGTGATATTATGCTGTCATTACAGATTACCTCATCCATAATTTTTCAGTATCATATTTGTTTTTTTCAAGGGGATGAACTGGATGATTTATGTAACAATCTTTCTGGCTATGGCATGTTCACATCCTATTTCCCACAGCTCCTGCCATGAATATTCACTGCTTATCCCATGGTATTGCCAGATAATTAACATTGCTCTAGACATTTCTGCTTCAGACTGAATGACTCTCAAACCCACAAACCATTTTCAGCCTAGCCATGTGAACACTATTTTTTCTGCATTCATGTATTTGGACTAAGCTGTGGAAGCAGAGTGAGCATCTTTTTCCTGCTCTTTTTAAAGATTCTTTTTAAGACAATGAATCTGCTGAGCTTTGAGAGACAATTATCCTTGTCTTAACTATCATGGATACATTTAGAGAAGCACAGAGGCTTGCATAGAGACCATTGACTCTGATAGGCTCTTTTGTTCAGTGTTTCAGCTTTTTATGGTGGCTGTTCTGTGGTTGATATGGAGACATGTCACGGCCTGGGGCAATCTCTGCAAGACTGAGGATTGCTAGAACGTGGAAAAATAGTCAAAGCCATGAAATAAATCTGTGGGTCATGCATGCAGCTTGCCAGATGACCTTGATAAGCTGCTACTCAAATGTGTTTCTTTTTAGAAGGAGCAGTTCAAAAAAGTGGAAGCTGTGCTTTCCTTCCTGGTGGAAGGTAGGACTGGAGATGGGCACTGGTGTCACTTTGCTCAGCTTTCAAGCTCATGACCTTCAAGGTGGCCATGTGCACCACTGGGAGCTGGGTGAAGAGCTCTGTTAGATAGGGTTGATCAATGTTTATTTTAATATTCTGTTACATTTATATTAGTCTGACCAAATTTTACAACAACTGTCATAAGACCACTGGGCATGTATTGAAAAATTAACATATAAACATTGCAAACGTGGTGTCTGCATAGAAGTACCCATGGTGAAAAAGTAAGCAAAAGAGGCGTTTTTTTTCTGGCATAATGATGACAGTCATGATGAATAGGCAAGCAAGCTATGCAGAAGGTGAGCCAAAGGATACAGGTGACTGGCATAAAACTTTTCTTGACTGTGATATTTAGTAGGAATGGCAGTAAACACAAATGAATAAATATGGTTTGGCAGCTGTTACAGCCCAGGCAGTCTGAAGCATTTTAGTTTTTGTACTTTATGAAAAGCTAGTATAGAAAAAAATGTACCATATTCCAGCCCTGCAGTGGAATTTCATCCCACATTTTAACTTCTATCTAATGATTAGGTTGTAGCATCATGTGTTATTTCCAGTCTTCATTGGGACTGTCTTCATCATTCCTTTTACTTCTCTTGTAAATCCCTCTGGAGGGGCAGTACTAACAGCTAATGTTCTTGGTCCTGGGGAACTAAACATCTCTATGGGCAGTGGGTAGACACTTCTGGGGAGAGTAGCAGCTGGGGATAATATCTGGGGACAATCAGGAGTCATGATGCAGCTGCAGAGATGGATGTAGTTCAGTGCTTCTTTTCATTATTTTAGCAGATATCTAACCAAGGATTCTTACAGGTCAATGTACAATTCAGAGATTTAGCACCTAATAAGGGTTTAAAGTTGAACATGCAAAAATAGTGACTTCTGCTTTGGGATGGTCAGTGTGTGGTTCCTACCTATAGATTGGTGTTCCTCACTGATGCTTAGTTCTTCCATTAAGCCATCATCTGTGACATGAAGGCAGAGAAGATAATCCAAGAAATTTGGATTGCAGGTGAAATGCAATAGACTTTCCTCTTTTTTTTGTCATTGAAGCCAAGCCCTAGTATCCCAGTTCTCATTGTAGTTGACCAGTGATTTATCTCAGGAGAGACAGCAACATGAGATGAGGTCAAAGATGCAATCCTTTCTTATCCATGTTGTTCTTCCTTTGAGGCTTTTTTTTGGAAGTTTTTTCTTCCCCTCCTTTCCTTAGCCAGAGAAAATGGCCCTCAGCTGAAGATGGGTAATATTGACCATGTAAATCAGGGATCTGACCCATCATTTACTATGATTTGCACAATCCTGTGGAAATGATGACTGCAGTGTAACTGCTGTATGTTCCTGCTCTTCCATAATACTCCAGTAGCAGCTGTGATTGACTGGTGGAGATTTTGGCAGTTGACTTTTGCAAGGACTGGAGTGACAAAACCAGAACAAGCTTGTTCTGTGGCTGGCACATCCTTATATTCAAGGGCAGTCTTGTGTCCCCCTCATCCAGATGCTTCACAAACCTCACTAAGCTAAAGACTGGAAGTTTAGTTTTCTCCTAACTAGCTTAGGGTATTGCTTTTCTGAAGGCTAAAATAAAATAAAATAAAATTGTAAGTCTGACACAAGGTCAGCATTAGTTCTTTTCATATCTGCTCTAGGCTGTTCCTAAGAAGCATCAAATGCATTTTTCTTTAAAGTGTTTGGAAAAAAAAAAAAAAGATGCAGCACTTCATATTTGTAGCTGAAATTAGTAAATACACAGGGCTTGTTTAGTCTTTCAGTACTGATAAATGATCGTAGTATCTTCTCAGAAGGGAAGCCTTACAACCTCATCCTTTGGGCAGGTTGAACAATCAAATTAATCTTTAAGCTCTGATTCCCTTTGAGCTCAGGTCTCTGTGAAACAGAATGAAGTAACTTCTGTGGATGCCTCTGGAAACCTTACGAACTGTTAGTTCCTCAGACTGACTCTTCCTAAGGCAAACCACACAGGAGCTGTGGGAGCTGAAGAAGCTGCCAGTGCAGATCTTCAGCCAGCAGAGCCCATCCTGCATGAGGCATTTAGTGGGGCACTGCAGGTCCTGAAAATCTGGTGAGCAGTGGCAGCTGAATGTGGCCAAAGCCAGAGCAGGCAGCTGGACTGCAAAGCTTGCAGGGGGTTACCTTTCTGGGTGCTTCACAAGGAGCTGTGCTGGGCACTGACTGGACTGCAGACCTATGCACAGGAAGCTACTCAGAGCTCCATGTGTTTGGGAGAGAGCTTGACTTTGGGACAGGCTTGTGGCCATCACCTAGCATATTTTGTTGTGATGCTCCTTTTTTAAAGCATGTGCAAGAAATAACACTTCCTAGTATCACGGCTTAAATTCTGTCTGTGGGAAAATAGTTCAGCAGTGGTAGAACTACTTAGTGTGAGTAGGAGCATTAAGAAGACAGAGAATAGGCTTTGTTTTCTAGGACTGGCCCCTGAAAGATGGTCAAATCTTAAGAATTTGGAAACTGAATCCTATCTCTTTCTTTTCCTCTACGCAAAAAAGAGCGGGTAATATTTTTCATGACTGCTGAAGTTGTAGTTTCTTACTTACTGCATGGGTCTGTGCCAAGAATGTCAGGAGAATGAATGTGGTAACTGATCTTCCCTTTCCTATTTTCCTCCTGCTTGTTCTGTAACTTTTCAATCCATGCAGCTGTATTGTGACACAGAAGGATAGCTTCCCTTACAGAAGCTTATTTTAAATTTAGCCTGTACTAAAACCTGAGAAATCAAAGTATTTTCAATAGCACAGGAGAAACTCATCCATAATAAAGCCCTTAAAGCTAAGAATGGTTGGTTGGTTGCTTACTGTGACTATAGGGCTGTGTAGCAGAGGTATGATAATCTTTCTTTTAAGGATACATCTTGGGCTGAAAGTAGTTGGCAGCTGTGAGGCTAGTATGGGCTTTCATCTGTGGACCTACAAATGGAGTTAATTCCTAATTGCTGTTTGTCTGTCACTCAGAGCCTGCCCATATGACAGACAGAATTTATACAAACAATAAAAGTGCAGCAGGAAAGAAGATCTGGAAGTACTTCACAGAATCACGGAGTTATCAAGGTTGGAAAAGACCACCAAGATCAAGTCCAACCATACACCTAATGCTATCATGACAACTAAACCATGTCCTGAAGTGCCATGTCTACATGTTTTTGAATACCTTCAGGGATGGTGACTCCGCCACCTCCCTGGGCAGTCTGTTCCAATGCCTCATCACTCTCTCAGTATAAAAATTTTTCCTAATGTCTAATCTAAAACTCCCCTGGCTCAACTTAAGCCCATTACCTTTCATCCTATTGCTAGTGCCTTGGGAGAAGAGACCAACACCCACCTCACTACAACCTCCTTTCAGGTAGTTGTAGAGAGTGATAAGGTCTCCCTTCAGCCTCCTCCAGACTAAACGCCCCAGTTCCCTCAGCCTCTCCTCATTAAGACCTGTTGTCCAGACCCCTCACCAGCTTGGATGCCCTTCTCTGAACTTGCTTCAACAACTTAATGTCTTTCTTGTGGTGAGGGGCCCAGAACTGAACACAGTACTCAATCTGTGGCCTCACCAGTGCCGAGAACAGGGTCACAATCACCTCCCTGCTCCTGCTGGACACACTGTTTTTAATACAGCCCAGGTTGCCATTGGCCTTGGCCACCTGGGCACACCGCTGGCTCATGTTCAGCCAGCTGTCAACCAACACCCCCTGTTCCTTTTCTGCCAGGCAGCTTTCCAGCCACCTTTCCCCAAGCCTGTAGTGGTGCCTGGGGTTGTTGTGACCCAAGTGTGGGACCTGGCACTTGGCCTTTTTGAACCTCACACCATTGGTCTCAGTCCATCCATCCAGCCTGTCCTGATCCCTCCACAGATCCTTCCTACCCTTGAGCAGATCAACGCTCCTGCTCAATTTGATGTCATCTGCAAACTTACTGAGGGTGCACTCAATCTCCTTGTTCAGACCATTGATAAAGATATTAAAGAAACTTTGCCCCAGCACTGAGCCCTGGGGATCACCGCATGTGACTGGTTGCCAACTGGATTTAATTCAGTTCACCACAACTCTCTGGGCTTGGCCACCCATTCAGTTTTTAACCCAGCAAAAAGCACACCTGTCTGTGCCATGAGCCACCAGCTTCTCTAGACATTGTTGTGAGAGATGGTGTCAAAGACTTCACCTAAGTCCAGGCAGACAGCTTTCTGGACATTGCTGTTGTAATCATGCACTGCTGCCATTAAGGTTTAGAAACCAACAGGCAACTCTCAGTCTTTTGAGGTATTTTATATATGTGCATGTTGCTCCTGCTTGCTTGCTCTTGCTGGCTCACCCGCTTGTTCATATTCTAGATCATTTTGCAGGTTTCAGACAGAGGTTGATCTGGATAGTTTGATTTGAAAGATTCTATTAACCAAATCAAAGCGGAATACTGAAAAATTACAAATTTGAGTAAGTATGACTCAAGTTTTGCCACAGAAATTGACATTTTGTGTTTGTCTGTGCGTTAAAGCCAGATGATACAGGGACATCTTTCAAGTTTATTTGGGTAGTGGCAGACAGACTTGTCCACACTTAAGAGTGTGAACGTTTTCTTGTTCACACTTAACTTAGGAGCACAACATGCTCATGAGTATAAAAGCAGGTATGTAGGTTTGTTTTTTTTTTTTCATCCCTCCTTCCTTTTACATAAAAATCAAAAAATAAACAGACTAAATTTGTCACCGCCTGGACTTCCTCCCCTCTTCCCGCACTGGCCTGTTGCAATTGGTTGCTCTTGTTGAGCGTTAGACTTCTGTTGCATTGCTTTTGATGAGACACCTAAGCTCTGGCAGGTGCCAAGGTTGTTTAGTGTTTTGGGGCTGAGAGGAGGAATTTTCTCTCTCTCTTTTGTTTTTTTGAGCTCTGCTTGGCAGTTATGAGCTGATGGATACATGTAATGAGACAGATAATGTCAGTTTAGTTTCTGGGAACACTTGGTCACAAATACCAATCTATAATTAGTCCATTTACTGGATACATCAGCAGCCAGGAACGTAGTGTGCGTAAAGGAGATACTGACAGAAAGGGCAGATCTCACAAACATTAGATGGACATACGTGTTTTAATTATTGAAAAGATGGGACTGTTCAGCTTTGGAGAAGAACTATAGAGAGGAGAGATTTGGACAAGATTTTGGCTTAATCTCAGCTATTTTTTGTCACTCTTGAATCAACGTTTTTCATTAGGGTTACAAATAAATTGTGTGCCTGGAGGATGTTACATAGACAAGTATGTTGAGAGAATTAGGTATGTCCTACGTGGTGGGATACCGGTAATTCATTCTGCATCTGCAGCTGTGGTAAGAGATAAGCTAGGAGGCAGAAAGAAAGGAGTGTTGTTGAAGGCTTTAAGCTTCCTAACAAAAACACTAGGCATGCTTTTGATGCAAAATTGAACAACTATAAGGACAAACATGACTGTGAACAATGCCTATATGATACCAAAAATATAATTAACCTTTGAAGATGTAGCAGGCTCAAAACAGTGAGACAAAAATTCACTAAGATTCACTAGTCTACTAAGATGTTCACACATAAATTGATTAGTTTTGCTTCAGTATCAGTGTTGTTATAAAATATGTATGGAAAATATATCAAGACCCGGAAGCAACCTCTTAAAAATGCATCAGCCAAAGACAAGAAAGCTAAAATGATGGAGATAACCTAACATAAAACAGAGAATGATTGACACTTAGTTATCCAACTTGCAGGGTGACAAATGATTCTTCTAGCAATAGGGAAAAACTAGGAGACATTGTACTTAATGAGGAAATTTGTTTCAGTGCTTCCCTCTAACAAGCTGTATTTTCTTTCTGACCTGACAGGCAGGTAAACCTGGGATACCATTAAACTGATAATGAAACTCCATGCTAAAAACTGTGTCTGCTTTTTTTCCTGGTCACCAGAACAAGCAGAATCATCTGTGTAATCAGTTTACTACTGAGTTGGAGACATCTTTGTGTGGAAGCCTCCCAGGATGACAAGTGTCATCTTTTCTCCCAGAGCAGAGTTCAATGCTTATCATGTACTAATGGGGCAGACACTCAGTCTGTGGCAGTCCCTCTCTCAATGCTACTAGCACAAAAAAATCAGTCACAGAACTCATGTTTAGTCCTCGGGTGCTGCTCCTCCTGGAGCATGAGCTCCCCAAACTGCAGGGACTCCTACAGCTGCTGTAGGAGGAGCTCTGCTCTCACCTCCTAACACAAACTCCTGTCCTTCCATAGGTCAGAAGCAGAAATATTCAGCATGTTCCTGCACACTGACCCTTATCAGGTCTATGTACTAATGTACTAGTACATGAACATATAGAACTGGAAACTAGTTATTTGATCCTGTTTGTTCACCATGTTTGGATTATCATTAAATGGGCTTTAAAAGCTTAAGCTGGAGCATTAATTGAACCAAGGAAAGGGCTCTTCATAGAAAATGTGGTAGGCT
Organism: Todiramphus chloris collaris; assembly: GCA_025345505.1. NCBI lineage: Eukaryota > Metazoa > Chordata > Aves > Coraciiformes > Alcedinidae > Todiramphus > Todiramphus chloris. The sequence continues at coordinate 3,141,235 of JANVCC010010034.1, read as the reverse complement.
GGTTTATTCCTGTAAATAGTCTCAACTTTTATGCAACTCCTTTGAAGCCAGATCATCAGACTCTCCCTATGTAACTGTAAGTGGGGTCTTGCTTAAGAGACAGAACTGGAGCATCTAGCTAGGGCTATTGTTTAGGACTTGAAAGGTTACCATTTTTAGGTTTTATTGCTAACTGTCTCTAATTATACTCTTCTCAATTTCTGTGTATAGTCACTGGACCATAGATGTCACAGAAGAAGTAGTCACTGAATAGACTCTAGAAATTTCCACAGTCTTAATGTAGGGTAGAACTGGTTGCAGACAAGTTGTTCAGAACAGTGGAGGGGACAGAGAGCCACAAAATTCTGCATTGTGGAAGATGGATGTTAATCAGCAGGTTCAAGAAATCCTACTTCCTCAACTTCTGTCGTAGTGTTTCTCCTTACCTACCTAACCAGCAAGCAACAACAAGAGGGCATCTTCTCTTGCTTGCTTGGGAGCTACAGAGAAGAATCTTTAGTTACTTATTTTCTAAGAGTAGATCATGTAATAACCCCATGCAGTGCTGCAGACTGGGAGAGGAGTGGCTGGAGAGCGGCCCGGCAGAGTGACCTGGGAGTGCTGGTTGACAACCGGTTGAACATGAGCCAGCAATGTGCTCAGGTGGCCCAGAAGGCCAATGGCATCCTGGCCTGGATCAGGAATAGAGTGGCCAGCAGGACTAGGGATGTGATTCTCCCCCTGTACTCAGCACTAGTGAGACCTCACCTCGAGTACTGTGTGCAGTTCTGGGGCCCTCACTTCAAGAAAGATACTGGATTTTATATGCTTTGTTTACAGCAATTATTTTTCAGTCTGCGTGTGAGATCTGAATAGTTTGACCAGTGGCAAGTTCTTTTGACAATGATTTGTCAAAAGCATTCTTGGTGTGCTTGTTGCTGGAAAAGGAATGGGACGTCTAGTCCTGGTAGCGTATAGTTGTATACAGCATAACACATGCATGTAAAACTACTTAGTCTAGGGAACTTTCATTGGTTTTATTTAACTTGCAGTGCTCCCATGTGCTTGTCATGTTTGGAGTGATAGCCAGAGCACAAATATTGGAGTATGCAAAGACTTTCCCACCCAGAATTCAAGTTCAGAGGGAAATATTTATGTAAACATTGTAGGAAACCATGAAATCTACATTTTGCTCCTGCTGAGAAAAATTAACTCTCTTTGTTCTCATATTAGTGCATCTTCCTGTGTGGAAGAAAATATAGTGAAGGTATTTTTATCTGCTTTTGTCTGAAGGGTAAAAAGAGAAAAGGAAAGTGCTGAATTCTGAATAGTTTTTCCTTAAATAATGTTTTCTCTTTTTTTTGGTAAACAATATTTTTGAAGACTAATTCCAACACCAGTAAACATCAAAACATCAAAAGCTCAACTACTGACAATTAAAGCACTGAAAAATAAAATAATACAAAGTATATTTTCTTTAGTACAGCAGAAGGTCTTGTGAGATGGCACCTTCAGAAATACATGGGGCAATCATACAGTCTTAGAATACAAGAAAGCATGCATTTTTACATAGATTTGTTTGGGGCATGCTTTGCAAAGTGTCACATACAAGCTAAGTTTCAAGTATTTACAGAGTGTCATCAGCTGATTCATTGCTGAATAAAACATTTGAGTGTGCAGTTTCATAGTACTGACAAACACAGTATGTAGGGGAGGTCCATTGTATCTAATGCATGTATGAGATGATGCTTTTAGTAATGAAGATAGCTCACACAGAGCACTACTGAAAGGCTTCACAGGGTAAGATATTTGGGATGTATCCGACAGGAAGGAGAGAGGTGCTCCATGTAGGAAGTAAGTGTTAATATTAAATATTTATACAGAAGAAGACTAAGAGAAAAAAAAAAGTATCTGAAATATTTCAGGTTAAATTACAGCGCATCAAAACAGAGGTATTCAGGGTAAGATAACAATCTTTGTTCCCCTATTTCAAAACAGCAGTCTTACAGAGAAGTCATATTCATTGAGCTTCTATCGAAGTTTCTGTTAACAAGTGTAAGACTGGTGTAGCAAATATTGCTAAACTCTAGAATTAAAATAGAAAGCTATTAAAAAGAGAAATATTTTTTTAATTTTCTACTTTATTTTTAAGATGGCTTTAGTTTTTTTTTTTAACTTTCATACATTCAAATTTTTTTTCCCATCAACAGTAAGGAATATAAATGTGGTATTTTTGAGTGTAGTCTTGGCTGCAAGAGCTGGAAGAATCAAATATAATAAAACTGAGAAAATAATTGACTTAGCAACAGTGAACAAAAGGGTTAGCATTTTAGTTAAGCTATCTGTGCAAATACTGTGACCATAGTTCTTCAACTATTCCCCTTTAATAATTAAAACCATTTTTCTTTTTGGTTTTCATCCCTGTCTGTGTTTGCCCTGCAGTTTTCAGACTGTTGGTTCCATCACCAACCAACACTGCTCTTGTACAGAGAAGTTGATCAATCATAATCCCACTCAATATTTATGTGGGTTAGACCACTGTCAGCCATGTAAAACCACAGGTTTCCAAACTGCTCCCATTTGTGAAAGAGTTCATTTACACAAGCTTTCCACAAATGGGAATTCATTAGTAACCCCCAGGCATAAGGTTAATTCATAACATTTCCAGGTTAAGCAAATAATTTTAGCTTGACTTTACCTGGTCAGGAATAATCATTTGAAATCAGATGATGTTTACCTGTGTGAGTAGAAGATGAAGCACAGGATTACTTATGTGAGACAGGACCATAGTTCATGTGATGGTGGCAGCCCTCCTTTTAGCCTTGCAGTGGAAATGCTGACAGCTGTTTTTGAATGTTCCCAGGGGAAAACATGGCTTTGGTAGTACACAAAGATTTAACTTTGAGCATTTTCCCCTGAGCTTCATCCTACAGCTGATGAACACTAACTTTGAGTCTAATGTAAAGCTGGGGGATGTCAATAGTGACATCTCCATCAAATGCAGTGCATTTGGATTGGGTCTGACTTGACTAGGTCTCTTGAAGACTTTGCATTTTAGAAAGGCTTTTAGACTTTGTATTTGACAGAGATGTTGATCCTTATGCTGTCTTGGTCCTCACGCTGTCTCGATCCTCGCCGTCTGCTGAACAAATGGTGAGCTATAAAACATCATGGTGTAGTAAGTTCTGTTACATATCTTTGGTGCACTTAGCTGTCCTAAAGTGTGCAGATGTAGTGTGAGTCCCAGAGGGTGCAATGAGATCTTCTGTATGGAAGGAGCATCCTGTGCTCTTGGATTGTGCTTTTTGTGATAAAACAAGCACCAGAAATGAAAGATATAAATAAAAGAGAGACCAATCATTGTCCAGAGGTGCTGAATGATCTGGTTAAAACTGCTGCTGTTGGAAATTGCAAAAGGCAGGTCCTTGCAAAGAATGGATTTTCTCAAAGTTTACAATTCCAGTGTCAGTAATATGTATTGTGCAAAAAAAAAAAAAAAAAGATTGCTCCTCTTCAGAACAAAGTACTTAGTGATTTTTAGAGATGAATCCTGGTGTTAAGGGACTGCATGTCAGTTCTTGTCCTTTGGGTCTTGTAAAGAGAAATTAAACTCTTGTGGTGCAAACCTAATGTTGCAGGTCCTAGGCCAAGAAATAAACATGCACATCTGGCTTGTCTCATATATATAAAGTAATCTAATTTAGGAAAATAAAAGAGAATCTAGAAATTACTTTCAAGTGCAAAAACCAGCTTCCAGGCCTCTTAATTTGTAAGCTTTCAGTCATACTAATTCTGTCACTGCATTTTAGTGCTTAAGTGTGAAAACACCTTCTGTTTAAGCTATATCCTGGGATGACAGAAGGTGTAAATAAATCATTTGGAAAGAGTGATTCAGGGCAATGCCATCCTCACACACCCCTGGGGGAAATCACCCTTCCGATTCATTCTGAGTCAGACCTCAGGATCTGTGTTAATTCATTAAGCCACATTGTTTCTGTAGGAAGCCAGACTTCCCAGTTCGTACCCACTAATCAAAAGAAATGGAGAAAAGCACTGTCCCAGAATTTAGCATATTCCTCGCATGATGCAGTGAAAACTCAATAACTGGAGTTATTAAGCAGGCATCCTTTATTGTAGTGCTGGGCATGTGGGGGATCTCTCCTCCTAACATGAGCACTGGCTTTCAGAAACAATCATACATATGCATTACATTTCCCGTAAACCTATTACCTATTCAGTGGAATTCTAAGAATCCATTATCATAACTCTGCCCATTATCGCATGCACCCATCTGTGTGGTAGTCGGCTCTTCTCGTCCTCTGGTGGTCTCTGGGAGGAAGATTGAAGTCTTCCAGTCTTTGCACTTTTCACCTTGTTGAGTCTTAGCTTGCCCCGCAGTTCTGTACTGGCTCAGACTTGTTCTGTGGTTTCTTGGATCAAGTTGATAAAGACTACATTGTTAGTTTGTTTTCAAGCATGTTATCTTGCATAACCATCTTTAGTCATCTGCTAAAGAGGAAACAATAGAGTAAAAGTGGTCATAAGGCCCTGGTTCTCTTGCAGATGGGCCACATAACCAGACCAACTATAAGCACATGAAATAAGTACATATCAGAGAGAAAAATGAAGCTCAATCTGAAAAAGTAGGTAGAAGACACCAAAAGTACAAATTTGTTTAAATGTATACATAGCTGTTGCTGGGTGCTATGCATATTCTTCTTACCAGGCAGTAATCATCATTTTGCAGCCTTAGACTTGGTGTTTTAAAAGACCAAGACCTTGGTAGCTTTGGATTTCTGCTGGAGGGGTGACTCGTGCAGTTGTTGGCTGCAGCCTGTGGTGGGTTGGTGCAGGGTCAGCCCTGCTCCCCAGGTGCAGCCACTGCCAGGCTGGCAGAAGGGAAAGGAGCTGCCTGAAGGAAGCTTCGTCTCATTGTCCTCCAATATTTGCCATCAAGTGGGACAGAATAAGCAGCAAGTTTGTGGGCAGAAATGGGGAAAGAAGGGAGGAGGAATGTGAAGAGGACATGGCAATGGAAAAAAGGGAATTTAGGAACATGTTTGGAGGAGCACTGTCCGCCTCTTGCAAACACAACCTGAGTGTAGTCACCCAGAATTAGGTGCAGGCAAGCTTTTATCCTCCAGTTCCAAGTAGTCTTATATTTCTCAGTTAAGGAAGCCTAGTAAAAAGATTTTTATAGTGGCAAGCAGTATAGAGGAGGTTGGGGAAACAAGATGAAAAATAATTATTTTCACTTCTCCACTCAAAATTGTTAGCAAAGCTACTACATCCTTCCTCTCTGAGAATGCTTGTCATGAAGCAGTGTGACTTTAGTACCCCCTTCCAGGGTAACCTTTACCACTCAATCTCCCATCCTCCTCCCCTAGTATGTCAGGCACAATTCACAGACACAGGATGATGTCCAGTGTTCCGAAGCCAGTGTACATCCCGTTCCAGGGAGCTGAGCACTCAATGGACCTTTAGACCGGAAGAACCTGTGTCAGCAAATGGCATCTGGACTTAAAACTGCAAAAGCCAGTTGTGTGGGCTGGGGTAACTGGAACGGAGTTACAAGGAGTGCTGCGTAAGCAGAGAGAAAGACAGACTTCAGCAGAGCTTGTGCAACAGGCAAGTGGAGATTGGCTATTCTGGGAGTCTGGCTTACAGTACCAAACCATTGCCAGAAATTTACAAATGAAGAATTGGCAGCATATACAGAAACACTCATTTAGTTCCCAGATTATGCTTAGTCAGGGTGCACTTAAGCACACTGGGCTGTTGTATTCATGCCAGTGTTCTACCAGCTTCTACAGACAACAGGGAGCCCATTCATGCAAATGGCCATTGTGGAAATACTGGTTTTCTGCAACCCGTGCTGCTCCAGAGAACTTGGAAGCACCTTGTTCAACTCAGGAGGAAAAAATCTGTTGGCAGCATCATTCAGCATGCTGAATCCTAACTTCCTCCTGTTTGTCTAGTAATCCAAAATGTCTTCTAGGAAAAATGAGACAGACAGGTCTTGCATTCCGACTCGTATTAGGAGAGACATCTCCACTAGAAAAGACTAATACTAGAAAAGAAAATGTATGTATTTATTTATACTTTGAAATAAACTATTGCCATTTCCAGATCAGTTGTAAATGGCATTTGTATTATCTGATTTTTATTATTAATGCAAGACTAAAATGTCACCAACACAAGCACTTATGGTATGCATTATCATGTGACATCTTCCATTCTGATAACCAACAATAGAAGGAAAATCTAAGCAAAAGACTCAAGTTAGTTGCTGTGCAGACATATAAAGCATTGTATTAAAGTCCACAGTGACAAAAAAGTAGTGCACTGCCATCATGAAAAGTGGTTCAAGATTCAGTACATAACAAAAAAGCATTGAGTTATGGATGGGCAGCGATTTTTTAAATGCATAGGAAGACTCTGAAGGACTATTCATGCTGAAGTGCTTTGTGCCTCACACCTGAACTCAGCTCTTTGATACAGTGGTTTATAAGACTACATTTTACCTGCAGCCTACAGCACAGTAGTTTTTAAAAGCCCTCAGAGTTCTCTGCAGTCAGATCAGCTGAGCAGAAAATGTTATCAACAGCATGAAAAATTAGTAAACTGTCCTGAAACAGCTGAATTTAAATTGCCTAATGTTAGCAGGGTTCAGTATTGCACTAACTTCTGTATGTTGACATGCTTTAAACTTAAAATTTGCAAAGAGTGTAAACTTTATCACCCTCCTTAACTGGCAAACAAGTATTACATCTTCCTCTTGCAGCATTCAGTTGTCTCATAGCTCCTTGTGAGGGTTTGTTGGTGGTGTTGCAGTCGTTACAAACTGAATGCAGTTGACCAGATGTTGCATGAAGTTATTGTCCAAAAAATGGGTTCTTTACCCAGTGTGCAAGATCCAATCCACACACAGAGATGAGATACCAGGTTTATTACAATCTTGCACAGGATTGGGTGCTAGCAGGCTTATGTCAAGAGAACTAGCAAATCATCGTGACAGGGCAGGGGATATTTATACACTGAAAGATGAAATTAAGTCACATTATATTGATTGGACCCATTTGGCCTGGGGCTAAAATGGTTTTGATGTTTCGATTTAACAAAGATTTATTGTAAACTGACTTTATGCCCCCTCGAGCAATGTCCTCCAGGGGGGCCTCCACCTCCTCTTGTTAGTTGATGCTGATGTGGGGTGTTCTTCCCATACATGCTGTTATCTGTAGGGTTAACAATGTGTTCTGTTGAGGAGCCAGTCCATCAGCCCAGCCCTAAACACAGTCATTCTGAGTCCTTTCGACACTGTCATCATTTTCATAGGTAAACTCAGGAAGTGTGGGTTAGATGAGTGGGCAGTGAGATTGATTGAGAACTGGCTGAACAACAGAGCTTAGAGGGTTGTGATCAGCTGTGCAGGGTCCAGCGGTCGACCTGTGGCTAGTGGTGCTCCCCAGAAGGTCAGTACTGGGTCCAGTCTTGTTCAACATCTTAATCAACAACCAGGATGAAGTGATAGAGTGCACCCTCAGCAAGTTTGGTGATGATACGAAACTGGGAAGAGTGACTGATACACCAGAAGGCTGTGCTGCCATTCACTGAGACCTGAGCAGGTTGCAGAGTTGGGTGGGGAGAAACCTAATGAAATTTAACAAGGACACGTGGAGAGTCCTGCACCTGGGGAGAAGTAACCCCAGGTACTGATACAGGTTAGGGGTTAACCTGCTGGAAAGCAGATCTTCAGAGAAGGACCTGGGAGTCGTGGTGGACAACAAGATAACCATGAGCCATCAGTGTGCCCTTATGACCAAGAAGACCAATGGGATCCTGGGGTGCTTTAAGAAGAGTGTGTCCAGCAGCTCGAGGGAGGTTCTCCTTCCCCTCTATTCTGCCCTGGTAAGGACACATCTGGAGTATTGTGTCCAGTTTTGGGCTCCCCAGTTCAAGAAAGACAGGGAAATGCTAGGAAGAGTCCAAGGGAGAGCTACGAGGATGATTAGGGCACTGGAACATCTCTCTTATGAGGAAAGGCTGAGCCATGGGGCTATTCAGCCTGGAGAAGAGAAGTTTGAGATGAGATCTTATTGTTTATAAATAGATGAAGGGCAGGGATCAAGAGGATGGGGCCAGTCTCTTTTCAGTGGTGCCCTAGTGATACACTGAGGGGCAATAGTCACAAACTGGAACACAGGAAGTTCCACCTCAACATGAGGAAAAACTTCTTTACTGTGAGGGTGACAGAGACCTGGAACAGGCTGCCCAGAGAGCTTGTGGAGTATTCTTCTCTAGAGACTTTCAAAACCCACCTAAATCTGTTCCTGTGTGGCCTGCCCTGGGTGATCCTGTTGTGGCAGGGGGGTTGGACTTGATCTCCAGCAGTCACTTCTAACACCTAACATTCTGTGATTCTGTGAAAATGGAAGCAGGGAGGAGAGGGCAGAGAGAGGTAAAATAGTCAGATTATATTGACTTACATTTTAAAAAATGAAGGTAGCAGCCAGCAGATCAGAAGAGAAAAAAAGAGTGTACATTATCCCTAAGATTTACTAGAATAGTGTGCTATAAACTATTACGGAGCTAAGGATGTAGGTTGCACTTCAACCCTCTAACCAGCTCCAGTATGACCTCAGATACATTACTTGAGTATACTGCATCTCTTTCCTTTCTGTAGTTTCTTGCGTCACAGTGACAGCAAGGTTTAATTTACTGACTGTATGTGTAGTGCCTGCACTTTTTTTGAGGAAATAGCATAAATAACTGCAAACTACTGTAATCACCTGCATCTGTAAGTGTAAATTGAACAAGGGAGTTGACTTGTTATTACGAGACTTGTGTTTTTCATGTCTGTACACCAGAGCGCAGACTGGAGAAGTAGCAGGGACATCTGTGAGACCCGCAGTGTTCACAGAGGGGTATTTACTCCTTATGCCAGGGAATGAAGTGGAGGAAGTAAATCACAAATAGGAGACTCTATTCCTTGACTAATAGAATGTTGTTCCAGTCTGTCCTCCCACCAGGGAAACTACTGACCTCTTTCCAGACAGGAGTTTGAAATGTCTGAGGACACAAAAGAGCTCTGAGGATTTGACGGCTTTTTTTTCTTTGCCTTTTTTCTCCTTCATACTTACAGTACAAAGAAAATACAGGCAATATCTGTACGTTCATAGCCATAAACATATACATATATATCAGATGCTTCAGCAAGTGCTCTGAACTCATCAAGTGTCTGATGGATGTGTTTATAAAGGCTTGGATGATCACTTTGTATGCAAAAATAAACATGCTGCTGTAATTAATGAGGTTACTGAGGCAACCAGAAAAGAAATATGTAATTCTGTAGCATGGGTCTGTAAGCATGGTACTGCCTAGGCTTTTTAAGTTTAATCGGGACGCTACTCAGCTGCTGAATATTCTTGTTAAACAGCCTTAGCATGGATTTTAAAACTAAAATGTTGCTGATACCGTGGTCTCCTTGGAGAGTCCATCACTCTTACTCTCTTGAAAAGTCTGCATCTTTTATGTGCTTATGGTTTTAAAACCAGTTGTTTGCTTCATGTTCATTGTAAATGAAGGCCAGAGTCTGATTTCTTTCCCCGTTCTCTGAACACTACATTCCCTGTAAGCTGTGTCATCAGCCCACAATTTGCTCTCTGGGATATGCATGGTCTGAAAATAGATTAAATAATCCTATAGAACAAACACTTCACCAGGCATTTTCCCATTTTGTATGCCTTTCTACAAAGGCATACTATGTGAAAACTTGTATGGTATGTGAAAACTTGTATGGTAAAGTGGTACAGCACTCCCATGACATCCTTACATGCTACACAGTCTTCTTGCCAAAGATGTCCATTCAGGAGACTTCAGAAGGTTAGTGCTGCCATTTGCTTGAATACAATGAGATCAGATTACAAGATTTCTTTTGAAACCCAGAGAAATAACTCTGTTTAATAGAGCAGATGAATATTTAATTTTTAAAGACTGTTTCCTGTTGCAGTACTGGTACTATACATGTAACAGTGGTGTCCAATGTAAAATGTATTTTTTGAGGGTTAAATCACAGAATCATGGAATTGTCACGGTTTGAAAAGACCTCTAAGATCACCATGTCCAACCATCAACCCAAAAAAACCTAAAAACCAAAACCAAACCAAACCAAACCCAACCCAAACCAAAATAAAACAAAACAAAATAAAAAACAAACTCAAAACCAAACAAACAAACAAAAAAACCCAACCCAAACAAAACAACACCACCTCACCATCCCTCTAGAGCATTGTCCTGAAGTGCCTCATCTACACATTTTTTGAATACCTCCAGGGATGGTGACTCCACCAATGGCATCCTGGGGTGCATTAAGAAGAACTTGTCCAGCAGGTCGAGGGACGTTCTCCCCCCCCCCCCACCCCCCACTCTGCGCTGGTGAGGCCCCACCTGGAATACTGTGTCCAGTTCTGGGCACCCCAGTTCAAAAAAGACAGGGAGCTACTGGAGAGAGTCCAGCACAGAGCCACTAAGATGATTAAGGGACTGGAGCATCTCCCTTATGAGGAGAGGCTGAGAGAGCTGGGTCTCTTTAGCCTGGAGAAGAGGAGACTTAGGGGGGACCTTATTCATGTCTATAAATATGTTAAGGGTGAGTGTAAGGAGGATGGAGCCAGGCTCTTCTCAATGTCATCCAATGTTAGGACAAGAGGCAGTGGGAGTAAGTTGGAGCACAAGAGGTTTAGGGTAAACATAAGGAAAAACTTTTTCACAGTGAGGGTGATGGAGCACTGGAATGGGCTGCCCAGGAGGGTTGTGGAGTCTCCTTCTCTGGAGGCGTTCAAAACCCGCCTGGACACGTTCCTGTGTGACTTGATCTAGGTTATCCTGCTCTGGCAGGGGGGTTGGACTAGATGATCTTTCTAGGTCCCTTCCAACCCCTAACATTCTATGATTCTATAAATTCCTGGGCAGCACTTTCCTTTACTCCTTCAGTAAAGAAATTCTTCCTAATACCTAAACTAAGCCTCCTCTGATGCAACTTCAGGCCAACTCCGCTAGTCCTGTCATTATTTACTTGAGAGAAGAGGCCACACCCACTCCACTACAACCTCCATTCAGGTGGCTATAGAAAGGGATAAGGTCTCTCCTCAACCTCCTCCAAACTAAACAAACCCAATTCCTTCATCCGCTCCTCATAGGACTTGTTCTCCAGATGCCTTTATGATGTTGGGTTTCCCTTCTCTGAACTTGCTTCAGCAACTCAATGTCTTCTTGTGGTGAGGGGCCCAGAACTGAACACAGTACTCAAGCTGTGGCCTCACCAGTGCCGAGAACAGGGTCACAATCACCTCCCTGCTCCTGCTGGACACACTGTTTTTAATACAGCCCAGGTTGCCATTGGCCTTGGCCACCTGGGCACACCGCTGGCTCATGTTCAGCCAGCTGTCAACCAACACCCCCTGTTCCTTTTCTGCCAGGCAGCTTTCCAGCCACCTTTCCCCAAGCCTGTAGTGGTGCCTGGGGTTGTTGTGACCCAAGTGTGGGACCTGGCACTTGGCCTTTTTGAACCTCATACAGTTGGCCTTAGACCACCAATTCAGCCTGTCCAGATCCCTCCGCAGAGCCTTCCTACTCTCACAAAGATCAACGCTCCCGCCTAATTTCGTGTTGTCTGCAAACTTGCTGAGGAAGCACTCAATCCCCTCATCCAAATCATTGATAAACGTATTGAACAAGACTGGCTCCAAATTGAGCCATTGGTGACCAGCTGCCAGCTGGATTTAACTCTGTTCACCATGATACACGGAAAAGACTCCACTACTGAATAAGTAGTAAAGTAGGTATGTTTATTCCAGTGCTGGGACACATGGGGGATAATTCCTCAAAAGTCATGCGTCCCCCAGCTGCTTTCATCTCAGTATATATTGGGTTACATGTTCCATATTCATTAAGGTTCACAGTAGGCCTATACATATTCATTACCTGGTCCCACCCAGCCTTGCTTCATATTATAATGAACCCAAAAGTCATTTGCATCTGCATTGCACTTGCTTGCGCAGTGTCATCTGGTGGTCGTGGGTAAGGGTCCCCAGGATGAAGTAAGAGTCTTCCTCAGATGAAGTAGAGTCTTTCTCATTCTAGACTTTTCACCTCACTTTTCTGCGCTTGCTCTTTATGTCCCTGGCCTGAGTTCAAACCTCAAGGCTGGTTTATGTTGTTTTCAGGTTCAAGAACAAGGAGACGGTTTGAGGCTCTCCCCATTATCAGTCACTCCTTAGTCTCTCATCCTGCTTTGGTAGATGAAACAGATGTTGAGCTAGCTGTGTGCATTGCCCTTGGAACATATCTTCCCAGTAAATCATTTAATCTCTGTCTCCCCCCCGATTCAGTCCCCCCTTTTCTATCAAGTTGGTAAATTCTTTTACTAACATAAGTCTTCTTATAATGATCTTTTACGATAAATATCACTTAACGCGTTTCCATGTGCACTTGACAAGGTATTCAAAACTGATAGCCTCTTTAGCATTCTATAGTTCCAAACAAATAACGCGAGAGACAACACAAGGCAAACACTTATCAAAACTAATAAAACTATTATGGGGTGACATAACCTATTCAGAATGCCAGTTGCAGTAGGTGACCACCCGAAAATTGCATCCCACCAGTTATGACTTGCATCTTGTTTTACTCTTTGCATGATTCTGCTTATTTTTTGTATGTCATGATGGACGGTGATTAAGGTTTTTTTCCTGTTTTTTCGGATTTCTTCTAAAATCTCAGTTGGGTTTTGATGGTCTACTAATTGCTGTACTAATGTGAGGTCCATCCCAATAGGTGTGGGCAGTAATTTATGGCATATGGTGTAGTTGGACCTTATCAATTGATGAGACACGACTGGCGCTAAATATGAAAAGTCACACCTGACAATCTTGATAAAATTACAAATACAAAAGTTAGAATTATTCCTTTCAACTACATTTATATTACTATCATCTATCAGTATAGAAGTACAGATAGTTCTTAAACACACACAGCCATGACCAATATATACAAGTACAGTTTTTGGTGTACTATCTGGATGAATTTCGAAGTGACAAATGCCTTGTTCCATGTCAAGACACATGTCTCTGGCATCAAGTGTATTACTTTCACAGATAAATCCTTGTTGTTCCCGTGTGATGCAAGATTCTAAATTTACCATTTGCCATTTTTCTTGTACCATCCGAGCCCATACCCTGTGTTCAGAGGGATAGAAAACCTGTTGCTTTATGGTGTAGTGCCAATGCAACAACAGGATGAATTACGGAAACTGGCATTATGTATAGTAAGCACAAAGGCAGTTGCTATGTTAGTAATTGGATCATAGGTAAAATTTACCAAGGTCCACCGGGATTCGAGCTTTCTTTCTAACTCGGTAGCATTATTCCAGACAGCTTCTCGGATTTCAATAGGGAAAACACCTTCATTTCCTTCTCTTATAATTAAGGAAGCTGTTGTCAGCAACCATAGTTGGGCTTGTATACAACTAAGGGCTAAGGATACATTGTCTTGAATTACACCAAGTGTGTTTAGTATTCATTTGTGATCCTGGTCGTTGGTTTTTGCAAAATCTGGAAGTATTTTTGAGACTTGCCACTGGCTTTCTCCCAATGCTAATAGTGAGGATTGTAAGGGCCGTTTTAGTTTGACAAGGTCACTGGCTGTCATGGCCAATTTATTCATTAGTATCTCTGAATCAATTCCATTTAGGACTCCCAGTCCTGTTCCCAGCATGCCAGTCAAATCTCTCCACATTCTGCTTTTGAGGGGTGTTTGCTTTTGCAGCCAGGTTATCCACCCTTCAAAGGATGTTTGTATTAAAGGGGAACAGGCTGGTTGGATTTCAGAAATATTGGTTTACATTAGTATTTCTACACACTTAAGAGACCACTCTGGATTAAACATCAACAATTGCTGGCCTGTGTTCCTGACTATATAAGGGCCAATCTCATAAATCTTAGGTTCAAGCTTAAGTGCAACAGGTGGTGTGATTTGAGTGCTTGTATCGGTTGTATCAGGTCTTACCATGATCTTTATCTGAAATTTGAATGAGAGTCCTTCACTGTCTTGGATCCAAAGACATACTACTTGAACGGTCTGTACTAATGTAAAATTATACCAACAATCTACTTCACTCAGATTATTACAGACTTTAATGTGTTCCCTGTTAGGAACATTTGAAACACTAATTTGGGTTACGTTTTTATAAGTAGTTCCATTAACTATTTAGCATCCTATTTTGATTTCTTCTCCTACAGTTCCCTGAAGCTGCCAAGTTTTTGTTCTTTCCATTCTTTCTTTGTACAGACCTGGTTTCCGTGCGTGACCACAGTCAATAGGTTTAAATCAGAAATTTTCCCCATGACTCCAGTATACTTCATAAAAGCTTGGGACCATATGTCTTCTCTAACTTCCCAACCTAAGGCTACAATTATGACTACAAACAATTTTCTGGGTTATACTTGCATGCCACCACAACATTTTCATTTTGTTCAGGTAAACTTCAGTTTCAGTTCATCATCGCCAGGGGCCTCTGGAGCCTTTTTGACTCGAGTGTGGTGGATCCAGGCACTCTGTTCTTTGTTCTTAATCATGGTGTAAGTGGTGAGAAGTACCTGGAATAGTCCTTCCCACTGTGGTTCCAGAGTTTTTTCTGTAAGAGACTTAACATACACATAATCTCCAGGCTGAATGTCATGTACAGGACCATCTAAGCCTCGACATTGGGTTCCAGCCACATGTTTTTCAATTTCTCTAAGCTGTTTGTTTAAAGCAATCATATAGGAGGTTAACATCTCTTCCTCAGTTTGGGTAGATCTTCCTTTCTGTACCCCATATGTTCTCCCGTAAAGTATTTCAAAGGGACTTAGATTTTCTTTAATTCTGGGTTTAGTCCGAATTCGTAATAATGCAAGTGGAAGAGATTGCGGCCAGGGTAGGTTAGCTTCTTGCCCTAGTCTCACAATTTGCTGTTTAATCAAATGATTCATTTTCTCTACTTGACCACTCGACTGGGGGTGGTACGGGGTGTGGAGTTCCCAATCTATGCCTAAATGATGGCTAATTTGTTGTATCACCCTTTAAATAAAATGTGATCCCCTGTCTGAAGATACTGTGGCTGGAACTCCGAAGAGTGGTATTATTTCTTGTAGTAATACTTTGGTTACTTCCTGAGCTTCAGCAGTTCTAGTAGGGAAAGCTTCTGGCCATCCTGAAAAAGTATCCGTTAATACAAGCAAATATCGATACCCCCCTTTTCTTGGGAGCTCTGTAAAATCAATTTGCCATTGCTGTCCAGGCCCATGGCCCCTTCCAATCTGACCCATTTTGGTTTGGGGATATTTTTAGGATTAGTCTGGAGACAAAGATCACACTGTCAGGTTACCTGCACAACGGTTTCGCATAAATTTCCAGCAATAATTTTCCCAATTAAGTAATTATATAAAGCATTTGTTCCCCAGTGCGTTTTCTGATGCTCCCCTCTTACTAGTGACCATAGCAAACGGGAGGGAATGACCAATTTTCCTTCTGCGGTGAGAGCCCATCCCTCTTGGTAAATGTTCCCCCTTCATCTTGAATCAGTTTCTTACCCTTTTTGTTATATATTGGCTTACCCTCTAGGGGAAGTTGTCCATCTGGGATCAAGGCTCCAGTTGTTATTACCTCACCTTTTGCTGCCTCTTCTGCCTCTCTATCCGACAGTTCATTTCCTTCTTCCAATTCTGAGCTCATTTTTTGATGTGCCTTAATTTACATAATTGCTGCCTTCTCAGGTAGGTGGACTGCTTCCAACAGTCGCATTATTTCTTGTGCATGTTTGATGTTTTTCCCTTGTGAATTTAACAGTCCTCTTTCTTTCCAAATGGCTCCATGTGCATGTACAACCCGAAATGCATACCCCCTGATTCAACCACAACTCTCTGGGCTTGGCTACCCAGACAGTTTTTAACCCAGCAAAGAGTCCACCTGCCTGTGCCATGAGCCACCAGGTTCTCTAGGAGAATGCTGTGGGAGATGCTGTGGGAGATGCTGTCAAAGGCTTTACTGAAGTCCAGGCAGATAACGTCCACAGCCTTTCCCTTGTCCACTGGGTGGGTCACCTGGTCATAGCAGGAGATCAGGTTGGTCAAGCAGGACCTGCCTTTCCTGAACCCTTGCTGTCTGGGCATGATTCCATGGCTGTCCTGCAGTTGCCATGTTACCTCAGTCAAGATTAATTAACCTCTCCATAATTTTTCTGGGTACCAAGGTCAGGCTGACAGGCCTGTAGTTCCCCAGATTCTCCTTCTGGCCCTTCTTGTAGATGAGCATCACATTGGCAAGCCTCCAGACATCTGGGACCTCCCCTGCTAGTCAAGACTGTTGATAAATGATGGAGAGAGGCTTGGGGAGCTCCTCTGCCAGCTCCCTCAATACTCTATAGTGTGGATCCTGTCTGGCCCCATAGGCTTGTGAATGTCCAGGTGCTGCAGCAGGCCATTAACTGCTTCCTCCTGATTATGGGGGTGGTTCTGCTCTCTGTCCTTATCTTCCATCTCAGTAGGCTGAATACCCTGGGGGTTGCTGGTGTGACTAATAAAGACAGAGGCAAAGGCAGCATTAAGTGTCTCAGTCTCTTCCTCATCCTTGGTTGTAATGCTCCCCCTGCATCCAGTAAAGGATGGAGATCCTCCCTGGCTCTCTTGTTATTTTTGATGTATTTGTAAAAACTGTTTTTGTTGTCCCATAGGACAGTGGCTAGATTGAGCTCCTGGTGGGCTTTTGCCTTTCTAAGTTTTTGTCTCCATGATCCTCGATGAGATTCCTGTACTCCCCCTGAGGTGCTTACCCCTTCTTCCAAAGAAGGAAAACTCTCCTTTTTTCCCTGAGTCCCAGCAAAACCTCCCTATTCAGCCTGGCTGGTCATTTCCACCACCAGTTTATCTTACGGTGGACAGGGACAGCCTGCTCCTGTGTCTCTGATTGTTCCTTCATGAATATCTTCCAGCCTTCGTGGACCCTTTTGCCCTTCATGACTGTCTCCCAGGGCACTGTTGCAATCAATGTCCTGAATAGGCCAGAGTCTTCCCTCCAGAAGGCCATGGTGGAGGTTTTGCTTGAGAACTCAATCGTTTTGTGGTCGCTAAGCCCAAGACAGCCTCTGACCACCACATGTCCCACCAGTCCTCCCCTGTTTGCAAACAGCAGGTCTAGCGATTTCTGCCTCACCTTGTACCATCAATAATTACTGCACACAGGCTGTTATTAAGCAGCTCTGTGTTACAAAAGCCCTGGACAGGATTATTTGCTGTCTCTGTGCTCTGCTGTGCATTGGTGATGGAAGGCATTTAGCAGCAGTGAAGTGTTTTCGCAGGGAATATGGAGCTGATTGGCCACTTTCTCCTATGATACTCAACTTTCCCTGTTGGTAGACAGGAGCAGTCTTTAAGTTTAAAAACACACAAGGTGAAGATTGTGTATTCCTTTGCAGCATCTGGGGCAGGGGGGTGGAGGGGCGAGACAAAAAGGTTCATTCTTTCTATTTATCCCTTGTGACTTTAGGAGTCTGCAGAGACAAAAAAGCAGCGCAGAGCCCCGTCTTGCTGTTTCTGAGACGTACAGACTGCTTTCCCATGACACATAACATTGTAAGCGTCCTGTCCCTGACGAGCGGGTTTTGGAGGGCTGCTGCAGGGAGGGGGGAATATTTTTTGTCAAGCCTGGTATCAATCAGAGTGGCAGAGTTGCAGATAGGGAGGGACACGCCCCTTACTGCCACCCTGTCCTTCCTCCTCCTCTTCTCTAGATGGGGACCTGCCGCCCATCACCATGAGGACGAGCCGCTGCAGTCACTTGCCAGGGGTCCCACCGGAGCACCCACCGGCACCCAGTGGCAAGAGCCTGCCCGAGGGAAACAGCAGCGGCAGCCCGTCCGGCAGCTGCCTGCAGTATGTCATGCAGGTGTCGGCCAAAGATGGGCAGCTGCTCTCCTCCGTCGTGCGGACGCTTACCACGCAGAGGTACGTTTGGAGAGTGCAGGGCCTCTTCCCTGGGTGGGCTCGATTGCAGTCTTCCCAGAGCTGCCACCTGAAAGTCCCGCAGGTGCCGGAAGGGAAGATGTGGTGATGTGCTTTGTGAAGGCTTTACCATGGTGAGCTCATAACTAAAAGCTCGTACTAACTTCATAACGATTATGTGCTACATATGCAATTAAGCCTTCACTATTACACTGGGTGAAGGGGGAAACAGGCTTTCTAGGGAGGCTGCTGCTCAAGTATGGCAGCTGCAGTAATTTGTCCTGGTATGTAGTGGGAGGCTTCGTCAGGCTCTGACTAGTTTGGGGTGTTGTGTTTAGCCCGCGTGCTGCTGTCAACACTTGTGCAGCATGTTTCCTTCACACTTCCCAAACCAGCACACTGAGTGGCCACACAAGCTATTTCTAGCACAGGTGCCCACCCAAGTAGTGCTGCTTTAGCCATTGTCCAGCTGATTGAAAGCTGCTGTTTCTGCTGTTGGTTTAGGATGG
Organism: Todiramphus chloris collaris; assembly: GCA_025345505.1. Classification (NCBI taxonomy): domain Eukaryota; kingdom Metazoa; phylum Chordata; class Aves; order Coraciiformes; family Alcedinidae; genus Todiramphus; species Todiramphus chloris. The sequence goes on along the minus strand of JANVCC010010034.1, from coordinate 3,122,712 downwards.
TGGATTGGTGGTGAAATGTACATTTAAATTATACACTGCAAAACCCTAGCCTGCTTCAGGTTGGCTTTGTTTTCGTTAGAAGCAAGAAAGAGGATGTTTAAGGGCTTGATACTTGGGTCAAAATTAAGTTACACTTCACTGGTGTAAAGCTCGAAAGACTGTACAGATCTGGAAGTAGCCCTGGATTTTCACAAACCAGCAAACATAATCCAATCCACTGCACTTGTATGAAGAGTGAAATTACTAACTCTGGCTGCTGCATGTGCAACGTGACAGCCCAAAAGGACTTTTTCCCTTTATTTGCAGCTAATTTTTTTAACTCTGTGCATTTTGCATGGCTCAGATGTGTGTGCAGAGCATCAAGCACAGCTTCATACTTTTTTACCAGGTAGACTGAAAGGAATGGACTGGCTTCTTTACACTTTTCCAGAGTTACACTTGAGCGAGGTCTTCCAGGGGCATCCTTCAAAGAGCCAGAAAAGGGACAGAGGGAACAGCTGTGTGCTACTACTATATGTCAGTGACAGTGACAAACCTGCTTTTCTGAGATCACCTAAGGTGGCAGCATACATGGGAGGGACCGTTATTCTTTGCAAGACCTTCTCAATATTAGTAGTCAGGGGGCTGAGTTGAACCTGTAGTGAAATGAATCCAGGCTTCCACAGCCTTTGAGCTGACAGCCTGCTCCTGCTTTCCTCTTCCTGTGCTAAGCCTGACCATCCCAGGAAGTCATGCGACTGCCTTTCTGTTTCCTGAAAGATTCTTCTGTAAAACAGAAGATCTCAATAATTAAAATCAGAGTATTTAGGTTATTCCCCTTTGCACATTAGCACCCTGCCACCAGGAAGGTGGGTGCTTTCAGAGGGGCTGTGCAGGAGTAATAGCCACAAGCAGCAATAGGTGTCATGTGTTTGGAACAGTACTCCTTTTCCGTACTGTTAATATTATTCCTCAAGCTGCTCGTGGGGTGTTGTCCCAAAGAGAAGGAATCCCTCCCCAGGGGCAGGGACTTGCTGCCTGCAGATTCCTGCCTGAAGTTGTGGCCCTGCCTTCATGCTGCTACAGGGCAAGGTGCTGTGGTTTCAGGTCCAGTGGTCATTTGTTGATCACTGAAAACAGATAACCGTATAGGTCAGGAGATTATCACTGGCATTAGAGATGCTACCCTGTAGGTCAGGAGTGATGCCCCAGATCATCACTAGCATAAGAGGTGTACAGCTGAGGCAGATTTAAAACTTTCTTGATACATTTAGAGATTTCTTGAAGTGGCTGCTCCTCTGCACTATGGGAAAGTTGTCTGGCCCTCATCTGCCCCTCTGATGTGTTTTTCACTCTCCACTTTTTTCATCCCACAAAAGACATATTTTAAACAAGCCACTAGCCCAACAGTTTGGTGTACCAACTACAAAGCAAAGTGTGGAAGCTACAAATGTTTCATTGTTATTTCATGACATGGGGAGAGAAGAAGAGTCTAGATCACAGCCCTGTACTGACCAGCAGTTTTCTCTCCTCCTCTAGCAGCCTCTTCAATGATCGGCCGATGTGCAGGATCTGCCATGAGTGCAGCAGTCAGGAAGACCTGTTTTCCCCCTGTGAATGTACAGGGACCCTGGGGACTATTCACCGCAGCTGCCTGGAGCATTGGCTGTCATCTTCAAACACCAGCTACTGTGAACTCTGCCACTTCAGGTTTGCAGTGGAGCGCAAACCCAGGCCATTGGTGGAGGTCAGTATATAGAGCCTGTCCTCGAAAGTTTTGCTTTAATGAACAAATCACATTTGCTTTTATATAGACATCAGAAAGCCTTTGCAGCTCTGCCAGAGAGAAAGCAAGCTGTGAGTTTTGGGCTTGGCAAGGTCAGGGCAGGCATAAGAAATTCCTTATTTTGAACCAAAACAAAAAAAAAAGCGAGAAGAATGGGATTGATGGTTTTGCTTCACTGTAAACATAAGTGAAGATTCTGCAAACAATGTGTACCAAATTCCCAGTATACTAGCCAGCTTTGTAGAAAATGGAAAGAGTTAAGTAACAGTTTCTGTGGAATGCGAGACAGGTGTCAGTATTCAGCATATTAAATAAAGATCAGGAATATTTCATTTTCTTGCTTTTGAGAAAGAGGTAAGAAAATGAGAAGCCTTAGAAACCTAGTTTCCATGTCAAGGCCACAAGAAGGAATTGTTCTTGCTCAGTGTCTGACATATTTAGCCATTTGTGACCTTTTGGTCTCCTCTTGCCTGTGTATCGGACTCACCAGTGAATAGGACAATTGTTTCTCCCTTATCAATTAAAATTCAGTTTTTGACAACTATAAATGCTTTAGTGGCTGCATGAAGTTTGCGAGGTTTTGGTTTTGTCCTTAGGAAAAGAAAAATTAAAAAAAAGCCAAGATCGCTACCTTTACACTGTTTACATCTTTCTCTTCCCATATGTTAATTTGGGGGGGGGGGG